>CM062834.1:6797356-6866627 GCA_031772345.1 Himalopsyche anomala
ACTTCAGCATCAAGTAATCCTCGTGATACAAAACACACTCCATCTGCTCCCAGAGATTCAGTGACCTCAACAGCAGCCACCATGAGAGTTTTAAACGTTCTCAGGTCAATACCGCCAACTCTTAATTAATTAATTAATAATTTATTATTTATTTATTTATTAAATTATTTATTTAATTAACATTGCAAAAGGTTGACAAATTATAAATTTAAAACTTTTACAATGGAGAAAAAAAATAGTACAATTTAATATTAAAATCAGTAGAAAAAAAATGGCAAAGAAGTCAACTGAGTAAGCTCCGACGAACTCTACTTTAATACATAAAAAATAGTATTCGTCGGAACTCACCCACGTCTACGTGGAATATGTCGACATCCGAAGCAATATTGTTGAACACCGTTAAAGCTCTCCCCAGTGGCATCCCCATTGGCAGGCTGGTTCTACACCTTGGGAGAACAAACAATTCATGTCCACGATTTCTCAAAAAATAATCAGGAACATTTAGATTCACATTCTCAAGAATGGTGGAATTCTCATTTTGGCCTCGTATAAGTCGAAAGAAATATATGGCCAGATACATTTCTCTTCGAACGTTCAAACTATTAAAGTAAAGCATGCCTAAGAGAAAGTCAGTTGGATAAAGCCATGGGTAATATCCATACACCCTCATATAGAGAAGTCTCAAAAACTTCTTCTGAATCTTCTCCACCTTAAGGGTATATTTTGAGCCTTTTGGGGCCCAACCAATTGCCCCACTCTCAAGTCTGCTTCGAACCAATGCGTTGTAAATTAATTAATATTAGAATTTTAACTCCCGAAAAGACTCTGATGGAACGGAGGATGAAGCCCAAAATTTGTAATGATTTTTTGCAAGTAATCTTAATGTTATGCATCACAGATCAGCATTGATCAGGTGGAATTGACCTGCGAAGTATGAAGTCAAAGATAATAAGATAAAGATAAACAGGAACGGTACAAGAACGCACCCCTGTCTCACTCCGGTTGTGACCCCAAACTATTTGGTATTTGAGTCACCGTTTCTCACACAACATGCACTATTCTCATGCAGGGATTTGATAATGGCCACAATCTTTGGCGGGATCCCATAGGCATCCAGTATCCTCCATAAAGAGGGTCTGTGCGGACTATCAAATGCCTTCTCATAGTCGACGAAACAACAAGCAAGAGCACTGTTAAATTCATTGCTCTGCTGGAGGAGACATCGAAGATTGTGTATTTGGTCCGTACACGACCTTCCAGGGAGGAAGCCCGCTTGATTTTTCTTTAGTATTTTCATACCTCTTATTCTTGCCAAGAGAATGTGTGTCATTACCTTCCCAGGTATACTGAGAAGAGTTATGCCTCAGTAATTGTTACAGCTGAGGGGATCACCTTTTTTGTGGAGTGCTAACACCTCACCGTCCACCCAATCCCTAGGACAACGCTCACCGTCCCACACCCTGGCCATCAGGTGATAGAGAGATGGGATTCCGGTGGGATTCCGGTGCCCCAGACATCTGTCGGGTACTATCCATAGGATGTACTCGGCGGAACTGAGGGATGCTGGTATGTCATGGGAGGAAGTAAAGCAATTGGCTGGAGATAGGGAAACATGGAGGTGCCGCGTGGCGGCCATATGCTCCACATATGTTTCTTAAAAAAATCTTTCATATTTTTTTTACATAAATTATTTTTTAAACAATAATTATTTATAATATTACATAATAAAAGCAAGAAACTGCTATTTTTAACAACTTCAATAAAAAGTACATAATAATAATTTAGGAGTATGAGAAATAGTACCATACAAAATTCAGAATGCTCAATCAAAAGTAATATACAATGAATTCATAAAAAAGATAATATCAACCAATCCATTTTTAGATAACTATGAACTCCGCTGTCTTATCAGGGCATGCGAGAATAGCAGACCGAAAGGCAGGCAGCCAAAGAGTATATAACTAGTAAAGGTCTGCACAGGCCTAAATTTTACAAAATTACCCGGTCCGAGCCCAAAAACCTAAAGCCCGACCCGGCCCGGGCCTGACTCTAATATCACACTTGTTACCCGAACCCGCCCTGAAGCCAAGATTTATACTCCTCAGCCCGAATTTTTTTTTACAATTTTACAACAATTTACGATTCACTATAGAACTGGTAATAATTAAAATCGTCATGGCTGACTTATGAAACGAACATAGTCTGAAATGTTTTTCTGAAGAAATAAATTTCTTACCCGGGCCCGGCCCGAGCCTGAATCTCAATTGCGCTTACCCGCCCGAACCCTGGTAGAGATAATCAACATTAATATTATAAAAATATAATTAAGAGTAATTGCATTAAATTAAGAAAAAAATTCTCTTTGCTTTGGCTGTTCCTAAAATTGGTTGCACACCTGCAAGAATTTAAACATAACAGATAACATAATATCAATTTAACCTCTGTCTCCGTAAAAAAAATTATGTTATGTTTCTGGGACTGCAAATCTATTTCAGGTTGCAGAGCCTGTAAGGTTTAAGCACTGTAAGGTTAAGGTTAAGACTGTCCGTCTGTTTATTTTTTACAGATAACCAACTGTTAGTGAAAAATAAGGAATGCTTAACTCAAGTGGAACTTTTTTTAAATCCTATGAAGTCAGAATTTTTGATTACACGAATGTTTGTAAAAATTCACTTGTCTTAGTAAAATTATAGATGTCACTGTAGACCGTAGCACTCACCCTTAACACATTGGCTACGGATGACTCGTATACGAGTCTTTTCGCCGGTCTGACTGACGCGTTGAAATAAATACATCCAATGCGACAATTGTTTTGAATTCTCTACAGAAATGGCGTAACAAATGTTTAATGCATCATTTAAATAATAAAATATTAAAATATATGCACAAATATTTGTTTTATTCTGTGTTTTCGGCGATGAAAAATCAGCAGACAGTTAAAATATAACTTAAAAAAATAGGCCACCAATATATAAGCAATTGTAGGTTAAAAATAAACTTTTATGTTTTCTAATTTTGTTTTGAATGAAAATAAACAGGAGTAAATGTATATTTGGCTTGTTATTTATCACATTTTTGATGAAATTTATAATACTATATCAAATACCCGATTTTCTATATTAAAAAATACAAAAGTTGAGTATCACTAATAAAAGCAGGCTAAAATATATAAAGTATTATTCAACAAAGTGTTATGCAACTGGTGTCAAAAATATTTTTTGAAATGTTAAATAGTTTTAAAGTTATAGCCTTTTTTCGAAAGTAACTAATTTTTTGCAAAATTTCACAAAAATGCCCCGATGCGAATGAGTTAAGATATTATTAATAAATATATTTTACCTAATGTCAATGCACTAAAAAAACCTTTCATTAATACCACATAGTAGAGTATTTTTCTTTAAAAAAAATGAAATTAAATACTAATAGGAGTAATAGGCTTATAATTAATAAATTAATGATTATTTTTCCAAATTAGTTGTTGTGTTTTACCAACATCCAGTATTTAGAATGTTATCTTTTTAGTAATACCCATTAAATTTTCAAAATATTTGCAGAGATTAGTATTTTTTTTTTGTCTTATTCATTCCAGTAAATAAATAAAACAGAAAATATCTGAACCGGATATGATTTCAGACACTGGGTATCAAAACATTCAGCTGACTTTTGGTCAGAAGGTCGACTTCGCTGTGAAGCAGCTGGATTCCTCGAAGATATAGTTTGCAGCCCAAATCTTCTTCCTGCAGAGCACAGAGCTGCTGCTCACTTACTACGGCTACTGGCTAGAGATGAAGAGCGTCGTCCTGATTTGAAGGCTCTTCTTTCTCCACCAATTGTTAGTATGATTGCTATGGCTTCGTATATAATATGAATAAATAGTTAACATCATGCAAAAAATCTGTGCTTTGATAAAAAAATTGAAATCACAAATAATTTATGTTATTATTTAACACTCATCACTGTGTTAAGGCATCAATTGATTTAGTTACAACATTAAGTGAGGCAAAAAGACCAGTTGCCCGACCATTCCAACCAGATCTCATAAGAACAACTTGCCTTGAAACATTCCTTTGAGAGCCCATAAACCAAGGTTTGTGATGTCACAAACATTTGATTCCATGACTTATTTATTCCTTTTGTAGATTTAAAAATGACCTTTTATTCTTTCAGTGTCCTAGCAAAGAGAGCATCGAAACATTATCAGCTTTAGAAATTGCCGAACAAATGACATTTTTGGATCATCAAATTTTTGTCTCTATCAGAAGCGAGTAAGGCTTATTTTATTATTTTTACCCATCAAACACACTTTATTGACACCAGATCTTCTACAGATTCTCTCAGAATCACTTCACTTACTAAAAAGAGGAATGAAAAAACTTTATCTGTAATGAGAATTTAATGGAGATAACATTGCCATAGAAAAGTTTACGGTTATAGCAAAAAGTCTTATTTAGATGTCAATTCCGCTTTAAAAAGAAGTAATAAAAAAAGAGGGCAATATGAACACTGAGAAACGAAAATGAAATAACCATTTCACATTAAAACACATTGGAGTCTTCGATAATTCTGCAAAGCATTATCTTCTTTGATCATATTCACTCGGAATAGGGCGCTGTCTTGTACTTTCCCTAATCTCTGAGTTCCTTACGAAATCAATCCACCTCATTCCCATTATATGACACAAGCATCTATTCTCAAAGCTCATAAACAGCTTTTCTGGATTTTCATCAGGTTCCGTGATTCGCTACCGTAAAGCAGCACTGGTAGAATGCAAGCGTTGAACAAATGGCATTTGGTTTTGATTGTGTACAGCTGTGTTTCCCAGACGGTTCGCATCAAGTAAAATGTGACTCCAATTATTCCTGGACGAATAGCAAGCTCTTTCTTTG
This sequence comes from Himalopsyche anomala, assembly GCA_031772345.1. Classification (NCBI taxonomy): domain Eukaryota; kingdom Metazoa; phylum Arthropoda; class Insecta; order Trichoptera; family Rhyacophilidae; genus Himalopsyche; species Himalopsyche anomala. The sequence goes on from CM062834.1 coordinate 6,802,243, forward strand.
TGCTACTGTCTTTTAGGATATGTACCCTGAGGTATCGGTCCCGCGCTGGTCAGGGTCCTATCAGCATCATGACAGGTTTTGTTACACATCGCATTGGTGTAACTTGTATATATTTTCATACCAGTGCGACCTGACCTAGTTCCCAACATGTCGATAATCTCCTGGGTGCCCTTAGCAGATTTGTCGAATATGACAGCATCATCAGCATATTCAAGGTCACACAGCTTCAGACTGGAAGAAGCAGACCTTGATCAAGTAGAATAGACCTGCAAAGATAATAATAAACAGGTACGGTACAAGAACGCAGTCCTGTGACCCCGAACCATTCGGTATTTCAGTCACCGATTCTCACACTACACGTACTATTCTCACACAGGGATTTGATAACGGTCACAATCTATGGCAGGATCCTGTATACATCCAGTATCCTCCAAGACGAAGGTCAGAGCAGACTTTCAAATGCTTTCTCATAGTTGACGAAACAACAAGCAAGAGTTGTTAAATTTATTTGGATTTGTATTTACATTATGGGACCTCTAATCTCCACAAGAGAATGTGTGCCATTGGAATGCTAAGAAGAGTTATGCCTCGGTAATTATTACAGATGAGGAGATCACCCTTTTTTTGCAAGACATTGTATGGAGTTCTGAGAATTATTGAAGTATCTGAGTAGATAAGAAAGACAGTGCTTATAATTGTATGCATTTTATATCTTATTGTAACTGTCATATAACTTTTGACATTTTAATATTTTTTAAGGGAATTTCTTGGTCAGGCATGGATGAAAGCAGACAAAGCTGAACGAGCTCCTCATATTCTCGCTATGACACGGCATTTCAATCAACTTTCAACCCTTGTCGTCTCAGAGATATTACGAAAAACGACGCTCAGTGGTAAATAAATAAATTATATTCTGATTTTCTTACTAACCGTCGTTTTGGGTATATATTATTTCAGAGTAGTCAATTATTTAAAAATGAATATCTATAATGACTAGAAAATGTGTTTATAAGCATTAATAATGTATTAAAAGCAATTACTGCTTATCGTGGCTGATGTGGATGTTGGACTGGCATGTTTATGAATTGATAAGTTTGCATCTTAGATTCATATATAAAAAGATACTGTTATCAAATCTGAACCATATGAAAATATGAAGCATAAAGTTTAATATAAAAAAAAAAGATTATTATTTTTCATATAAAAAATTATAATCTTTAAATATCGAAGCGTTGACTCATAAACCTTGCCTTCAAATTCACTCCATCTTCATATTCAGTAAAAAAAAAACTATAGTAGTATCTATATATTTATAGTCGATAAAATAATCACTTTTCACTTTTCACAAATAATCACAAATCACAAACCACAAATGTGTCCATACTGATGTCCTCTTCTTCTACGAAATATATTTGATAGCGTACTTGAAAATTAGTTGAATAAAATATATATACTACGAAAAATGATTGTTAGCAAACTTGAACATTATTCCAAAAATTTAACAATTTACAATTTAAAAACTGCAGGGTTGTCGATATATGCGCCGAGGTCGATTTCTGCTACTATGAAAAATGATTGTTAGCAAACTTGAACATTATTCCAAAGACTTAATAATATACGAAATTTCTAGCTACTACGAAAAATGGTTGTTAGCAAACTTAAACATTATTCCAAAAATTAAATAATTTACTAAATTTCTGCTACTACGAAAAATAGTTGTTAAAAATAATTGTTGTTGTAAACTTAACCTTTTGCACTCCGAAGGATTTTCAAAAATCTTACTAGCAACTCCAAGCCATTTTAGGCGAAATTGCGAAAAATTATGTTTAAAGGTAATAAACAATACATTGAAAAAAAGGGTTAGAATAATTAATTTTATTTACTAAGCCTTTTTATTGTGTACATCAATGATTCCCAAACTTATGCTCGTGGACCCCTTCCATAGCAAAAACCTGACCGTGGAACCCCGAGTGAAATAATAAAGTTAATAACTCGAATGGTATTTTTTTTCCATGCCTGCTTACAATGTGGAGCAAATGGCCTGGAATGGAAGTATCTTAACAGATGTTTTTCTGCGAGAACTGTTTGTTAGTCAGTCGCTCAAACTCTCTTTTCCAAGGAAATGATAGGGATAGGATAGGTATTGAGACATTTTTTTTTCAAATAACAAAATATTTTTTGCGACACAAACTTGGAATGCAATATTATTTTCGACAGCCATCACATTTTTTGGGATGCGATCAATTTTCCTATTTGGGATGCAATCAATTTTCTCCGAAAGACAATTTTTTTTTCAAGTGACAAAATATTTTTTGCGACACTTATTTGAGATGCGAAAATTTTCTCTCGGAGAAAATTGATTGCATCTCAAAAAATCTGATGGCTGTCGAAAAAAATAATGCATTCCAAGTTTGTGTTGCAAAAAATTTTTTGTCACTTGAAAAAAAAATTGTTTTACTGTACAAATATCGAATCGAAATATATTGATTATCAAAATATTGTTAATGTAAAAATAACTCATTCACCTTAAAAACTGATCAAAACTGTACTCACCGTCATGCAGTAAGTACTACTTCATACTAATTTAAGATTTATATCCGGCATAAAAGTAATCTACACATTTCGTTTGATCACAGTGGTATATAATTGAGATTTGACATTATTTAGACAATATTTTAATTTTAATGTTATTTCCACGTTTCCACGTTAATAGGTCGCGTGGCAGCTATTGAAAAATGGGCAGCTGTTGCTGATATTTCCCGTTGCCTTCACAACTTCAACGGAACTCTTCAAGTTTGTGCAGCATTCACCAATACATCTGTTTTCCGGCTAAAAAAAACATGGGAAAAAGTTTGCAAAACGGTATGAGAGCTTTTTTTAAATATGTTTGTCAAACAGAGATGTTTACTCAATTGACCCTTTGTCCAAGTATTTTGTCATCTATTATCTACTTCTGTTCTAATAATTCATATTGAGTTATTATTACTTCTTCAGATATGGACATTATTTTTATTATTCATTAAAAAGGTTAATTTTTGTAAGCAAAACAGTAGATTTATAATATCAGGTGTAAAACTCCATTTCGCTCGATTCCTACTTAGAATCAATGACAGTAGAAAGCCACATGCGGACACAATAAAGATCTACAAATGTGTAAGGGAATATTATAACTTTTTTTTTTTTTAAACCATGTCCAAAATGTGTGTGACAAAATGTTCTTTTTGTAAAAGAAATATTTGTTTATACTATACATAAATTCTTACTAATAATAAATGTAACCTTTTTTTTTTCACCATGTCCGCTCCCAATGTGGAGCATATGAACTCCTAATAGAGTTTATCCCAACAGAAGTGTTTTTACGAGAACTGCTTGTTACTCAGTTGCTCAACCTATCTTTTTTCAAAAAGAGTAGGGATAGAATGATAGGGCTAGGAAAGGATTAGTGGTAAGCTAATTGCTCTCGATAGGCCCCCATTCATAGGATAGGATGGATGAGAGGGGGGAATTCAAGACATCACCATCCATGCCTTTGAACAGAAATTCATAAATCGATTGAAAAATCAATTTATAAAACTGTCCGTTCCGGGATTTGAACCCGGGCCCTCCATAGCCGAAGCCAACAATGTGGACCACTCGACCACAACGGCGGCACAACTACGGCAGAAAAATACAATCCTACCTGAGGCGGTCAAATTTCTAGAGCTGCCCTGATCCGAGGCATTGTTTTGTTTGTCACATCATGAGTGTTTTAGTCACCTCGGGTTACCATCATATAAATTTATATATATTTATATTATATCATTTTAAAATTAAATTGAAATATAAATCTAAAAGAAACTCTCCACACTGAGATTCGAACCAGTGAACACTGCAATAAAGGCTTTCAACATTGATGACTGCTATAGAAATAATATAATTAAGCAACAGAAATGAGTCAAGGAATATTCAATATCAATATTTATTGACAATAATCTAATATGTTAATAAAGAAATTGAAATAGTCACTTACAGACTTTTTATATATATATATTTTTATGTATTTATATATTGTACATATCACTTATAAATTGATTGAAATCAATATACTATAAAACATCCAGTCAACCACTTTTTCATTTCTGATTGGGGTTTAAGAGGGTATTGGCACAAAAATTATGTGTTTTTTTGAATTTCAGAGCAAGCAGACAATTGAAAAACTACAAGCTCTTGTTTCATCTGATGGAAGATTCCGAGCATTAAGAGATGCTTTACATAGGTAATTTTTTGAAATATGTAAACTTATGACAAAAATATACAATTTTTACATATTTGTATAATGGTTTTTCAGATGCGACCCTCCGTGCATTCCGTATCTTGGATTATATCTAAGTGACCTTTCATTTATTGAAGAAGGCACCCCCAACTTCACACCTGAGGGGCTGCTCAATTTCTCAAAAATGAGAATGGTAAGAGAAACTACTAAGCTCAAAGCCTTAAACTTTAAATATTAAAGATTTTTTTTAACCTAACTGCCCTCTGCTTGCTATGTTATCGGCATTAATGGAAAATTATTTTTTGACATTGATGAATAATAAATATAATAATGATTAATTGTCATTTAGGATTTTGACTGATAAAATTTCCAAACATTTTGACACTATCATCCCAGGTTTCTCTTTTCAGTATCTTCATAGTGCACTCTTTTCAGTATATTCAGTGCATTCAAGTGCACAGATGAACTTGAACTGGTTGTCAGTAAATAGTTTGTATTGTATATAATATATACGTCCATACCTCGATTTGTGCGGTAGATTTAAATTTCCGTAAATGGAGGCATAGAACACAAACAAAAATGAATGATAGGTTCCAAAAAATTTTAATTCTCATATATCGAATTGACAGATAGGCTACAAAAAATTGTGCAAATATGTATTCTCATGTATCAACGTCACGCAAGGGACCCACGCACAATTTGTTATATTTAATATGTAGAAATTTGGATCCCCGTTTTCACTGGGCCCTCATGCATTGTATGACCATGCTATGATGTGGCTACTAGAGCTTATACAAAAACCGACTTTTGAAAAAACCATTGTCGATATTGTTCGAAAACCGATTTTATCTGGTTTTCGAAGTTTTACAAAAAATGGATAATTCAATTAGAATAGCAAGAAAAAGTTCAGTTTTTTTATGTTGTTTATTTATATACATAATAATGCACAACAAGAAATTATTTGGTGTTACTCTTCAGAAAATATGATTTAAGAAAACACAAAGCGTCTACTAATCGTTTTGTAACAAAATTTCCTGATATCGAAAATACCCTTTCGCTGGGTAAAAATGTGGGGTCTAATGGTTTTTAAGCCATCAAATAAAAGATTCAAATTTTTCGTCTTTTTCAAATCAAATCACTCCCCTCCCATCCAATATCTGACGCAAGCATTTTTTTATGATATGCACCTCGGATACCAATATGAAACATACTTATGCATCTACGTACGTGAATGAAAGAGTAAACCGTTTCCAAGACTGTGATTTTTTAACTATGCATTCAGATGGAACTTTAGTGCTCTATTAAAATTCCTATGATTTTCAGGTTGAACATTCATCTTTTTTGAATATTAATGGATTTCATAAGAATTTGAATTTTTTTAAATGCAGATAGAACCGTATTCGGAATGCGAATAAAATTGTATTAAAAAGTTATTTTATGAAAAAAATGCTGATGGAACCATGTTTACCCAAAACGATGCCTTATAAAAATAGAAATGCACAATTAAAAGTAATACCCAATGAATTCACAGCAAAAATAATAAACCCCTATTCAGATAACAGACACAACTATGAATTCAGCTGTCAAAGGAGGCATACAAGAGTAGGAGACTGAATGGTGCCATTGAACCATTAGGTTTCCATAAATTCTTATGTACATAATAAATATATTTAAAAACATGTGACCTATATTTATATTTTTATTTATTTTTAGATTGCCCATGTCATTCGAGAAATCCGACATTTTCAACAAACTCCCTACAAAATTGAACACATACCAAAGGTGGAGTATTATTTATATAAGTATTTTTTTATCCATGTCTGCTCCCAATGTGGAGAATATGGCATCCTAATGGAGGTATCTCAACAAGTTTTTCTACAAGAATTGTTTGTTACTCAGTCACTCAATCTTTCTTTTCCAAAGAGAGTAGTAGGGATAGAAGGATAAAGCTGGGACAGGACTAATGGTTAATTAATCGCTCTCGCTACGCCCAGTTATTGAAGGATGGGAAGGGTGGGAGGGAACTTTTAGATATCACAAGCACCCATGCCTTCGAATAAATATTGATATATCAATCAAAAAAATGTTGTTCGTACTGGGACGCAACCCGTGAGATTCGGCACGGAAGCCAACAGCGCTATCCGCTGCGCCATAGGACCCGACATAAGTGTAATATAGATAAATTATTATTTTTTTGATAATACTCTTATTACACAATAATTTGAAATTTAAATTTAAATTTAAAAGTAACAATGTACTCAGCTTGGAGACGTCCTGCGGTTGCTCAGGGTAGAGAACAAACATGATAAAAAATAATATTTATATACAAATATGTATATCTTCTGTCATATTTACAGGTTTGTGGGTATTTATTGGACCCAACTCTTCATCTTGAAGAAGAACGACAGTATCGCCTGAGCCTCGAATTAGAGCCGCGAGCTACAAGAGTGCCTCTACCTCAGAATATGTGAAAATCAGCCAAATTTGACAGAAGACACAGTCAAAGTTATAGATTAAATTAATTATACTACACAGATTGAACAAAAATAAACAATATTGTCATAAGTGAAAGTTAGGTACTAAAAGTTTGAACATTTAACAAGTATACGGCCTAAAATTAACATCAATTTAACAATAATTATGTTCGATACTTGATTCCGCATGAAATCTGTATTATATAAACTGATCCTTAAAACTATTCATAAGATGATTTAGTTTATGCTCTCAAAAACTTTGATATAGGTATATTAATTATGTTTTTTGAAATGCTCAATCTTTGTTTATAAAAGTAACTATTTTTTGAAATTATTCAAAAATGTATAAACCAATATATCAAAAGAAAATCTCTTTCTCGATTAAGTACAAAGAGTAAAGTAAACTTATTATGGTCTATTCCAGTGTTCTTCAACCTTTTTACCTCCGCAGACCGGTAAAAATTGTAAAAATATCTCGCGGACTGGCGTCAACCAACATCACTCAATAAGTTTGTAGGATGACATATAGATCGTGCCACTATTGACAAATTTATTATATATTTTTAGAAGTACCAACCTTCAAATAATAAATACTTGTCAAAATTTCATAACAATTGAGGTTTAGTTCACAAGTTACAGTACAGTGGTTTTAGTGACGCTACTTTTGTAATTTTCAAAACAATGGAAAAATCATACTTTCGTGTGTTGATAAAGCATTGTGTTCTAATGAGAAAAAATACCGTTCAAGCAAAGAAATGGCTTGACAAGTGTTATTTGGACTCTGTTCCATCGAGATAAAAAGTGGTTTCTGATTTCTGAACGCTCTGGTCGCCCAAATTCGGCAGTTGTTCCAGAAAACATAAAAAAGTCCACAATATAGTTTTGACCGATCTTGAATTAAAAATACGTGAGATAACTGACACCTTACAGAAATCAGAAGGCAGTTCATTCACCATTTTGCATCAACATCGAGGAGATAAACATGTCGAAAAATTTTCCAAGCATAAAAGTCTTCGCAGACCGGTCATAAACTCTCGCGGACCATAGGGTTGAAGAACACTGGTCTATTCAACACCAGTACACAACATTTTTGAAGTTTGACTCACATTCTTTGTGGTGTAATCACCACTTTAACCTTGGGGTACCTATGGGGTGCATTTGCATTGCAAAGTTCTTCTTATTTCAATCATTTGCTAAATACCAATAGTATATATTTGATATTTATTGTAATCTACCAGTGGCGGTTTGTGACCTAAAATCTTGGGTGGGCTAGAGAAAAGTTTAGCATTGTATACTATTTACGAAATTGTTCATGTTTCCACTTCACATTGTACATAAATCTACAAGCAAATCAACAAATACTACGACACTACTATAAAGCATAAATTATTACATAATAAAATCAAAGCTAATGTAAATATGAAATCATAGAATAGTAAAAACTGGACCTCAAATTCGTCTCCTTCAAAGTGAACTTCCGTGTTTTGTTTTATACAATACAACTTTTCTCTGAATTCAACGAACTCTGACGTTTATTTTTGAGAACTGAGTGTTTTGTATGTATGGGCTAGATCGAATTAGCCCCTGTGACGTAATGACTGCAGGCTGTATATTGAGGCGCAATCGTGTACGATTAGATGACGTTTTCGTTATAAAATACATACATTTTCTAATTGTGCTTGATTATGCCCCAGTGTAAACAGAGTGTTGCAAAAAAGCATTTGTTTTAGCTCGGTCTAATTTCAAAACAGTCTGAGCCTCTATTATTATTATTAATACGTAGGTATTGAGAGACTGACGTCACGTTGCCTGTTCTGTATGAAGTATGTATTTGGTTTAAAATCGTAATACAAAACACAATTGAGAGTATTATTGTAGGTAGACATAGCATTGTCTTATGCTGACAGAGGAAAATCAAAACAAATATATTGTATAAATTCAGGAAAGGTTAGTTATGTTTAGAAATGTATTTATTTTGTTCAATTGCTAAATTTGCCAAATTGCTGTTCATTTTTATTCAGTCATCTAAAGTTTTTTTTCTACACATTTTGAGTGAAAAATAGAGGTCGGGGTAAGCCCACCTAGCCCAGTACCTAGAACCGCCACTGTAATCTACAATGATACCTCAATCAATGCAATGAAATTTGTCTGGGGTCAATTTGTACCCCACCGGTCCTCGATCCTATTTTCTACGTTTCTGTACTCGAGTATTAATAATAAATTGGTGAGATAGATGTTATGATTCATAATTTATGAATTAACTTATGAATGATAGTACAGTATGAATCAGTACAAAATAGAAGCATTATTTCACTTAAAATCGTCTAGTTAGTAAATAAATTTATTTTTATTACAGAATGTGCTTAGAATCTACTGTAGAATCTTAGAAATAAAGGATGGTCAAACATAATATAATTTCGATACAGGTAGTCCTCGACTTACGACCGAGATACGTTACAGAACTTTGGTCATAAATCGAATGCTATACAAAATATTGTCAGTAATTTTCCAAAATATAGTATCTCATAAACTACAGGTTTTTAGGAGACAGAAAAGTGTACTTTATTTCATCAGTTTACCGATCAATTTGTTTTTCTTCTATAAAACGTTCACTTCGTATAGTTTAGGTACTTTAACAGCATTTTATTGAGATACAAGAATGCAATTACATGGATTACACTACTGGGGAATCAAACTCCTTAAAATGGGATATAAAATACTTTCTTATATAGTAAAAACAAAATAATCTGTTTTGATAAAAAAATAACTAACAGTTTCAAAAAGTCCATTAAAAAAAAACGGAAATTCAAAAAATTGCATGTGCTTTTGGTGGCCGTTTCTGTCCCCGCGGCTGATGACTTACTGAAGTATGTACCCTTCTTAACCAAATATGGATGAAAGCAACGATATTCAGGTAGAAAAGGATGAATAGTGGGATCAATAGACAACGGTGTTTTCTGTGACCATATGGTCACGCTCGTCCTTGGAGAGTTAATGGATTCATAAACATTTCAAATTTTCCTGCTTATCACGAAATACAAAAGTTCGCCTCTATAAAACTCTCATAGGACCAGTCTTGGGGTATGGGTCAGAAACCTGATGCTTAGCTCCAAGGAATCTCAGAAGCTACAAGTGTGAAAGACTGAATGAATGGAGTGCCACAGCACTTGCGTGTGCTATAGGTCAGTGACTGGCATAGGAGGGCGGAGGATCAAGTGGAGTGAGGAGAAAATGGTATTTTAAGTGTGAATCGTTGTAAGTCGAGGACTGCTTATACACTCATATGAAATTGTCTCGGTTTTAAAGTATTTTATAATAATATATAGTTTATTCAGGTTCCATAATACTCAAGAACGTTTTTCTTTAATCAATAAATTCTATCGAGATATTATTAGCATTGAATGTTTCTTTTTACAACCCTTTGTGCACAAAGGGTTTTGGTACATGCAGTGGAGTAGCAAGGAGAGTGCGGAGGGGTCAAAGTGCCTCAGGCGGCATTTTTATAGTAAATCTAGAATCAATGCAAGTTATATTCCTTTCACCACGGTTCCCTGTCTTATTTTTGCTTTGTGACTCAGTGACAAAATGTTCTTTTTGTAAAAGAAATATTTGTTTATACTATACATAAATTCTTACTAATAATAAATGTAACCTTTTTTTTTTTCACCATGTCCGCTCCCAATGTGGAGCATATGGACTCCTAATGGAGTTTATCTCAACAGAAGTGTTTCTACGAGAATTGCTTGTTACTCAGTTGCTCAACCTCTCTTTTTCCAAAGAGAGTAGGAATAGAGGGAAAGGGCTATGACAGGACTAGTGGTTAGCTAATCGCTCTCGATGCGCCCTGTACATTGGATAGGATGGGTGGGAGGGGGGAATTCAAAACATCAGAGACATCCTTTGCCTTTGAACAGAAATTCATAAATCGATTGAAAAATCAATTTATAAAACTGCCCGTACTGGGATTCGATCCCGTGACCTCCGTAGCGGTAGCCAACGACGTTGACCACTCGACCACACAGGCGGCAAATGCTTGTTTATATTATACATAAATTCTTACTAATAATAAATGTAGCATATATTTTTTTAATAATATCATAAAAAATACCCTCAACCTACCAATTTTGTTACTTAAGAATCATTTTTGTCGAGGAAATTGGATCGCAAAACCTCTTGCTATTCCACTGAGTATATGATTGCAAAGTATGAAACAGTATTTCTAAAACATTGATAGTTGTATGAAGTTTAAGAGAAAAAATGTTTAGAGATATTAACGGAGAAATTAAAAAAAAAATGTTTTATTCCCTTGATTGAAAAATTCTATGTTCTTTGACACTGTGTTTACAGGCCATCGATAAAGTTATTTGTATTAAAATTGCATTAAATACCTTCTTATGTCTAAATGTCTAAATGATTGTGAAATATTTTACATTATAATAAGTGCTCATGCGACTGTACATACCTACATGAATGAATAATAGATATTTTTAAATTAAACATATGAGAGACTTAATTATACTAACTTATAGACTTCTCTTCCATATTAACTTATAGAAGAGAAGTAATTATTAAACCAAATAATATTATTTATTAAAGACTTCATATTTTATATTATTAAATGATTCATTATCTACTTGTTGTTTGTATATATAAATTAAAGTAATTTTTAATCACTCATAAATTTATATTTCGCATAATGTTTTCAAAAAGTTTACATTCATATCCCTTTTTTATCACTCAAATAAACAATGTATTTTTGTGAGTTATACTAACATACATATAACCAGTGCTTTTTTCCCCATGTAACGCGGAGGAACAGCGTTCCGGCACCTTTTTTCTTGGCATTTTCAATGTTCGAAATCAATATTCAAAAAAAAATATTCTTCTTTGAAAACTTTTCATTTTTGGATCTTGTATTTATATATGTGTTACGCTTTACAAGAATTGTCAGAACTACGTTTAGACCTACAAGGTCTGAACTGTGATGTCATTGTGAACCTTTATCTAACAAATCAAAAAAAATGTACTAGTTCAAGTTTTTGAACAGAGAAAACATAATTTGGACCCATTTACAAATGTGCTGCAGCTGCTGTAGGCGATCTGAGTTTTAGTTGAGCTAAAGTTCAGGAGACAAAGAAAGTTTGAGCAACTGAGTAACAAGCAGTTCTCGTAAAAAAAACACTGTTAGCACTGAAATACCTCCGTTAGGAAGCCATATGCTCCACATAAGTATCGGACATGGGCTAGAAAAAAATCTTGACAAAAAGTGAGGTCTAGCACCTTTTTTTTTTTAAAAAAAAGCACTGCATATAACGCAAACGAAGTTTAAGCATAAGAATAAACTGTTTTATGCGTAAATCACATTATTATGAATTTCATCTTCATATGCATCTGAAATGCCTGTACAAAATGAATATTTGCTTACTCCATTGAAACTCAAACAAGAGCTTTCTATTCTTGAACTTCATTTTCACAAACTCGTTTATGGGTAAAGGGTTTGTTGTAATATATCATATACCTATATAAAAGCCTGGATCTTTTTTTGTTATTCTATTGTTATGCTCTCCGTAATATAAAAGATTTTCACAAGAATAGTGATTTAATATTATCTATCTTAATTTTATTAAATTAAATTATAAAGCAATTATAATAGTATATCGGCACCCTACGCACAGCCTGATAAATGTAGATATATATAAATTTTTGCACTAGACATATGCAGATAATTATTCTTTACTCTTATAAAATGTATAAAACCTAATTTTATTATAATGAAGTTATTATAATAATACTGTTCAGATTTAATATTTACAAAAGAATATCTTACCTTGAATTTTTTTGTGTGTGCTGTTAAAGAAACTGTAACAAAATATTTCAAATCTGTCTTATCTCGTTAACCTACTATGCTGTAATATTCTGACTTTGAAGAATTTTTTAGATGAACGCGAGATAATGTGTGTCGTGTAAAACTCCTTTCTTCTTCAAAAATGAGTTTCTGTATTGATAATTTAGTTATGTAGTTAATATTGATCAAGAGCTCAAACTTAAGCTTCAAATATAATATTAAGAAATAACTCTTATGATATATACGGCAACTCATTTAAGTTTCTTTGGTGTAATACTTTTTTATTGTATGATATGATACTTTTTTAAACTAAGTATTTAACTGACAATCTTAAAGCACTGAATTTACACATATTAACATAGAAATGAAAATTTTAGGAATTTAGCATTCTTCTGTGGTATTTTTATGTTAAAGAGCACACATAATTATAATGAAATGTTTAAAATTAATGTTACTTAAAAATTATACATATTTAACGAAGTAGTAAAATAAAGCTGATAAGTATTTAAGATTTAATGTAAATAAAGCATCCATTTAAAAAAATTGAGAAAAAATGGTTTGCCAGTTGCTATTTCTGTCATTATTATATTGAAAAATAATATTTGAAAAAATGTATGCATAAGGCTGCCTTAAAAATAATGAATGCGCATTTCATTGACTCTTAATATTTTACAAAATAATTTAGTTCTATCCATAAAATATTTTTATTTAAACAAATTTTGCCAATCTATTTTGTTAAAACTCTACTATAATAAATCATACATAATGATATATGCCTTTGTTAGTATTTAATATAAGGTAATGTTTAGAAAAATCTTGCAGGCGTATAACACGTTTTTCTTACATAAGCAAATAAATCATCATGATGTACAAAATCACTCATATCCATTTACAATAGAAATAGAAGTGTGTCAAAACATATTCTAAATATTTAATTACTACTTGTCAATATAGCAACTGTTAAAATAATAAATTGATGTATTATATATGTTAAGTGCCATATTTTGTTGATTTTGAGTGTTTCGTGGAGTAAATATTATATTTAAATTAGATGGTTTTGTGAAAAATCAATCCTACACCTTTCTAAATATTGTACACTACTCAAAAATTGAAAAATAATATAATATTAAGAAGTATTTACATACATACAACATCAATAATTGTCTAATATTCATAGTTATAATTCAGGTGAAGATAAAAAGTATGGTGAAACGAAACATTCATTACAACCATAAAATTAGTTTTTCGTTTATCAAAATTCCACCTTATATTTGTATAATAGAATCATAATTATATCTAAAATTAGCTTTCAGCATAAAAAGCTTTTAGTTAAATAAAATATAAGTGAATTTGAAATATTTAGTCGTAAAAGAAATATACACAGATCCTGTGTGGTTGTAATCGGGACTGACTTTTTTTTATATTTTGCGAGGCTTAAGAAATAATTTTCAGCCATTATTTTTCCTAAAAAACACAGGTGTCAGATGGTTTTGTGAATAAAAAACAAAAAATTGTAATCAAAACTGAAAACACAGTCAGTATAAAAACATTGAATTATGGTCTATATTATTTTGGAGTATTGTTATTTGTGTGTACGTATATCTAAACATTATTACAGATGTCAATTGTCTTAAAATTTTAGCCAAAGTACAATTTTTTGTAACAAAAATACAATGATTAAAAAAAAAGATGTACAGTGGGTTCTCTACTTACTTCTTGGTTAATGCATTCCAGCGGGTCAGGCTAAGTCGAAAACCTCTTAACTTAAGGAATACTTGAATTACGACACATGTTTAATGTGTGAATTGTATTCACATTCATTCTTTCATATCATGAGAAAATTTATTTTAACCAAGTCCAAAATGAAGGTTCTATTATTTATATATAAATAAAAAAAAAATCAGATTTAGTTAGACTTTTATGGGTTTCCCAGCTTCAAGTTCCTGAAAAATATTTATGTTGTGAAATGCAAACTAAATTATGTAATTTAGAATTATTTTCATTATGTACACTTCCACAAAAATCTTGGTCGAACACAACCCGGGTTTCGCCTTTCGGCATCTTCCGGTACTACTCAGTGTGCGTATGCACTCGAACTGACTTAGGTCAGGTGACGTAGGTTCGAGTGCATTCGCACACTGAGTAGTCCCGGAAGATGCCGAGAGGCGAAACCAGGGTCGTGTTCGAACAAGATTTTTGTGGAAGTGTACAAAATGAAAATAATTATAAATTAACGTTGAATTTCCATATCAAGCACCTTCAGTCAAAATTCTAAGTTATAAATTAAGTAAGTTGATAACTTTTTGTTATAATTAGAACAGTTGGTCCTCTTTATATACGTTCTGAAGAACTCAGCATATGTTGAAAACCGCTTAAGTCAAGGAATACTTAAGCTTCAATACATATTTAATGTGTAAATTGTATTCACAGTTTCATATCATGGAATATAACAATTATGTTTGTATGACAGCTCTTTTTTCTCATAAATAATAAGCTTATAACAGGCAATTGCATCTTGTACCGATTTATATACTTTCGTAAATCACGATCTTGCGCTTCTAAGGCATTCATTCCTCCATCTCTATCATATTAAAGCATTCTTCCAATTTTTTAAAGGACAAAATTGTATTTTTTTCAATTCTCATCTGCGTAATTATAAAACCATGTAAGTAGAGGACTCGCTGTATTGCTGATACATGTATTGCGAGCATAATCCGAAACATTATTTTGAAAAACAAGTTCACTACCCGTGCTAGGGCTGGGGCTGAATCTTGATTATCTTTACCCGCCTGAACCCGGTTCACGATCCGAGCCCGCCAGAGGCTCTTCAGCCAAACCCGAACCCTTACGGACCTCAACAACACTAGATATCTTATATGCTGCACAGAAAAAAATAATAAGTTAATTGTATGATATATATCAGGGGTGGTCACCTTTTTTTTCTAAGAGCAGCTTGTTAATAAAATTATTGATGACGATCGACTGATATTGCTTGTAATTGTATCATGAGAAAACAATAAAAAACCATTTTTAGGTCCGCAATCAACCAAAAATACCTTCACAGTCGACGCACTGGCCATCCCTGATATATATTATCAAAAAATATCATTTTTTAAAAGTAATATGTACAAAACTTTTAGTCAATTATTTTTTAGGAGGGTGGGAAATTTTTAAAATCATTCACAAATAAGATAACAAAATGTTGATGTCATTGTATATCAATTTTTCATGTGTCCAATGATAACCATTTGTAAAACTTGTGAAGGGTTGTTAAATAAATCATTATCTATTTAATGTATTTCATCCAAATATAAATTTACGTTTTCAGTATGAAAATAATGCTATAAATATAATTTTCATTGAAATGGATGTGTAATAAATATTAAGGTTCCAATTAACTTATAATCGTTGTGTAAGCTTTGGCTAAGCATACCGAGTGTGATGACATGCACTGTTTTAAAATCAATTTTACATATATGATAATCAACATATCTTTCTGAAAGACCATGAAATTATGAACGAATATATTTTTGTAATGTGACGACATGATAAAATAATGTCTTAAATTTTATCAAAAAATCACTAGATCTATGAAACTAGTTGTAACTTGACTTGATATTTCTTCTTCTAAATATTGTAAATTATTAATTTCTAGACTATAGTGGTGATAGTTGAAAGTTTTAGTATGATGCAATAATTACCAAAAACTATATAAAACTCTTACACTTTTCTAGATTATTTTTTTATACTATTTTAAAAATTAATATCAATAATTTCAAGTAGTATTTAATTTAAAAAAAACACCCAAATATTTTATTTACACAAGGAAGGGATAATTAATATTTCTTAAATCACTGGTTGGGCCATACAAGAAGCAAAATAGCTGAATCTTAAACTAAATTATTAAAAAAAAATTGTAAATTCCAATATCTACCGCAGAACTTGAATTGCGTGTTTTGAGAATAAAGTGAATGAAAACGTTTTTTAAGAAATATGATGAATCAATAAATATAGACTTTTCTGTCAATACTATCGATAGAGATAGAAGATAAGAAGCAAAATACCAATAAATAAATGGATTGATTTTATTATAAGATAAAAATATTATTTTATTTTATTTTATAATATTTTATTTTATGAATAATAATTTTTTTATAGGTTTAAGGGTGAGTGAAAAGGTCTACAGCGACACCTATAAATAACAAAAATTGTTATATGAATTATTTGCAAACATTCGTATAACTGATAAAATCTACTCGAATAGAATTTTAAAAGCATCCCAATTGATAAAGGCATTCCTTATTATACTGATCCACTAATATTTTAATGTATATAATAAAAATCAGGGAGCCAGTGACATGCTTAAACAGCGATCTCTTATTTTCTTACAATAAATTGATAAATTTCAAAAAACAACTTATTTGTTTTTGAAAGGTTTATTAACCTGTCTGGTACTGGAGTAAAAATATATGTAATATACGGGTAGCCTGAGCTTTTTTTTTAAAATGTGTTTTTTTGTTTTTTGTAAATTTTAGTGTCATTTGATAGATATTTACGATACATTAGGAAAGGAATCAACTGCGCAAACGTATTTGCTATATAAACCGGTTTTTCACTTATATACATTTTTATTGTTTCTAAAATTACGTAAGAAATATTTATTAAACACTGAACACTAAATTATAATGTATACTATTCAACTCAGCAACTAAACTACCTAATATTGTTTTTTGTGTTAGGTTACTGACTCCACGCGTTGCATACATTTCATCACATTAAAACTAAATTGGTAAATTCGCAATCTTTGAAATGAGTGTCGAAATGTTTGTACGAATATTATTAATAGATGGCAGAATTTTTCCCCGTTTTAATAGGAATTCAATACACTGTCAAAAGTGGAAACGTACGCGTATGGCCAAAGTGCTTTTTGTATGGTCCGTACAGGTACGGTCATATTAACTAAAAGGGTAAGCGTTAACAAAATGAAATACGTTTATTTGTAAAAACATTTGCTTACTATTTTTTTTCAGCTTTTATTGGACATTCCTATATATGAAATGTTAGAATAGTTACTGTGAACTGGGCAATCATTAAATGTAAATAAAAACAAATAGTGTGTTTTGGTGAAGAAAAAAATATTCATTGAAGTCATTGCTTAAGCACGGCACTGGCTCCCTTCCCTGTTCATTTTTACAAATAATATTTTGTGAAATAGAAGAATAAGTAGCTTAACTAACTTAACTATAATATATTGAAAAATAACATATATTTAGATTTTGTCATTTACACAAATGTATGTAAAGCAAATAGACCATTGCACTCGCCCTTAAAACAATAAAGTATGAGCGAAAATAAATGTACTTGTATGGTTTTTGACCACGAGTTGACACTGTTTATATATTATGTATAAATATATATATATATATATATATGATAAAGTTGTTATAAATGTAAGGAAAAATAATAAATACAAGTTTTTTCTCCCAACACACAATAAATTTAGTAATGCACAATTTAACTATCACCATCTATCTAGTTTCTAATAAAACTAGGATTTAAAATGTGGACAAAAAGTGAGAGATGTCGTTGTTTGTGTATCAAAATTTGACTTAGTAAAGAATATTATATTATACTGCTAAACAATCTGAAAATAAATAGTTGCTGGATTATAAAATCAGCAAAATATTTAAAAATATATATATTAATACTATTCAACAGAATCAGTTTTATTTTGGACACGATATGTAACTTTGTAAAACAAATATATCTACCTCGAATGAAATACATAGCATGATCAATATATTTTCTAATGTCGTTTGAATGTGATGATTAACTCAAATAAAATGTACCTACGTAATGAGAAATAATAATGATAATCCATAATGTTTTTTCAATTCAACTCTTTAAAGCAGTGGTTCTTAACGGGGGCATTTAGAAGTCTGGGGGGGGCGTTTTTAATTATTCAGAATTTGGGGGGCGCTGTAGGATTGCAAGGGGGCGATGCACTTAGTCCAGTCCAGGGTTACAATTGAGGATTTCAAATTCGTCAGTGAGCTAAAAAAAACGAGTTTCGGAGATATTTTTGGGAAAAGTATAGGGAATTGAGGATTTAAAATTCCTCGGTGAGGGGGTCGTAAGATAATTTTGGATAATTTATTTCTGCAAAAGGGGGCGATTCTTTCAATACGGTTAAGAAACACTGCTTTGTAGAGACACTACATTCTTTGTTAAAAAAAAAAAATTATGTTCTTATGTATTTCTTATGTACCCTAAAAGGCTTTCAGAAAAATTGATTATTGGAAAATGAATGCAGTTTAAAATTATATTGCATAGCGTTATAAAATATATATTGTTTTAATGTCTTTCGACCAAAATGTATAATAAAAATAATATAACTGTTACATGTATTTTTATTTAATAATTCTAAATAACAGGAATTATATTATCTTTTTATTGTTTAGGATCTTTTGCCGATATACGATTATATCACGCACAGTATTCAAGTAAAATTATACTTACATTACACATCAAATATTTTAATGCTTAACGTTTACTTTTGTTTCTATTTTTGCGGCAACTTTCCAATATTTTAATCAGCCAAAATTATCTTTTTCTTATTTTATACAACATTGCCCTTGACTTGATATAAAATTCAACGTCGACTGGTTGGTATGTTTTTAATTTTCAAACCAAACACAAGAATCATTGAAATCTTGCCTAATTAATCTTCAAATAATTAATCTTACCCTAAGCGCATATCAAATATAGTAAGCACTAACGATAAAAAAATTTACCATGTCATCTCCATATGTGAAGCATACGGACTCATAAAGTTTTCCTCAACAGAAGTGTTTTCTACGAGAACTGCTAGTTACTCAAATGATCATCCTTTTTTTTTAAAGAGAGTATGAATAGAAGGATAGTGGTTAGCTTATCGCTTTTGCTTTGCCTGTTTTTTAAGAATACGATGGGTGGGATGGAATTCAAGACATCACATACATCCATGCCTTTGGATAGAAATTCGTAATTCAATTGAAAATCAATTTATAAAAACAATCTGTACTGGGATTCGAACCTGTAACCTCATTAACCAAAGCTAACGACATTGACCGTTCAACCACGCAGCTGGTATGTATAAAAAGCACTGTATTTATGTATTTTCTTATCAGCTTATAATGTTCATCATAGTGAAGTAGCAAGGGGGAGTGCGGGCGGGGGGGGGGGGTGGCTTGGACCACCCCGGACTGAAAATTTTTGAGGGAGGCATTTTCAAAAATGAAAAAAAAATTGAAAGTAATAAGTAAATAAAGATTTATGTGATATTTTTTTGGAGGTGGCATTTTTGAAAGAGTTGAAGTTTTCTGAAGTAAAAAACAAATAAAAAATAATAATTATACAGAATTAATGCAAGCAACATTTCTATAACTACCTTGTTTTCTTCCGACTAATTTGTGTTTAGTGAGTTACTGATTAAACATAACTCTTAGGAGGCGGCAGTTTTAAAAAAATAATACAAAATTTTGGAGCTGATAAATATACAAAAAATATGAAGAATCAATGTAAACGATAATTCATTCACATAAATGTGTTTTGCTACTTGCTACCCGCTTAAAAAATATAATATTTTCAATTCAGTAGTTAACAATCACTGATCAACAATCACAATCATAGATGCCGAAATATTATTCGATACTGAAATAGAGAATTTTTTTCGCCGCAGGACAGAGTGACGCGTGAAATATCGTTGTGATTTGAACAGTTTCATAATGTTGCTGATAAATATACTTTTCTTACACCATCGATTATTTTAAATAACAATTACAAGTATCAGTAAAACCAAGATCCTGATGTCATTGTTGGGAAGAATTTAAAATATTGTCACTGTTCCTGCTAAGCAAACAGAGACGTGGAAGAAAAATGAAAGGCTCTCGAACTTTTTGCAATGTATTAAAAAAAATATAAATGCATCGTACTGCATTGAGTTCCAATTAATATTGTCTGTCATACAATTGTAAATTTTCCTTTCAATCAATTGTTTGTAGTTGTGAAAAGAGTTTTTCAAAAAAACTATTTAAGATCGACGATGAGCAAGTCAACATCAAGAAATCTTGCAATAGGTACTTTTATTCAGGACTGTAAAGTCGTTCAAAAAAACAACTGGAACTTAAAATCATCGGTGAAGGACAGAAATCTTCCCTTGAAGTGGTCGTCAATTTTTTCAAAGATCTTCCTTTCTTATTTAATTTGATTTACATGCAACAAAGATCATTCTAATCCATAGAGTCATTATTTCATCAATCAATACAGTGAATAGGCTAATTTTTCCATAAATTATATTTATACATAAAAAAATAAGCCACCTGTAATATAATTTCATATATATATTTTTTTTAAATGGAGGAAATATTGGGGGTGGCAAATTCACAGACCGCCCCGGGCGGCTGGACCCCTTCGTACGCCACTGGCTTATCATAAACGATATTCCAACGAAAAGTGGAATTAGCAAAAAAAGTGCTTTATTTTTTTAAAAAGAGGTTACCTTTTAACAACATATCTTAGAAAAAAACAGTTGTGTTAGATATATACATATTATATGAACATGATTAAATTTTAAATCAAAATCTAACGTCAATTTCCACAGCATACCTTATTACACGTAAAAATATATACCTTTTAAATAACTATTAATTAAAATAGCCGGAGTAAACAATCAGTTTGCATGCACCATATTTTCTAAGACACCATTAAAAGTTTTCCGTTCAAGATTGGTTGGTATCATTTTTTACTTTATATTATTTTCATCGAAAAATTTACCATGTTTAAATGCGTTTGCTTATAGTGACTACATACTGCCGTAACTCGTTTAAATTTTATTGTAAAAGTATTTATAAAGTACCTAATGACTATTAGTATGTCGCTCGCTTTGGTCTAGTTGGTAAGAGCAGGTCTACCGATCAGGTGGGCCCGGGTTAGATTCCCGGTAAGGTCAATGTCAAATTGATTTTTTTTCATTTTTAATTTGAGATCTAAGACATGGCTGTTTGTGAAGTAATCTCATGTGACTTTCAAAAATTCTCGTCGAGTATCTCGTATGATCTTTCAACTTGAAAATATTTGACGCATTGGCTGGCGTAAGCTGTAATGTCAAATATTAAAAAAAAAAAAAAACTACGTTAAATTTTAATTAAAACCCAAAAATAGTATTTGAACACTATGGCCAAAGATTTTGATTTAACAAAATAAAATATGGCTTTTAATAGTTGCAAAGCAGTTGCTATTAAGAACGAACTTAGTAGCATCATGAAAATGGCTCTCCTTGATTGACTTCTTTATGTACTGTATGTATGCGCATGTGTGTGTACGGTGTACATACATACAATGTACATACAATGTACATATGTACAATGAAAGTATCTCAAAAAAAGTTTTTTTTTCTACGAGAAGTGTTTGTTACTTAGTCGTTCAACCTCTCTTTTCTAAAAAAAGTAATAGAGATACAATGATAAGACTAAAACAGGACTAGTGATTATCTCGAACCCATGAGGTCCGGCACGAAAGCCCACAACGCTGAATGAAAAAATGAAGGGGCTACTAAGTCTTGCTTCATAATAAAATTTAACCATCTACAGAAATTGCAGTTAGGTGCTGATTTGAGCTAAGACTAATAATTTTCTTATCTTAACAAAGGGCTCGCCGGCTGCGCTGAAATTTAACAATGGGCTCGCGCGAGCCCCCCCCGAGCCCCCTCCAGCCCACCCCTGAGTCCTACTCTTCTATCCCTATTCTCTTTGAAAAAGAGAGATTGAACTGAGTAACAAACAGTTTTCGTAGAAAAATAATCTGTTGAAATACTTCCATTTTGAGAGCATATGCTCCACATTGGTAGCAGACATGGAATAAAAAAAATGTGAACATATCGATAAGCGTATCAATTATCAGATTCTGGAATACTAATGAATAAATACTTTTCAATAAACTGCCGGCACCAGTAGAGTTTATTTTCACCTGAGAGCTGCACTGTTTTCATTTAAAATATAATTTTATGTAAAAAAAAATGTTTTCTCATTTCTAATTTGCTTTTATCGCAGGCGTTTACGTCGCGACGGAGAAACACACAAAAGAATAACTAATACAAAACTATTAAAAATACATAAAGAAGCGGGTTCTTCGAGTATTTAACTGTCAAATTTTCTTAAAATCATTAATTAGTTTTTTAGATAAGTATTCAGTGAGTAATATAAAAGAAGACTAACTTTATTATTTCACGTGTTATTGAAATGTATACAAACTCTATAATTAATACAGCCAGAATAAAGACCAAGCAAAATACACAAATTGTGTTTATTACCGTAAAATTTGTCGGAAAAATATGTAATTTCAACGCTGCCAATGTTCTCGAATAATTTTAAGCCTTCACTTTTGCAATTCCAAAAATCATCAGCTAATTGGTTTTGGTTGCAGTATGCATAGATGTATTTAGGAAATATCGAAATCCTTGTAATTAAAAAAATTGATGCGGAATTTAGCATGAATTCAGGTTACAGTCGTTAGCATGAATGTTAATTATTATTGCTGGTGTGCACGCTGTACGGATATTGCAAAATAGAGGAAGGTTGTGAACGGTGATTGCACTTTTTGGCAAATCAGAAAGAATTCAAATACAAAAAGAATGACTTTTATGTCATATTTGATTCATTTTTGAGCACAGTCATCCCAATTTTTTTGATACGTAGACAAAATTTATTCAGCACAAAATAAATAAAATACTTATTTTAAGATGGTCACTAATAACAGTTTATTTGGCGTAAATTTTCAAAAGGCTACTTTAGACGGTGTACTCGATGACCATTGTAATAACCGGGTCACAGGTATTTTGTTTGTGGCCAATCGCTGACATTTTTTTTTTAATTTTAGAAAAACCATTACCATACAAAACCTATCCTTTGTTAATCGTTATCATTTTAGAAACGTTAATATTTAGTTGTGTCACTAACAACCCAGGTATCGCTTATGATGGACCATATATGACTTAATAGAGGTTTGTGGCAAACTTAGTTCATAAAATTTTCAATGATTTAAATGTTCAATATACTCATTAGATCAAAATATTATGAAGCATGGAGCGTGGATCAACTGATGTAAATACTATCAAAATAACTTAAATTTACATTCATAAAAAATATTGGATTTTTAGGGTGGACAAAACCGGTTCTGACCTTTATAAATAATGTGGAAATAAAGTACAAAGGAATGTTGTGTTTTTTAAGATGAATATTAAAAAACTAATTAAAATGAATATCTATTTCGAAAACATAAATCATTTCATAATTGTCCGATTATGGTCGAAATTGCCATCATAAGAAAATACAATTTAAAAACTCTATTATTGCTAATAATAAAACATAAAATTCATTCATCATATCTGTATAATAAATTATACTAAACTTAAATCCAAATAAACCAGAAGGGAAAAAGTTTTCCGACATACTTAATCACCAACTAAATGATTTTACCACTATTCTAAGCCAAAAACGATCGAAAACATAAGACATCAATCCGAAAAAAATTGAAGTAGACAGTGTTGGAAATGGCCCGCATAAAAAGGTCGTTATCATTGGTAAAAAAGATCATTTCATTCGTGAGGGTGGGACCCGAGAGCATAGCCAGCTAGCAGTGCTGTTTACGTCAGATTTTACCCCAGAACAAAAATTCGACATTGAATGTCGACGCTACGTTCGAAGTGTACGAAGTCTTAATCATTCTTATGCACATGTTTTCTAATACCGCCAGATTATTGCTATCTAATTTTTATTTACCGATGCATATGTATTTACTTACGTTATTTAATAATCAATGATTTCCAAAATTTGTAGCATAATAATTAATATAGTAAAAGCTTTGCCGTGAAAATAAAGAACCTTAAAATATTTGGTCAGTAGTCAGTATCTTATTTATTTTTGGTGAGTAAATTAAGTAATTTGTCCGGTTTAAAACCGATAACTTTTCAAAGTATCTATATATTAATAGTCGTTAATGTCCGTCCGTCCGTCCGTCCGTCCGTCCGTCCGTCCGTCTGTAAATTGTCCCCGATTTCCCCTTCCCCTCCTCCGCCCCAGCCACGCTGTCAACATTTTTTTATTCATACTAAAGAGATACTTTTTTCGTTTGTATATTATGGTCGCGATTTCGCCTTTTCGATGACGTCAAGAAAGACGGTCCCCCTCCCCCCCATCCTGCCCCGCTGTCGTCATTAATTCATTTCTTCATTTTTCTCTGACGTCATGAGTGAATTTTTGAAATCATGACATTTTTATTTTATTATGTGTAAAAACAATTAATTTTCAAAAAATATTCTCTCCAGCTGTGGGATTCGATACCATGCCCCAATTTTCATGCGCGTCGTTCGGACGGCTTACACACTGGTCTACGAATCCACTTGAGGAAAGCGATATAAAAACTTTATATAATTTAAATAATACAAAGCAAAAAATAAGAACGCGTTTTAAGTGAACTAATAATGACATCTGTGGGTGAAATCTTGCACTAAACGATATTGAATTCCAAGATTTCCACCTGCAGGGTTGTGAACGGCTATATAGGGCTGCTCAATTATATATAATAATTTAATTAACTATTTATTTATATATATACGAAAAATGGTTGTTAGCAAACTTAAACATTATTCCAAAAATTAAATAATTTACGAGGTCTATTTCTGCTAATAGGAAAAATAATTGTTAGCAAACTTAAACATTATTCCAAAAATTAAGTAATTTACAAGGACTATTTATGCTACTATGAAAAATAATTGTTAGCAAACTTAAAAATTATACCAAAAACAAAATAATTAACGAAATTTCTGCTTCTAAGAAAAATGGTTGTTAGCAAACTTAAACATTATTCCAAATATTAAATAATTTACGAGGTCTATTTCTGCTAATAGGAAAAATAATTGTTAGCAAACTTAAACATTATTCCAAAAATTAAGTAATTTACAAGGACTATTTTTGCTACTATGAAAAATGGTTGTTAGCAAATTTAAACATTATTCCAAAAATTAAATAATTTACGAGGTCTATTTCTGCTAATAGGAAAAATAATTGTTAGCAAACTTAAACATTATTCCAAAAATTAAGTAATTTACAAGGACTATTTATGCTACTATGAAAAATAATTGTTAGCAAACTTAAAAATTATACCAAAAACAAAATAATTAACGAAATTTCTGCTTCTAAGAAAAATGGTTGTTAGCAAACTTAAACATTATTCCAAATATTAAATAATTTACGAGGTCTGTTTCTGCTAATAGGAAAAATAATTGTTAGCAAACTTAAACATTATTCCAAAAATTAAGTAATTTACAAGGACTATTTTTGCTACTATGAAAAATGGTTGTTAGCAAATTTAAACATTATTCCAAAAATTAAATAATTTACGAGGTCTATTTCTGCTAATAGAAAAAATAATTGTTAGCAAACTTAAACATTATTCCAAAAATTAAGTAATTTACAAGGACTATTTTTGCTACTATGAAAAATAATTGTTAGCAAACTTAAAAATTATACCAAAAATAAAATAATTAACGAAATTTCTGCTTCTAAGAAAAATGGTTGTTAGCAAACATAAACATTATTCCAAAAATTAAATAATTTACGAGGTCTATTTCTGCTAATAGGAAAAATAATTGTTAGCAAACTTAAACATTATTCCAAAAATTAAGTAATTTACAAGGACTATTTTTGCTATGAAAAATAATTGTTAGCAAACTTAAAAATTATACCAAAAATAAAATAATTAACGAAATTTCTGCTTCTAAGAAAAATGGTTGTTAGCAAACTTAAACATTATTCCAAAAATTAAATAATTTACGAGATCTATTTCTGCTAATAGGAAAAATAATTGTTAGCAAACTTAAACATTATTCCAAAAATTAAGTAATTTACAAGGACTATTTTTGCTACTATGAAAAATAATTGTTAGCAAACTTAAAAATTATACCAAAAACAAAATAATTAACGAAATTTCTGCTTCTAAGAAAAATGGTTGTTAGCAAACTTAAACATTATTCCAAATATTAAATAATTTACGAGGTCTATTTCTGCTAATAGGAAAAATAATTGTTAGCAAACTTAAACATTATTCCAAAAATTAAGTAATTTACAAGGACTATTTATGCTACTATGAAAAATAATTGTTAGCAAACTTAAAAATTATACCAAAAACAAAATAATTAACGAAATTTCTGCTTCTAAGAAAAATGGTTGTTAGCAAACTTAAACATTATTCCAAATATTAAATAATTTACGAGGTCTATTTCTGCTAATAGGAAAAATAATTGTTAGCAAACTTAAACATTATTCCAAAAATTAAGTAATTTACAAGGACTATTTTTGCTACTATGAAAAATGGTTGTTAGCAAATTTAAACATTATTCCAAAAATTAAATAATTTACGAGGTCTATTTCTGCTAATAGAAAAAATAATTGTTAGCAAACTTAAACATTATTCCAAAAATTAAGTAATTTACAAGGACTATTTTTGCTACTATGAAAAATAATTGTTAGCAAACTTAAAAATTATACCAAAAATAAAATAATTTACGAAATTTCTGCTTCTAAGAAAAATGGTTGTTAGCAAACTTAAACATTGTTCCAAAAATTAAGTAATTTACAAGGACTATTTTTGCTACTATGAAAAATGGTTGTTAGCAAACTTAAACATTATTCCAAAAATTAAATAATTTACGAGGTCTATTTCTGCTAATAGGAAAAATAATTGTTAGCAAACTTAAACATTATTCCAAAAATTAAGTAATTTACAAGGACTATTTATGCTACTATGAAAAATAATTGTTAGCAAACTTAAAAATTATACCAAAAACAAAATAACTAACGAAATTTCTGCTTCTAAGAAAAATGGTTGTTAGCAAACTTAAACATTATTCCAAATATTAAATAATTTACGAGGTCTGTTTCTGCTAATAGGAAAAATAATTGTTAGCAAACTTAAACATTATTCCAAAAATTAAGTAATTTACAAGGACTATTTTTGCTACTATGAAAAATGGTTGTTAGCAAATTTAAACATTATTCCAAAAATTAAATAATTTACGAGGTCTATTTCTGCTAATAGAAAAAATAATTGTTAGCAAACTTAAACATTATTCCAAAAATTAAGTAATTTACAAGGACTATTTTTGCTACTATGAAAAATAATTGTTAGCAAACTTAAAAATTATACCAAAAATAAAATAATTAACGAAATTTCTGCTTCTAAGAAAAATGGTTGTTAGCAAACATAAACATTATTCCAAAAATTAAATAATTTACGAGGTCTATTTCTGCTAATAGGAAAAATAATTGTTAGCAAACTTAAACATTATTCCAAAAATTAAGTAATTTACAAGGACTATTTTTGCTACTATGAAAAATAATTGTTAGCAAACTTAAAAATTATACCAAAAATAAAATAATTAACGAAATTTCTGCTTCTAAGAAAAATGGTTGTTAGCAAACTTAAACATTATTCCAAAAATTAAATAATTTACGAGATCTATTTCTGCTAATAGGAAAAATAATTGTTAGCAAACCTAAACATTATTCCAAAAATTAAGTAATTTACAAGGACTATTTTTGCTACTATGAAAAATAATTGTTAGCAAACTTAAAAATTATACCAAAAACAAAATAACTAACGAAATTTCTGCTTCTATGAAAAATGGTTGTTAGCAAACTTAAACATTATTCCAAAAATTAAATAATTTACGAGGTCTATTTCTGCTAATAGGAAAAATAATTGTTAGCAAACTTAAACATTATTCCAAAAATTAAGTAATTTACAAGGACTATTTATGCTACTATGAAAAATAATTGTTAGCAAACTTAAAAATTATACCAAAAACAAAATAATTAACGAAATTTCTGCTTCTAAGAAAAATGGTTGTTAGCAAACTTAAACATTATTCCAAATATTAAATAATTTACGAGGTCTATTTCTGCTAATAGGAAAAATAATTGTTAGCAAACTTAAACATTATTCCAAAAATTAAGTAATTTACAAGGACTATTTTTGCTACTATGAAAAATGGTTGTTAGCAAATTTAAACATTATTCCAAAAATTAAATAATTTACGAGGTCTATTTCTGCTAATAGAAAAAATAATTGTTAGCAAACTTAAACATTATTCCAAAAATTAAGTAATTTACAAGGACTATTTTTGCTACTATGAAAAATAATTGTTAGCAAACTTAAAAATTATACCAAAAATAAAATAATTAACGAAATTTCTGCTTCTAAGAAAAATGGTTGTTAGCAAACATAAACATTATTCCAAAAATTAAATAATTTACGAGGTCTATTTCTGCTAATAGGAAAAATAATTGTTAGCAAACTTAAACATTATTCCAAAAATTAAGTAATTTACAAGGACTATTTTTGCTACTATGAAAAATAATTGTTAGCAAACTTAAAAATTATACCAAAAACAAAATAACTAACGAAATTTCTGCTTCTAAGAAAAATGGTTGTTAGCAAACTTAAACATTATTCCAAATATTAAATAATTTACGAGGTCTATTTCTGCTAATAGGAAAAATAATTGTTAGCAAACTTAAACATTATTCCAAAAATTAAGTAATTTACAAGGACTATTTTTGCTACTATGAAAAATAATTGTTAGCAAACTTAAAAATTATACCAAAAATAAAATAATTAACGAAATTTCTGCTTCTAAGAAAAATGGTTGTTAGCAAACTTAAACATTATTCCAAAAATTAAATAATTTACGAGATCTATTTCTGCTAATAGGAAAAATAATTGTTAGCAAACTTAAACATTATTCCAAAAATTAAGTAATTTACAAGGACTATTTATGCTACTATGAAAAATAATTGTTAGCAAACTTAAAAATTATACCAAAAACAAAATAACTAACGAAATTTCTGCTTCTAAGAAAAATGGTTGTTAGCAAACTTAAACATTATTCCAAATATTAAATAATTTACGAGGTCTATTTCTGCTAATAGGAAAAATAATTGTTAGCAAACTTAAACATTATTCCAAAAATTAAGTAATTTACAAGGACTATTTTTGCTACTATGAAAAATGGTTGTTAGCAAATTTAAACATTATTCCAAAAATTAAATAATTTACGAGGTCTATTTCTGCTAATAGAAAAAATAATTGTTAGCAAACTTCAACATTATTCCAAAAATTAAGTAATTTACAAGGACTATTTTTGCTACTATGAAAAATAATTGTTAGCAAACTTAAAAATTATACCAAAAATAAAATAATTAACGAAATTTCTGCTTCTAAGAAAAATGGTTGTTAGCAAACATAAACATTATTCCAAAAATTAAATAATTTACAAAATTTCTGCTATTACGAAAAATAGTTGTTAGCAAACTAGAACATTATTCCAAAAATAAATAATTTACAATTTAAATACTGCAGGGCAGGGCTGTCGATATACGCCCCGAGATATTTCTTTTACTATCAGAATTTCTGGATTATTCAATAAATAGGTTAGTAATTTTTTTTTCACGCCAGTAACTTTTCTGACTACTTAAAAATGCAACAAAAATCTCTCCGTTGAGGTCAACGGGCTTACAGCTAGTGTGTTATTATATGTAGTAATTATATGTAACAATCCCTTATTAATATTGTAGTACCAATACAATTGTAATACACTATTTTTATATTCGTGATAGACAATACAATTTAAATCTTAAAATATTTTTTTTAATTTACTGATTCAATTGATTACTTTCTGTTATATGTTTTAAACAACATTAGATATTTTTTGTTTCGTAATTTTGTCCTAGTGAAAAACAAATGTAACGAATTTAGAAAGGCTTATTGTTAATATTCGTGACTGGTGATATATATAAGATTGATTTTACTTTATGGTCAACAAACTCGAGAATTCCCAAGTGGAAGCAAAGTAACATAAAAATGAGTTGATAGTTATTAGTTAATTTAATAAAGACAACAATGGAATCAGCGGAATTTGTACTAATATTTGTGAAAGTAAAAATAGTTACTTGTGCAACGTAGAACGCAATCAAGTAAAGATAGACGCTCGCTTGGAAAAGTTTTAATGGATCGATTGACAAAAGAATCCACCAGCCTCACAAAATTCCCGGAGGGATTCGACCAGTGTCGTTCAAGACTAAACGTGCTTCTGTTCATTATCATTTTTTTATTATTTCGTAGACATTATAATTATATTTTTTGAAAATTTTAAATATTGAATGAACTGATAAATCTTGAGCTATTGATTTATCTGATGTGAAATATAATAGTTATTATTATATACGTACTAATTTTGTAACCATGTATTAATTTTGATAAAATTTGTCGAAATTGTTTATTATTTTTTAATTTAGCCTAAAAACAAATACGGTAAAATGAAACATTTTCATTTCTCTAAAATGGTAAAACATAAAATTAATATGCTAAAACTGACAAAAATACATGCCTAAAATACATCTCTCTAATAATAAGATAAATATCACTGAGAAAACAATTACTATATGCTATTAAACGTTCAACATAAAAAAACAAAATTACAATTATAATTATTATAAAAACAAATATAGCTTTCAAGATGTAGTTAATTAATTTTTGAAATTAATATATTAACTTTCTATTCGTTTTCGATGGCTTTCCTGGTATCTGCTTCTGTTTTTATTTAAAATAAATTTAATTTGTGAAAATATTTATGTACATACTTAAGTAGAGTTTAGTAGAACCGAAAGCGAAAAATAACCTTTTCAAAACGTGAAAACTTCGTAGGAAGTAATCCCCAATATGTTGCTACTAGGGCTTGTCGGTTTTCAAAAACCGGTTTTTTGGCAAAATTTGTGACATTCGAAAACTGGTTTTTCAACTTCGTAACCGGATGTGCCGAATTTTCCATAAACGAGTCTATAAACAAAAGGACAGAAAATTTGTATCTTTTATTTGATGGCTTAAAAACCATATGCCCCACATCACTACCCAGCGAAAGGATATTTTCGATATCAGGCAATTTTGTTACAAAACGATCAGTGAACAATTTGTGTTTTCTTAAATCATATTTTATGAAGAGTGACACCAAATAATTTCTTGTTGTGCATTATTATGTATATAAAGAAACAACATACAAAAAAAATACTTTTTCTCGCTATTTTAATTGTATTATTAATTTTTTGTAAAACTGGATAATTCAATGGGCGGTTTTCAAAGTCGGTTTTTGTATAAGCCCTAGTTGCTACCTTGATAAGATGAAATTCTAAAATGAGTCACTTGGTGACCCTTGAGTCATAGGTTACCGACGCTGATTTATTTACGCGTACACCAAAACCGAATCATCGGCCGACTTCGTGTCGGACCTATTCGGACGTAAAAAGTCGGCCGTTCATGTGCATTTACTGCTACCGTTGTCGGCCGACCGAAGTTAGTAGCAGTTAGTAGTACTGTGCAGCCTATAGAGCGAGGACGATTTTTTTAAGAATGGAGGATTTCGAAGAAATGTATATTCTAGATAATTCGTATCGCCATTTAATTCGTCGACGTCAACGTCGCCGTATGTGGGTGAATGAGATATTCGTTCATAGAAAACAACTGGGTGAATTTCACCACCTTTTTGACGATTTAAAATTACAACCCTTCAAATTCTTCGAATATTTTAGGTATGAGTATGATAATATGAGTTTTAGTACATTTCAATATATTTTAAATGCAATCACACATTAATATGAATATGGGTATAATAAACACATTAATATGAAGAACTCTGATAAATTATGCGAAATACGAAATATTTTGCATTACTACGCCCATAATGGCCGATAATGTTCTTTTTTTTTTTTTTATTCGATAAACTTTTTTCCTTTCTGCATCACTCCGAAGACGATGTCTCCTCAATGATACAGTTAAGATACATGTTTTTAGGCAATTTATAGGTAACAATAATAATAATTAGAAATATAAAGAGATACTAATAAAGGTTAATTAAATAATTAAATAATAAATTAAATAATAAACACGGAAAAAAAAATAATTAAATAATAATAAGCAAGAATGATAGTTAATGGCACTAATGAGACAACTTTTAATTTTGAAACAGATATAATATGATTAAGGATTGAATGGTGAGGGGCAGGGAAGGTAAACTTTTTCTCCAAAAGAAGTAGCAAATTTCTTGAAGTGAGCGAAATTTTCTGGAGATGAAACTAGATCTGGATGCCCGATAGGACCATCACGGTTATTTCTACATAACGAAAACAATATACCTCTTTCAACAGACATAATCGAACAATTCCAGAGAATATGCTCTGAATCTTGATTACTGTCACCACAAGGACAGTGTGGGTTAGGTTTGATTTTAAATTTATGTAGCTTGGCATTAAACGCACCGTGTCCGGTGATAAATTGTGAGGTCCAGTGATCCGGAGAGAGCCAGGTTGCATTCTGACGAAAAACAATATCTGGGAAAAATAAATAGGTAATTCTACCACGAAGGGACTTTGACCATCGACTTTGCCAATTAGTTAAAACGGTTAGTGAGCAGAGTTTTTTCACTTTAACTTTTAAAAAATCTTGTGAATCCAACGGGTGAAGAGTTGTGAGACCAATTTGCGCTGGTTTCCCGTGCAAAAAGTGATGAATTGCAGCTCGTCTTTGGACCTCTAGATCCAATGGAGTAAGTCCCAGCATTACGGGAAGACATTCTGTTGAGCAAGTTCGGTAAGCTTTGGAAATAGCAAGAAGGGGAAACCGTTGTCCCCGAAGAAGTATTTGACATATTTCCTGTCGTTGGGTACACCTATATGCCCAACAACTTGCAGCATGACACGCAATACCGAGAAATATGGACTTGTAATAAAGCCGAGACGTAGGGAATGTTAACCCCCAACTTACCCTAGCCATACGTGCAGCCTTTTCGAAGCTTGTCTTAGAATTAGCTATCGCCGTTTTCACGTGGTCCAAGAAAGATATTTTTTCATCTAATATCACACCGAGGTTTCTCAAGGTTCTCTGGACTGGAACTGTGATTGTATTAAACTGAACTATTGGTTTTCGCGTCAGTTTCCCTTTAAGCATTATACTACATGTTTTATGGGGTGCAAATTGTAGTTTATTGTAGTCTCCCCATGCAGCAACTTGCTTTAAACAGTCAGTTGATAGCTTTTCGAGAATGCTTCTACTATTACCATGAATAAGCATTATTGCATCTTCAGCGTATGCTTGTATGTGCGTATTTTGAGGGAGAGGGAGGTCTAACAGATCATCGAATAAAACATTCCAAAGAAGTGGTCCAAGAATCGATCCTTGAGGACAACCTCGTGTGATATTTCTTTGGATTGAAGAATTTCCGGTTGAAATGATTATCTCTCGTTTTGAAAAATAGCTTACAATAATTTTAAATAGATCAGATGGAATCTTTCTCAGTTTCAGTTTTGTTAAAATCATTGGCCACCATGCATTGTCAATAATGATATATATGCCGATAATGTTCTGTCATAATACACCAAAAGTAGCGGGCAGACTGGCGACAAATCACAACCTGAAGTTAGTACAGTTGATGTTCTGTCAAAAGTAGCCGGCAGACGACCGACCAAGCCCAACATGTTCAGATTCGTCGGTTGATCGGTCAGAGACAGCCGTCATCGTACGATGCCGTCTGTAGTAGTTAGTGTACGCGCTCTCATTTCTTCACAAACGTTTGTTTCGATCGGACGACACGGCCGAGCATAGTTCGGACGATGACGGGTTAGATGTACGCGTATCATAGAGCAGCGGTCACCAAACTACAGCCCGCCAAAGATTTTCATCCGGCCCGCGAAAAGTTCTGTATTTTTGTATAGAAATTATTAATATAAGAAATATAAATTTTCACGATTAAGTTGTGAATTCACGACAACTTTTTTTTCCAAATCATCAATTGTCATACAACTAACTGGTAAGGGACTTAAAGTGAAGAAAGTTGGATAGAAATTGGAGACGAGACGACCAGATGTTCGTTTACTCAAAATTTTCTCGAATATTCTCGTTTATTTCACATAAAATGAAATAATATTCTGATTGAGTTCCAATAAGAATTTATTTGTCTTCCGGCCCCCTTAGTTTTTAAAAAGTTCAATCCGGCCCGCTTCTCAAAAAGTTTGGTGACCCCTGCCATAGAGTGTAACTGAACTTCGCTAACCCGGTCAGTATTAATATAATTTTGTTTTTCTTACATATAAAAAGTTTAATAACGTTCATTGCTAATTGCTACCAACTGTACTAAAAAAATTACAAAGTATGAAGAGATTTTTTTCTAGTCTTTGTCTAGGCGAGATAATGTATACAGTGGAACCTCGATTCTACGTTTTTCAAGGGATCGTAATAAATGAACGAATAATGCGGGAAACCGATAATGCGGGAAATCTTCAAATAACACAAAAAAATGTTAAATTTTCAAAAAAACTCATTTATTTATTAATTAAAGAACAAATAAATGTATTTTTAACTTGTTTAATACAAACTAAGTGGCCTATTTCCAGTTCGGGACTTAAATTTTAACTAACACTTCAAAATCACGTACATTTCTAAGTCAACTAACTCCTTTTTGCTAGAAGAACTTTTGAGTAAGAAAAATTTACGTAACCAGATGAAATGTAAGATTATTTATGAGCGAAAAAAATATTCTACAAAAATGGTCAATCGGGATAAATAGTAACTGGGACGGGACGATAATATTTAGATGATAGATCGAAGAAATCGGTAAATCGAGAAATGATTAACGTGGAATTACTAAACATTGCTATTACGGGGTGGGGTCTTAGTCGAGTAAAAAATAAACGATCCATGCATAAAGACGAAGATAGTGAGAACGGAAGATCGGGGTTTCACTGAAAAAAACGCGAAACGAAATGCGAGGTAAGATTATTTATGAGAAATATTCAACGAAAACGGTCAATCGGGATAATATTTTTGACGGGACCAAAATATTTGAACGATAGATCGAGAAAAACGGTAAATCGGGGAACGGTTAATGCGGGATTATTTTACATTGTTCTTATGGGTGTGTGACCGGGACTATGAATAATGTACGTACCATGCGGGAAAACGAACAATGCGAGAACGGTAAATCGGGGTTCAACTGTATAACAAAACGGCAATATTTAAATACAATAGGTCCTCTACTTACGCGGTTTCTTAGTTACGTGGATGAACAATAAAACAAGCATTTCATTTTTAATTTTACAAGATATATTGATACAATTGCAGCCAATTAAATCAATTCACTCATTGGGCAAGAAAATAAAAAATATCTAGGTCTAATAAAAAGGTCTAATGATGTATTTATTATGTAATGTGTTTGCAATACAACAGTAACAAATTTTAAAAACTCTTTGATTCTGCATGGTTGAATAAAGACTAGCATTTTCATAAGATTTTAGGAAATTGATTAAATCGGATAGAAATTTACTATGTACACATCTTTTGAAAATCTTTGGGTTAACAAGGTGCTTGCAAGAAATAGAGATAAAAAATACCAAACATAAACATTTCTACAAGAGACTGTAGAAAGAGAAGCTTTTGTTCGATTTTAATCACTTATATTAAGGTTCGATGGATATGCGACGAAAGGATTAAGGCCGTAGGCTAGATTCGTGCTTTATTTTGGGAAAAACCATTCTATTGCCATATAAGCGATTTTCAAACTTTAGTATCAACTTGCGACATACTACTTTATAATTTTAGCTTAGTATTTAATATAACGCTAATATAATGTTAAAATTAATAATAGATATATGTATGTAAAATTATTTATTTAAGATGTTTGTTTGCTAACGTATATTTTTATATTTATGTAATATTCTACGAAACCTGCAACTAAAAATCAACGACGTATATTATTTGGTTATAGGGTAAAAAAAAACGAAATTTAAAAACAGGGCTTTGGTGTCGGGTAAAAAAGCGATTCCAGCTTTAAAAAAAAACCCGACCTCGAATTTAAATTTGCAAATATTTCCGTTTAACCAACATATCTGTAAATCATCAGATCACTCTAGTTACTAGAATAGATTCTAGTATATTTCAGCAATCGATATGATGAATAGACTAATATTTTTTCAATATCTTTAAATTATTTTTCTCCAGTTTTTCCGACTCCGACTCCACTTCCGGAAAAACACCTGACTCCACGACTTACAACTCTGACTCCGACTCCACTGCCTCGGTTAAAAATAAGATATTTCATTCAAAAACTTATATTGGTATCGTGAAACCCACACGTTTTTTTCAGTATATTATGTTAGTTTTATACTGATCAATATAAAAATTAAGTTTTTTTTAGGACGTAGATAATGGTAAGCTATACCTATAACAAACAATAAAATGAATAAATAACAATCTTGCAAGTGAAGGCAAATACACGCAGAACGCAAATAAATTTAATCAGTCTTCAATTTTTATTTGAACCTTATTATTTAACAATAAAATACTACTTTTGAGGAATTTACTAATTTTAAAAAATTATACAGTTTTCATTTTTGATATTTTATTAACTGTAAACACATAAGTCATATCTGAGGAGTTTGGGATAAAAAATGACCAGACGCACTTTTTTCTGAACAGAGAAATCACACTTTTCTTATAAATAAATACATTTTTTGCGTAAATATGCTTTACAACAGGCTACTCTTTCCATGACTGTAAATCAGTGAAATGCCACTAATTACAATCTAAGTATAAAGACAATTTAATTTCCAATTGGTAAATTTCAAGATATCATATATGGGAATCAAGAAAATAGATAATTTACTTGAAATATGAATATAATATCAGTATGATAAATTTAACATAACATATCAAATGGGACTCCTTAGAACAAACAAAATTTGAAATATGGCCGACGCATCTTCGTCTGAGAAATTCGCATGAATTATTGGTTTCCTTGACTACGTTGATATTTTTGTTATTTTCGCATCTGCCAACAACTTTTACGGATAACTGCATTATTTTTTGAATGATTTAATACACTTTCAAAGAAACAAAAGTTGGCATGTTGTAAAGCATATTTTCCCAGTTTTGATTACAATATCATATTTTTAACCTTAACGGCATGGAAGATACGAGATTTTCAACGACGTTAAAATTAAATAATTTTCTTTTGAATTAATATTCCAATATTGTAGCGATGCTCATTTTTTTCAAAACTGGATTTGGGTGTGTTTTATCGCAAGTTCCTCGTCTTTTTAAACGTAGTTCTCCTGATTCAATTGTTAATATATAAAAAAAAAAACAATATCAAACCAAATTGTACCAAATTTGAAACATTTTTTTTTAATATTTATAATGCTTTAAAAATTGAACACCAATTTATTATTAATTCGACATTTAAATATTAATCAGGACCGGTTTTACTCACAGGGAATATTAATGTTACTGGTCATAAGCATTATAATAAATGTGAAAATAGTACAAAGAAAATATTCTTTTTTTAAATATACTTCATGTGTTTTTGGCAATAATTGACAGTTAATATTTATCTTGAAATGATGTTTATCGCGGATGTTGCGGAAGTTTTACCTAAAAATAAAAACAATTAAATAATTTGTATACAATCTTAAGGGGCTTATTATAATTATAAAATTGGAACTCTTTGCAGTTTAAGTTATTCCGGTATGATCCTGGCCAACCCTAGTGTGTTGACCGCTCTAGCCATAACTGCCGAGTATAAAGTTAAGTATATGAATAAAACTTTTATTCATCAAAAAAATGAGTAGGTACATTGTTCAATTCAAAAAATATTGGCATTGTTAATAATTGTGATATAATGATAAAAAAGATACCATTCTGATGGACAATTATAAAGAGAATAGTATTTTTTCGGGCTCACAAAATATTCTGACATTTGTTCCGCTGGCAAATTTCCCGCCTGTCTTTGTGTCTGATTATGTGTTGGGGTACAGGAATTTCATTGACGACTATCATCCGGCCCCTCTTGACAAACAGCGATATGGACGGGCTTACAATCCCAGAGAACAGAATTGCAAAAATGTCAAAAACAGGATTGCTACCCAGATACAAAAATCAATTATTGTTTCGTGTAAAATAGCATACAGATAGACAGAAAAAACCTACACGTTGTTTTAGAATAATTTATTAGTTTTCGATGTTTAATATTTTATATCAATTGTTAAACATCGTTCATGCATTTTTTTTCTATCATCCACACTTTTATCATCTCTTTGGAATAAATAAATCGACGTGTCTAGTAACAAAAAGCAATATGTGCACACTTTAATAATTGCTGCCAACTGTAACTTTCGTTAACTTTAGTAAAATATATATTGAAATATTTGTTACATATTGATATTTCGGGTTCGGTCCTTGGTCCAGTGGTCAACGTTGTTGCATACGGTTACAGTTCCTACGGGATCGAATTCCAGTAAAGACAGTTGTTTAAAAACAGATTTACGGATTTTCGCTCGAAGGCATGGGTGTATGTAGGGCTTGTCGGTTTTCAAAAACCGGTTTTAAAAACCGTTTTTTTGCAAAATTTGTAATATTCGAAAACCGAGTTTTCAATTTCGTAACCGGTTGTGCCGAATTTTCCATAAGCAAGTCTATAAACAAAAAGACAGAAAATTTGAATCTTTTATTTGATGGCTTAAATACCATATGCCCCACATCATTTACCCAGAGAAAGGGTATTTTCGATATCAGGAAATTTTGTTACAAAACGATCAGTAGACGCTTTGTGTTTTCTTAAATCATATTTTCTGAAGAATAACACCAAATAATTTCGTATTGTGCATTATTATGTATATAAATAAACAACATAAAAAAACTGAACTTTTTCTTGTTATTTTAATTGAATTATCCATTTTTTGTAAAACAATATTGACGTTCGACAACCGGTTATTTCGAAAGTCGGTTTTTGTATAAGCTCTAGGTGTATGTAATGTATGTTTAAAAAATTTCCTCCCATCAATCCGATCTTAAAACCGGACATAGCGAAAACGATAAGCTGACTGAGTCCCATATCTGTCTATTTTCTACTCTCTTATCCCCGAAAAATATATGCTAAACGATTGAGTAACTTGCAGTTCACGTAGATAAACTACTGTTGAAGTAAGCTTTATTATGAGTCCATATCTTAAATAAAATTTTCATCAAATAGATAATTTATGTAACATGAAATCGAATTTAATCAACTTAGACTTAATAGGTTAATTAATAGTGATGCTCATAAAAGTTTATATTATACAACGATATTTTAAGTTCGATACCAGCTCGAAAACAATTTTTTTTTGTACTTTGGCTATTTAAGTATTTAACACGAAAAAAAAATGAGGGTTACGGTAAAATGAAAGTATTAACTATATCATCAAAATATATTAGGCGATAGGTGAAAATAAAAAAAAATGTCAATACAAGTGATCAATAATTTAAGGCCATAGATAATATATCAATAATAGAGCAATGTGTGAAAAATCTTTTACAGTTTTGGGAAAATGGAGATTAAGATTTGAAGTTTTGAGTTAAAGCAAATTTTATTGATCAAACTGATACAAACTTTATTTAATTACCAAAACTTATTAGGGATAGTCTCAGTAAATATTTGCACATTGCCCAGTGAACTTTGATATATATTAAAATCTAACTAAACAAACCTGTATTTACTTAATTTTACCGAAGCAATAATTTCGAATTTGGATCGAGTTGAACGTGTCTTGTAATTAATCACCTTTACGATAAGGTAAAACATTAAAGCGATCATTTTGAAAATTAACTCAATAAGCTACTCGTTGAAGGAAGTTAATAATATGGAATAATTTATTTTTTTGAAAAATATATAATTCATATTTTACAATATTTGATTCAATTATTTAAGTTCATTTCAGTTAAAAATAATGATGAAATAATTGATTTTTACAGCATTACACAATTTTTGTATATTTTTTATTATATCCAATATCTTAACCAAGTCTTAACTGCAAATTTGAAAGGAAATACATGCTAATCAGAGGCGTATGAAGCACATGGGACAACTCAGGCGCAATAAAATTTGAAAGTCCTATTTTACGGATAACTTAAAAACATCAGAAAATTCCAAGTAAAAGTATATAAAAATCTAAACAAAAAAGATATGGGTCAGATAAGGCTATTTTGAGGCCCCAAACGCGCGCCTCATTTGCTTATAGGATAATCCGCCACTGATCCAAATATTTGATGAATTCACTTATGTAAATATTATATAGCTATATCAAAACAGGTTCAACAAAAACAGATTATAAAAAACTAGGAGGTAGTGAAAAAAATAAATCTTCACGATTTATATTATTTTCAATGCTTGCAAAACAAACTTGTTAATGAATCTCAAAGCTAGGTTTTAAAAAAAAAAATATTATAGAATCAAAAAAATATTTTATATAGAAAATTACATTTTGTAATGTAATTTATTCTACATTTTAAATTTAAAAAAGCTTTATTACAATGCTACGAGTTAAGTGTTTATTTATTTCAATACAATTGATAGCATATACATTGATAGTACCTACATATGTACCCTTTTGAATAATAGCTTGATAAAAATGAATCAGGTTTTATTACAAAAAAAAAATATTTGAATGAACATTTATGGCATAAAATAAAAGTTGAAAAAATGTTATGTGCGAAACTGGTTACTTCTATTGAAAGCAATTTTAATTACCGCTGTTTATTTTTAGGAAACTTGAGACTTAAAAAACATTATTTACTGAAAAAGCTCATAAAAAAATAAGAATGGAAGTAAAAACAGCCAAAATAAGAAGAAAAATTGTAACATAATTACTTTCACCGAGCCCGTTGATCAATTAATCATTGGAAATATAAAATAAATCTTGTGAAAAATGAGATACCTTTTTGACGAGACAAATAATCGCTTCGTTAGAAAAAACATTTTAATTTGGTTTAGTGTTACTTTTCAGCCCATATTTTATGTTTCTTTGGACTATGCTCGTATAATAATTGTTTTTTTTTAAGTCAAGCCGATCCTTAGTTGTTAACCTAAAATATCATTCAAAGTAATGGGAGGAATTAAGAATTATCAATACGATTCTCAAAGGACTTATTTTCATTTGAACTTACGTTGCATTTGATCTAATAAAATGTCTTTAAAAACTAATCTACGAGGTTTTGTTTACATGAATAATCCTTAGTTGGTAAATAGCAGTGATTTATCCGAATCATAATTGAACAAAGACTAATAATACAAATGCATCTTTCCAGTGGCGGATTAACCACTTTGGAGGCCCCAGGCGCAATAAATTTTGGAGGCCCTGCTTTTCGAATAACATAATAGTACTGCAAACGTCTTCATAGAATAATAATGAATATTGAAAACTGAAATTTAAATGTAAAGGTTTATGTAATATATGCTATCTTTGAGGCCCCCAAAATGCGGAGGCCCCAAGCACGCGCTTCTTGCGCTTATAGGGTAATCCGCCACTGTATCTTTCAAATAAACCCAAGAGCGCAATCTAAAATACTGCTAGGGCGACGAGCACCCAATTTTTTTTCAAAATCTCAAAACCCAGGAATTTACCAATTTACCCAAAATATCACCGTGACTCGTTTTTTTTTTAGCTCACCGAGGAATTTGAAATCTTCAATTCCCTATAATTTTTCCCCAAAATATCTACAAAACTTTTTTAAACTCACCGAGGAATTTGAAAATCTCAAAACCCGATTTAACGATTTGATAAATTAGTTGGAGGACGCAACGGAATCAGTCGGCGGGCACGGGGTTGGTAACCCCTGGTATAACTGTATATTAAAATCAATATTAATAGGCAGTTATTTGATTTTTTAACTTTAATGAAAGTTTTCAAGAAGCAAGTGACATATTAAACATATAAATAGCATGTGACCTAAGATTGTATTTTTTACACAAAAAGAGAATCTAAGTAACGTATTTTTGAATCCATGTTCGTTCTTAATGTGGAGCATATGACCTTCTAATGGTAGTACTTCAACAGATTCTTTTT
This sequence comes from Himalopsyche anomala, assembly GCA_031772345.1. NCBI lineage: Eukaryota > Metazoa > Arthropoda > Insecta > Trichoptera > Rhyacophilidae > Himalopsyche > Himalopsyche anomala. Next base: position 6,844,825 of record CM062834.1, read on the forward strand.
TACAAAAACCTCTTGTTATTCATTGTCTCAACCTAACATTTTTCGAAGAAATTAGATATAGAGAAGATGTGAGTAGGACAAGACTAGTGGTATACTTATCACTCTAGCTACTGAAAAAAAAATACTATACAGGTTTTTTTAACTTTGCTTACCTAAAATCTTCAATATAGTATTATTTTGATACGATTTTACATTTATTTATAATAAATTATAACATACCCGTTATTGTTGTGCAGTACAAAATTCGTAATTTATTGAAATCAATTTTCTGTTTCACGTTTAAGCGTCTCAATTTACACGATTTTGAAATATTGTATAAACAAATCTAACAATATTTTAAAATGTATATAGGTATTCACTGCAATTGACATACATGTAAATTGAAATTATCTGATATTGGTATGTCAGTTAAATATAAAAGTTGCCTTGATGTAGATGCACAGGCCCGGAGCACGCATCTCCGCTGAGCAAATATTTGCTTTGACGTTTCTTTGTCCATCGTATCGCGTCCCATTAACCGCAATCATTGTGTGGTGCGCAGCTAGCGTCCTGGCAGTGCACAATACGCCGTGTTTGTGGGGCACAAACAACGTTTCAGTGTCCGCAACTCCTGGCAGGGCTCCACTACCCAGCACTGTATCAAGCGGCGTGGAATGTTAACCTAGAGAGGTACGAGTAATTTACTAATGGCGGGCAATGGATTGAATAATCTTTCAAATTTACGTTTAAAGCATAGTTCTGACGATGGCGAAAGCCGAAATAGCTATCAACGTATAAAAGCATAATAAAACTTTTCATTCAACTAATATACCGTACGATTGTCAATAAACGTATTTAATCTATCCCGAGATCGTATTTTAGTACTAGCTGCTCGCCAGAGAGAGTTTAAGCACTCGCATTTTTCAACAGAGCGTGTTTTCAGTAGGTAATACGATTCAGTAGCGGTTCATGTTTATTTTAACAAATAAACAACAAAGATATTCCTAAATTTATTTTTTCCGTGAGTATATACTGTACATATGTCATAATGAGGATTTTTTCTGTAATTTATTTATCTAGATTTTATAATTGTGCGTCAATAATATTCAAAATGTATTAAAGGTAAAACATGTTTATCGACTGTGGAAAGGAAAAAGGACGTAACCATCAAATTTTACAGGAGGCATAGAAAACGTGCTTTTATGATTCTGGGCCATATGCAAATTATGAAATATACACAACCTTGACGTACACGGAGATTTGTAAACTGGTGTTTAATTGACATAACCTAATTATCATTTAAAAAAATGTCTTTTTTCTTGGTTTCAATTTTCATACACTCATCTTTTTTCAAACTTAAAAGCTAAATTTATATACTAATTCGATATTTTCAGATTACATCCTTTTGAAAAACGTGTATCAAGTTTGATACATTGTGATTATCGAAAAAAAACTATTATGAAAAAACTGTGGGTTACGTCCTTTTTCCTTTCCACAGTCAACATTGATATGATCAAGTATAGTTAGTTATTGAATAATATATAATAAAAATGATAGTAAAATCTTAGCATACCTAATGATAGTTTACTTTTAGGGTGTTCACTGTCAATACTTGGTGGAAAGGCATTATATTAGTAAAAACACAATATTCCTTTGTACTTCATTCCACTTTATTTAATATGTCAGGACCGGTTTCGCTCATTACGAGCATCGTCAACTGATAAGAAATATAATTTAACAATGCTATTTATACAAAAATGAACAGTTATAAACAACAATTGGCATTGAAAAGAAAAAACCAATTACATTAAAAGTGATTCTAAAATAGCACAAAATTAAAATGTTTAACACATCTAACATATAATTAAAAAGTCATCTCAGATTAATAAATTTAGAATGGGGATTGAAAGTTATTACAAACATAATTAAAATTTGGGAATTCTTTGACAAAGTGATACAATGAAAATAATGACATTAATAGAGTGAATAGGCTTAATGATAGTTTCATATTTTTCCCCGCTTCCAAGTAGTTGGTGAGTGTACATGCTTAAACAAAATCGACAGCCAGGAAGATTCTGAAAAAGAATTTTTTCAAAGACCATATCAATTCTAACAAAGATAACAATTACATAAAACAAGGGCTGATGCAATGGATAAAGTAACGGGGAACTAACAAATATTAATTGATCGTTCAGAAGAATTTGAATCTAATGTAATTGGTATTTTCATTTCAATGCCAATTGTTGTTTATAACTGTTCATTTTTGTATAAATAGCATTGTTAAATTATATTTCTTATCAGTTGACGATGCTCGTAATGAGCGAAACCGGTCCTGACATATTAAATAAAGTGGAATGAAGTACAAAGGAATATTGTGTTTTTACTAATATAATGAAAGTTTTTTATATTATATTAGATATTTTTATTATAAACTTTTAGCTCACCTAATAATGAGTAATCTTTGCATAGAAGTTTTGAGATAAAAAAGATAAACAACGCCCGCCTCAATGGACTTAGGCGTCATTTAAATGAAAATAAAAGAATAATTACTATCGAACTTATGCAAATTTTAATTCTGTTAAGATAAAATTCTGTTGAGATACTTTCATTAGGAGGTAATATTCTCCAGATTGGGAGCGGACATGGATTAAGAAATACAAATTTGATCTTCGAGGCGGGTTTGAGTAACAAGAGTGACATTAACACTCGGGTCAGGGCCGGGTTGGTCCTGGACTGGCCGTGCTCGAACCGGGAAATTTCAGGGGGGGGGCATCTAACCTCGGACTCTTTTTATGGTCCCGGGATTTCTGGATTAACATTTTTTTGAGTTTCGGCATGTGAGGAATCTCGCTGGCTGACTTCAAAAACCTAGGAATTTACAATTATTGAAAAATCTGAGACCTCTTTTTGTGGATTGGTACTAGCACAATCCCGGGGTTATGGAATCGCAAAAATTGGTCGGGATCCCGGTATTGGAAGCCCTAGTGCAGACCTCTATCTCTTAGGAATGAATACAGTTTGCTGATCTCATAGGACCGACAGAAAGTCGCAGATATCTCAAAATGAAAATCGCAAAGAATGAGAAACAAGGTTAAACGCTAGTTCTTTTAAACATTTTTTTATAATATATAATCTACGTCTTAATGGATATTCCGCTTTAAATAATTATGTTACATTCTGTCACTAAGGCATCATTAGACTATTTTCATTTTTCATTTTCTTGATTCTTCATTAGGAAAAAATCTTCCATATCTTTTGCACAAAGTATTTTAATACATTTATAGTTAAAGCATAAACACCGGTGATGTGGTAAAAATCGATATTTTTTTCTGTTTTAATTGAACGAGTTGCATCGAATGAAATATGATTCAAATTGTATGAGAAAATAAAGATTTTCATAATTTTTTGACGTTATTTTCGAGTTCAATTTATTAAGGTATCACAGTTTTATTTTTACATATAACATTTTTTACTATTAACATAAATATAATATTTGCTAAGATTGCTTGTTGCTACTAATAAAAGTAAAATTAAAGTAAGATTAGGGCTTCCGACCCGGTTTAAACTGAAACCGGTTAACCCGTTTTAATAAAAACGAAAACCGGTTTATTTTACATGGTTAGCCGGTTTTTATTGAAAAACCTCTTCTCGCCTTAAGCACAATGGACTTTTATTCAACTATTTATATGTCGGGTCCGTCGAGCAGTGATCAAAGTCGTCGGATTGCTTGGCAAATCTTACAGATTCAAGTGCCAAAACGAAAATCATTTTTTGATTCAAAGGCATGGGTGTTTGTGATTCCAAAATTCCCTCCTCCCATTCCAATTCTTAAATAACGGTGCTCAGCGAAAGCGATTTGCTTACCATTAGTTCCTTCCTTGCTCTATTCTTATATCTCTACTCTCATAAAAAAATATTGGCTTAGACAAACTTCATAAGCAGTTTATACGCTCTACATTGGGAACGGACATGGTTGAAAAAATAAGTTAATCTACTATTGCAATTTATTAGTTAATAATTAAGTAAAAAAATGCCCTTTTTTTGTTGTTTTGTACAATTGGTTTTTTGAAAAAACTCCTATTTAAGACGGTCAGTCGGTTTATTTATTTGAAAAAAAACTGAAATCTGGTTAGTTGCGCTTTAGGTGAATGCCCTATGTCAAAGCCTCCTATAGTCAAAGCCATGCTATTGAGTTAAAAACAGGTACTTTTTTCAGATGAGCGGGCCGGCGTCATAATTTTCAAAGTAATATCACGTCATTATGAAACCATTTATTACTGTTATTTTGAAGCAAATACATATATTTATATTGTAATTATATATCTTTTCAATTAAATCATTTTTTAAATAAGAAAAAATCACATTTTCTAAGGTTTTTTAATAAAAATCTCTGAGAACAAAAGCAAACAAAGATGCCAAATCATTTTATTTAAATATTTTTTTTTTACAATATTTCAATACAGAATATGAGATTGGATAGTTCATTAAAAAAAACCAACGTCATTATTGGGATTTTAATCAATTAATATTAATCTCGAAATTTATTTGTGCACATTGGTTCGTCACTCAATCTTTCCATAAGATTTCTCAAGTCATATCAGTAATCAAAAATCAGTAAGTCAAACTAGGATAGCACAATTCACTTCATTATTTTTTTATATTGTTATTGATTAAATCATCATTTACTTGGTATATTGCCATTATTATATGATAAAAGACGCAGCATGTATTTCATAATATCACAATAGGCGTCAAAATCTTATATAATATTATATGAATTCAGATTGTTACCGTCGTTTATGTAATTTATAATTTATATTCTATTTAATTGTGATACTTAATAGTGGGAAGTTAATTTTTATTGGTTTTTACCACACGTCGCATATCTTTCCATTCGCTATATTTCTTACAATCATTACTTAATTTGCATATATGGCCTTTCCGATGTATCGTAAATTGCAAATTAATAACACCAACGAATCACAGAATATCCATACGAGAAATCTTTCAAACATACATGTTACATTTAACGAAAAATAAGCTCATAAATTGGAATTTAGAGTTGATCTACGTATAACCGCCATACAATTTGTTAGTAAAGGCAGGGATTCAACGGCCAGCTCAGAATTTGCTGATTTTCTACAGCACTGCTTGGAACTTAAGACTGCTATGATTATTTCCATGTTACTGCAAAGTGCACTATTTCCAATAGAAATTTGAGCAGAGTAACATTTTTTTTTTTGCACTCGCACCATTTGTATTGAGCTGTCAAATGTTGGCAAATTTAACTGTATATTTTAAACATTGTGATCTACTCTGAAGACAGTAAAGGAAAGGATAATATTTTTCTTTATTCCTGACAGGAAACCAAATCAGGAACAGGACCAAACGAATAACCAAATCTAAATCGATCGGACGTGCGCTTAAATGAGATTGGTTTGTCGGTGTACTTGAGAAATTTGTCAGCTATTTTGCCATACATATTTCTGCGAACGTTCAGGGATGACTTGTAATTGAATGTTCAGGGATGAATTGCAATTGATTAGTAAATTCTTCAATGAAACTTGATGTTTACCCAATGTCACGCAGCTAAAGCGAAAACAATACGTACACAGACGCATCGGTTGCAAATCGTCTCTTTGCTTAGGATAAATTAATATTATTTTTCTTATTTTGTTGAAAAATAATTTCTTTTGTATTTTTTCTACATTTTTTACTAACTTGTTTCCCTAAATTTATTTTTTTATATTGTATTTTTTATAGTGCGTTTTGAAAAAAAATACATTAAAATGACGAATTTAAAATACTTTTTACCATATGCCAAGTTTACGAGGTATGTCAATGATTTCAAAATAATTTGTTTTATGATTTTTAATTGATTCAATCATAATATTATGCTTGTGTTGTTTGCTATAGTTTTTTGCCTCTACTGAAAAGTTTGATTTTTGGAAATAGTACTTCACTACTTTATATTTATTCATCTTGGATGATTTTTTAATTATATGTAATTATAGAATCACTGCTAATGTAATTTGTAAATTATTTTCAATGTCAATTTTTGTTTACACCTTTTCATTTCAAGCTGTTTTTGTATAAATAGCACTGTTAAATTATATTTATTATCAGTTGACAATGCACGCTATGAGTGAAACCGGTCCAGACCTTTTTAAATAAAGCGGAAATAAAGTTCAAAGGAATATTGTGTTTTTATTAATAAAACATAAACGTTATAGATACGGAAAATGCATTTCATACGAATTGGAATTCCTTTGGAATAATGAACTATGAAAGGTTTATATTTAATCTTCCTCGTTTAATGTATGCAGCTATAAATGTGCACGGCAATCAAAGTACTCAGAACTTTTAAAATGAAAATAGCGTATTTTAATTTATTTGCTTTTGCATATTTTTTTGTAAGATTTATTCACATCTAAATCAGAAAAAGAAACCCTTGAATCTTCTTTTATAATATTAAACTATATATTTTTTATATTTTAAGATTTCGACTGAAGGTGCTTGGTGGAATTTCAATATTAAATTTGAATCGTTCAAACTGTGTACATTCTCACAGATTTTGTCACTAACGACCCTGGTTTCGCTTTTCTGCATCTTCAGGCTTTCAAGTGCACGGATGAACTTGAACTTCAAGTTCATCCGTGCAATTGAAAGTCTGAAGATGCGGAAAGGCGAAACCCGGGTCGTTAGTGACAAAATCTGTGAGAATGTACATAGTTTGAACGATTCAAATCTAAGGAACTAAAATATCATCTACGTACCTATACCAATATATGATATTACTAAAAATATCTAAATTAAAAATTTTAGATTCTAAGAAATCCATAAAAAAGTCAGCTAAAATAGAAGACAACGGACTTCCCATTGCAAGTCCATTCAACTGTTGGTAAATTTTATCGTTAAATTAAAAAAGTTTTGGTCGATACAACAGTTCACTGTAGATTAAACATCTCTAGTTAATAAGGGATTAAGACTTTTGCTAGGTATCTATGAAATCAAAAACGCTATTTTTAAGACCGGTATTGGGACACTCGTAAATAAACTTACTATGTCGAAAGAAACAAGCTTTGAATTTACTGGTACTATACTATAATGTCCTTAATCTTTTCCACTAATTCAATAGAGTTTTTAAATGAAGTGGAAATATACTTTAATGCCTATCTACCAAGTATTGACAGGGAACACCCTAAAAGTATACAATTTTCGTACAAATTCAATTACGATACTTCATTGTAGATATTTTTATTTGTTATTAATTTCTAAAAAAATATACGAAATGATATATAATATAAACCAGTAAAATTTCATGTTCTTTTGCTAATTGATTGATTTTATTATAAAATAAAGTATTTTTCGGTTTATTGATGAAACCATCATATGTATTTTATAGCCATTTTATTATATTTTTTGCGTCAGCCTTACGAAAGATGCTTTTTGCATAATAAAGCAAAAACGAATTACCCGTTTAGAGTATATTCTGAAAAATGAAATCCATAAATTTTGTAGAAACATCGATAGTGCGATATAAGGTTCGAAGAATAAAGCTTTGCTAGAAAGCTCTTTCAGGAACTAAATCTCTATTTATGATGCAGAAGATTTGGTACGTGGCCATCGTTTGACCTAAGCTTACCTAAAATATTTACTTTGGAATCGATAACTCTTTCTTGCTACAAACCGTCGTAAAATAACTCTTCCAAAGCGAAATTAAGACAATTTTATGCATATGACAAATGAAAATTTTCAAAATATGTATATATCGATAATCTGTTTTTCACAATTTTTGTGTTAAGAAGTTTTCCAATTCCATTGATTCATATTCATGAATTGTTTGAATTCAGTGTTTATTAATATATTATATAGTATATTACCTATTTATTTAAAAAAATATTTTTTATTTATTTAAAATAGACTTTTTTTTTAAATATTATAATTATTTTTCTCATATTGCTTGCAAACTCATTTTAGACAGTTTTCAACTCCTATACATACGCCACTGATTTTTGAACTGAACAGACTGATATAATTTTTAAAATATGTTTATACCGTGGGTATTAAAAAGTCGGGTCCTATTCATGAACTTCATGGGTTCGAGTCCTAATACGAACAGCATGTTTTCGATCGATTTATCGATTTCTGTTCGAAGTCATGGGTGTTTGTGATGTCTAAAAATTCCCTCCCACCCTTTCCAATCCTCTAGCAACTGGCTGTAGCGAGAGCGATTAGTTGACCACCAGTCCTGTCCTGGCCTTATCCTTCTATCCCTATCTTTGAATAAGAGAGGTTGAGCGAATGAGTAACAAAAAATTCTCATAAAAAAACTTCTGTTCAGAGACCTCCATTAGGAGGCCATATGCTCCACATTGGGAGCGGATGTGGATTTAAAAAATTAAAAAGTGGGTTTATATAGCATTATAGCTTATGAACTATAAGAATTTTATACTTGCATCAATTTAACGATGTAATGAGAACAAAGTATTTGTATCTGCCGTGCATAAAAAAGTATATATTATTGGAAATAAAATTTTATTGAACACATAACATCTATATATATAAAACAAAGTCGGGTTATTTACACCACGTATATCTCGAGAATTACAAAACGGATTTCAATGATATTTGATTTATAAAATTCGTATGCGCCGAGAATAGCAGAATAAACATTAAAACATCGGAAAAATATCACGGAAAAGAAATTATAAAGAAAATAAATATCTTCATACAGAATAAAATTTTCGAATGACGAATAGCTTCATCAAACGATAAAATGTCGTAAGCTGGTTTCAGAAAAATCCACCAGATCGCACTGTTTTCTATATTTGTTTGTTTTTGCTTTTTTTGCGTACTACTGACTTATAAAAAAATTTAAATTTAGAATATGGATTAGAATAAAAGAAATCGATGATATGAAATTAAAACGAAAGAAAATCGGACAATATTGAAATAAGGTTATGTTTATAATTAGGTATATAAATTTTTGACAACAATATTTTGCACGAACGTTGTTTTACTCTGAGATGACACGTTATTACACTTGAAACGCTATATCGAAGAAATTTTAACGTCAAAAGCAAAGCGTTGCGGTTCCTGATCACCCGAATGACTATTGATGCTCTTGGTCGCATTTACACAGTTCATCCAAAAAATGACGAATGTTTCTACTTGCATGTCAAGAGCTCAATTTGCTTGAAAATTATACTTATTGGGACATGCCAATCACTGAAGAAATTGGTTCTGAATCTCCATGTCAGATACGCACATTATTTTCTATCATTATTTTGACATGCTTCACATCGAATCCATGTGAGCTCTGGAACAAGTTCAAGGATGACATTTTACATCGAATTCGTGTCAGTTCAAGGAATCCCGATCTCGAGGTGAATGAAAAGATAAATAACCAGGCTTTGATTTAGATCGAAGACATGTGTTACCTCATGTGAGGCATTTTGTTAATCAAGTTAGGAATGCCAACTTAAAACTAAATCGAAACTAAATCTTCAATATCCATTTAAAAAAAAACTTTTAGGAATTTATGTCTCATGTTCATCACCGTCGCTAAAATATATACTGAAATGTGAAAAGACGAATGAAAGTACATAAAATCAGAAGGTATGTAAAAAAAAATCAGTATACTTTTCATGTATTATATATTATATTGTTATAGAATACTATCAAATCATTATTTTATTTTTGATCCCTATATACAGTCAATCCTGTTTTTATGCGGTTTTTTTATGCGATTTCGAAGTAATGCGATTTTTTATAAATGCATTTTTTTAAATGTACCATATTTTACGATATATAAAAATGTTAAATATTACATCGAGAGCATATATTGTTGTATTTTTGATAGAATAGAGAGAATTATAAACACAACCGACATTTGAAAAAAAAATACGATTTCGGACTGTTTAAATCATGTTGCATCTGCCATCGCTGAATTAAGTCCACCTAATTAGGTGTGTTACAGTCGATGAAACCATTGAAGCATCGGTAATATCAGCTGAAATGATTACTTTAGCACCTGAACTTGGCGAAGAAAGGTTTGATACCTTTAGCGAAAATTATATCGACGAATTACTTACAGATAAAGCTATAAGTGACGAAGATGTTCATAATTTAAATTTAATTATTGACAAAAAACCAGAAAACAATGACGAACTGAAAGAAATTCCAGTTTCTTCACTGCGAAAATAATTGAAGAAGGTATCAAACTTTTCAGTAAATTAGAAGATCATTTCTTTCTAAATGATTCAAATTCTGATCGCGCATTCAAGTTTCAACGATAACTTTAAAATATATATATATGGGTATAACAAACTGCATAAACAATTAATTATCGAAAAAGAAAATCTGAAAAAACTCTGATCACTAATTTCATTGTTAGAAAACAACCATAGTTTTATGAAATTGATGCGCATACTATTTCTTCTGAAAAAGAGTGATTTAGAACCACATGCTTTAAAACACACATAGAATTGTCATACAGTGACTATTTTTTAATATTTTTACGCCGTGGTTTTCCCCTAATTTTCTTATACTTTGCGATTTAGTGTATATTTTAACTCGCTGTTTCAAAGTTATGCGGATTTTAAAATTTAAGTAACGCACCCTACTATTTCTATGGAAGTCAAGTTTTTTTTATGCGATTTTTTTTTGCGATATTTCGTGGAACACATCTACCGCATAAAAACAGGATTGACTGTATAGTTGTTTGTATGTGTGGAACATTAAACAAAAATATATTTTTTTTTCTAATGAAAAATAATCTCATAAATATAATATTGAAGATTTGGAAAATGTTGCGTTCTTTGTTATAATGAGAATTTATGTCATTTCGTAATATAAAAAATATGAAAATTTAGAATGAACTTTCGTAAAATTATAAAAAAGTATTATTTGAATAATTTTGAAAAGATCCCTGTCATTATGTAAGAGTCTTACAGTTCTGTGAACATGAAAAATCTGAAAAACAACCAATAATTCCCTTCGGGTCGACATTTCGAATCATTTCGAACTGTCAATGGCGTCGTATGCCTAACATTTCGTGCCGCATGTCAATAGCTCAATTTGCTTGAAAAATAAACTCATTGGGACATGACAATCGCTGAAGCAATTGTTTCTGCGTCTCCAAGTCAGATAGGCACATTATTTGCTATCATTTTTTTGACATGCTTCCCATCGAATCCACGTGAATTGTGGAAAAAGTACAAGGATGACATGTCCGAAGACACTTTACACCGAATTCGCGTCAGTTTAGGGAATCCCGATCTCGAGGTGGATGAGGAGATACATAACCAGGCGTTGCTTTTGATCGAAGATATGTGTTACCTCATGCGCTGCATGATGCGTCGCCAGATCGAGGAATGAACGACGCTTTCAATCGAGAATCGGAACGTAAACGTGAATATGATCGAGATGCATTGAACCAATCACTTCGAACGAATGTACCACTGTTGAACCCCCAACAGAAAGTGTACGATACTTTAATGAAGGCAATTGATGAGGGAAATGGTGGCTTATTTTTCCTCCGCATTGGAAGCACTCAACCGAACTATGAAAGATCAGCGCAATGACTCAAAATGTTTTGGAGGCGCAATGATTCTACTATCTGGCGATTTTCGCCAAACACTACCAGTTATTCCAAGATCGACCGCTGCCGATGAAATAAACGCTTGACTTAAAACATCGACTCTGTGGCGCTATGTTAAGAAACTTCAGTTAACGACAAACATGCGAGTTGCATTTCTAAACGACCATCTGCCGCAGATTTCTCCAAGCATTTGCTGACTATCTGTAACGGCCGTGTTCCTGTCGACGAATCGAATGGATTGATTTCGTTTTTGCCGAATTTTTGAAATTTCGTCTCATCGAAGGACAATCAACAAAGTGTTCCTGAATATCATTGCTAATCACAAACATCATAATTGGTTGAGTGAACGAGCAATTCTTGCAGCAAATAACAAAGATGTGGATCATTTCAACTTCACAATTCAAAATCAAGTCGTTGGTCCACTGCATTCCTTTAAATCTATCGACTGTGCCACGTGAATAACATCATTTCAATGTAATTAAAATACTTTTCATTTTTAATTTTGCACATTTATTGAACTTAATTCATTTTGAGTATTCATTCAAACTGAATTTAACTCATCCAATAAATTAACACAACATTTATTGATTCTGAGGCGGTACGAAGTTCGTCGGGCCAGCTAGTATTATATAAATTGCATTTTATCCAACTATTTTTTTTATGTATATTGTTCTAAAAACATGTGTTATACATTTAAATTAAATTTAAAAGTTTCTAATATGTATAACGGAAATTTGGAATCGACAATGATTACTGTTAACACTTCGAATGTAGTCAGGTAAAAGAAAGTAACTCTCAGTTGTTTCAAAGTAGGTTTTTTCTGTAATCTTAATAAGCTTAACATCCATCTATCTTCTATCAAAAATATTTATTCCACAAATGTTGGATTAGTACCACCTATTTAAATTTATCTTTAAAGTTAAGAAAAAGAAAGGCATATGAAAATTGCGACAAGAAAACAGGATCTTCTTATTTATTGAATTTATATTAAATTTAGTTAAAACAACACCAGTTTATAAGTATCTGTGCACTTCAAGACAGTGTTTATTAGATATTTTGACCCAAAATCATTAAAAAACATTTTTCGTCCCTTCTGTAAAATTTGTTCTGTGTGGATTGATTCCTTTTATCCGACTACAGTCGATTTGTTATAGTGCGCGCGCTACCAAGCAGTCAGTCTTCACTCTATTTAAAATCCGCAAATGTGATGAATTTGCTAAAATTTTTGATATTGTGGATTAAAGAAATATTATCGGCATTTTTTGTTAGTTTGCCACTACTTAGTGCCATGCCGTTTATAATGCCATTTCTTAATTCAATGATTTATAGCTTAGTCTGTAAAAAGTGCAAAGATTGCATCTACTTAGGTAATTTGTTTTTTTTTAAATAATTATATTTATATAAAATCTCGAATATTCGTTAATCATATACTTTATATAAAGAAACAATAGGAAGATTCAAGAAAAATATTATGAGCAAATAGCAAAATGTGTGGTGAAAATGTATTTTTTATATGCCGGTATTAATACATACATGTTATATTATTTATTTATTGTTAAAAATTTAAAATACAGTACATGACATTACAGCTGACAGCAATTCACCATACACTGAACAAATATAATGAGAAATAATAAAAAAAACACTACATAATACATAAAAATCAAGAAATAATTTAGTAAAACTTAACAAACAGTTTACAAATACTGTCGCTAAAAATGTCCACTTCTCTAGGCAATGAGTTGATCAGTCGAACGGTCCTTGGAATTGGCGACTCATACGTCCTACGCGAGGAACAAGTTTTTAGAAACAAAAGTTTTTGGTCATTGGCCCACGTAAGAATACATTGGGAGCATGTAAGTTAATAGTCATATGAATTTCAGGATTATTAACTCAGCCCCGAAGAAAAAGAGAAATATGCTTTAAACTTGAAAACGATCTTCGAGCTTAAAGAGAGTGAAATGATAACATTCCTAAAAGAAATTTGGTAGGGTAGTATTCCTTTAACCCTTTCCTTATTATGCAAAAAAGTGTGTATCCGTTACACATCAGGCAAACGGGAGTGAATCATGACAAATATAGTAAGGAAAGGGTTAAGGAATTATCAAAGAGTATTTTGTTTTTAAATAATAATATCTTAGAAATTTATTATTATGTAAGTATTACTGTTAAAAAGAAAACAAGAGTAGCTATTCCTGATTCGCGCTTAAAAAAACCGAGAATTCAATTGAATCATAATACATAAAGTTAAAATCTTAATAGAATTATTTGAATCATAATTCACCACTTTAATATCGTATAAAACAGTAAATACTAAATATTCACACAGTGAAATTTTTTTTGAAAGATTATTTATTGGCGAAAAAGTCCCGATAATATTTTATGTAACTTATTTTTTCTTCAAAATTATAGATACAAAATCTCAGTTTAATGCAGCGCACATCAACTCATAGTTATACCCAAGTTAGAATATACTAAAAAAAATATAGCATCTGGCATTATCGTTATATAAAACATAGGACAAACAGAGACCAACTGAAAATGATGACTGTTATTTTAAGCCAATATGATCAAACCAATAAACCATAAATTTTACCATAATGAAAATTAACCGATACGTCGACATTAACAGCATCATTAACAAAGAAACATTTTTTTCAAATAATAATAACCATATAAAGTCTGTAACATTGGTTGTCTTAACGATGTATTAAGTTATATGTGACATATTACACACACATGTATTCCTCACGAGAGGAAGGTAATAAATGATGACTAATAAATAACTCTCTCCGTGTCTGACTAGCGCTTTGAGATCCGTTGACCTATACAAAGAGTTTTTTCGGCGTGTGCCCTCCCACGTCATTTTATACAACCAACCCTTCGGTAGTCATCAATAATATACGCACACATACTTCCCAAGATTGACCGGAAAAATACACGATAATCTCGCCATAAATGTTCATCAACGACCCGCTCTGGCGGCATAAATTCATAACTGCGAGAAAAATAAGTAGACTTTTTCAATTTGTACTGAAGTATTGTCATATTACCGTTTTCATCAGTCACCTGATTGGGTACCTGCATTGAATAGAAAAGAGTAAAACACCCGACTTTAATTTTGTTATTCATAGCTTAGGAATTACAATCATTTTTTAGTATTATTCTTAAACCTTATTAAAGCTTAAACGATATTCCGTCTGATGATGCTTCTTAAGGTCACAATCTGAAACACAGCAAGTGGAGTAACAAAGTTATCAAACACAATTTTATACTGTCAATATTTTCATTTATCATAAATTTGACTCAACAGTTGTAAAAAATGTTTTTAATAATTGTGTTACATTTTAAAATTATATCATGTTGATAGCTAAGGCGTTTTACAATTAAAGCAATGTTGAACATTATATGTATTTTGTTATTAGCAAGGATTTTTTTTTCGGTAATAAAACTAATCAAAATTTTACAGCTTATTATCAATATAACTCTCAATTTTTTTTTTTAATAAGTAAAGTTTCAGTTTATTTACGGGTTTTCTTGGATAATTTCTGACCGAGCAGGGGTTCTCAAACAGTGGGGAATTACTCCCTGTGGAAGAATTTAGAGTTCCAGAAGAGGAATCGTTGAATTTCTAGATATTTTTTTTTGTAAAGTTCTTTAAAATTATTATTATTTTTACAACATGATATGTTCATCAATTATTTTTCATAAAATCACTTGACATGCAATTTTTTCAGAATATACTGTAATTCTACTGAAATATTTTTCCTCTGAAATATGCCTTTATAATGTCAGTAACTTAATTAAAAATCATCTCAGTAAATTTAAAATATAAATACTTATATAAAACAGAGTATAAAACTACGTATATGTATATTATTTCGTATATAACGTTTGTGTGAGATTTTCTTGGGTAGGGCATGAGCTATTTTCTGAACAATTTTGTAAGGGAGGAATGGAGTGAAAAAGGTTGGGATCCTCTGTGAAAGAGTAATATGTTTATTTATGAAACATAAATACTCACTTGCTATCTTTACAATTTTGAAATATATTTTTATTTTGAAAATAAGTTATGCATGCCAATTTCTTTTTTTATTACAATATGACGAAAAATTATATTCTTTAAAAACAAAAATTCGGTTCAACGAAACAGTTTCTTGTGAGGGACTCCTTTATTTAATTCATTGAGCAAATGTTTTTTTATACTTAAAAGAATATTCTCTTTTATCACTGCAATGAATTATCAACCATAGAATAAAAAAACACACAGATTTTTTTACATAATGCCAGCCCGAGAAAAGGGAAAGTGAAATATCTCCATCTGCGTATTGAATAGGGAACTACTTTTCTGTTAAAGCCAAAAGCTCAACGAAGCTCACTATTTTATGGCACTCGTACATTTCAATGCCTTCGAAGGTTTTTTCTGTTCGTTTATGAAATAAACACTTTTGTGTTTCTTACAATTGAGTTTGAAGAAAAATAATAATAGAAATAACTTGAAAAGCGTAATAAAACAATCTTATTCTTTAGGAAGTTCACTTAAAAATCGAATTAATTTTAGAATAAGGATACGAAATAAATAAACAAATGAATTATTTTTTTAGAAAATGTGTTAATTTTTTGTTTATACACCGAAACGAAAAGACTACCACCATTGTACTGTGAATTATTAAAATTTATCCTTTTCGTAATATTAAAAATGTATCTTTCATAATTTTTATTCGTTTTTCACTTTCTTTAACTTATAATTGTAAAAATTAATATCATTGAAAAATAATAAATGATTTTTTTACATTTGGACACATAATCACATGTATTCATATGTTATTAAAATGGAAGTTCAACAACATTATTTTAAAAAAAAATGAATTTTATTACATGAAAAATTGCAAAAGACTTGACAAATTTAAAATTGAAAACTTTTACAATGAAGAAATAATTATTTAAAATTGGCAAGGAAGTCAACGAGTAAGATTCGACAAACTCTACTTTAATACATCAAAAATAGCATTCGTTGAAACTCACCCACGTCCGCGTGGAATATATATTTACTTAGACTATTAGAACATCACTTATAACATTGTCTTTCTGGTTATATCTTTGCCATAAGATATATATTTTTGTTTTAGACCTAAAGTCACTTACATAGTCCGAAATTTAGTACCGCTTATTCTATAAAGTCAAATAAACCTAGACATATTTTTATAACAATAGAAAGAATACAATTTACATGGGAAGAACTTTATGCAGAATATAATAAACAAAAATTTGATATTATAAAACAAACATAATATAGTCTCATTTAATGATACCCAAATAAATAATGAAGTTCTAAAAATGAAATTAAAAACTATTCTAATCAAATCGAGTGCTGTTTGTTATTGGGGTGAGTTCAATAATTTATCTCAAACATAAAACCTCCTTTTCACGCACCATTTATTTTTAAGAAATTCTACTGCGCAATGTTCTTTTTGGCTTTGATAAACATCAGATAAATGGAAATTTTGTAGCATTATACAGGAGTTTGTTTATTTTAGTCGGGTCAATAAATCCGCGACTTTTATTTTGACACATTCATCGATTTACGAACTGAACTGAAAAATTAATTCACCCGAGTATGATATAGATACTAGGGCTTGCAATTTACCTTCAAATTTTATTTACCGATAAACGGTAAAGAATTCTTTCCATAACGGTAATGAGCGGTTTAACGGTAGATGAAAAAAAATCTTAGTTATGTAACTAATTTTTACTAAAAACTGTCACGTAAGCTGAAACGTAAATAATTAAAAATATTTATGATGTGAATAATGTCAGATAAATGTATACATATAATATTATGTTCATTTTTTACCGATTGATCATGTAATCACTTATACCTACGTCACATCGAGTATGATTAATTTGGTGAGAAGTACATAATGTCGCCAGCGGTGGTCTAGCTGGTTAGTACTTGCTCTATCAAACAGCGGGTCTGGGATCAATGGTTAATTAAGATTTTTCCAATATAAATTTGAGACCTAAGACGTGTTTGTGATGTCGATTCTCATCGAGTCTACCTCGTATGATATCAATATCAAAATATTTAGCACATTTTCGCATCGACAAAATGTATTAAGCTATTTTTACTTTATTCATTGATTTATTGATGTATGTTATAAATAAATAACTAGGGTGCTTCAATACAAACCATGGGGACACTGAAACAAATTGTTTAAGAAAATTGAATGAAATGACACAAAATTTTAATATCTGTATTGAATTTATTTATAAAATATTTATTTTGCCGGTATAATAATTTAAGAAATCAAAATATGCTCTCATAAAAAAAATATAATAATTCTTTCATTTTTAGGACCTATATTTGTCATGCAGATGTAAACATTCTTTCCGATTCAAAACTATTAAAATTAGTTTCTGGGAGGTCATTTTTAAAAATTTAAATGAAATATTTGGCATTACAGCTAATTCCAATGCGCCAAATATTTTATAAAGTTAAAAAATCATACGAGAAAAACCTCGATAAGAATTTTTTAGTAATGTAATTCACTCGAGATAAACTTGAGGTAAATTGACAACACCAACACCCATGTCTAATAGGTCTCAAATTTAAATAGAAAAATCTTAATTTGACATTAACATTACCGGGAATTGAACCCAGACCCACCTGGTCGTAGAGCAAGCTCTAACCGACTAGACCACGGCAGGCGATTAAATAAATTTCATGTGTTGGATATGTTTTTTCTTTTATATTTAAAAATAATAACAATACACAAAAATGAAGAAAAAAAAAACAAATCGAGGCTATTATTTGTAAACCCGGCTAATTCCAAAATTGTTGAAACACTAACCATGAATGTATTTTAGTAAATAAATATAATTTTTGAAGGTATTTTTAGAGAAATTATTCTCTAACATGACTTGATAATACACAAAGTATCATTCCAAAGTAATGTAAAACTAAAAATACTTCAATCAGGGCTGACTCGAAGATTTTTGTGCCTGTGTGCTAGAACTAAATAAATTGATAGAACTAAAATCTTAGTGCGGCGCCTGTGCACCGCACACTTTCCACAAGCCACGAGCCGGCCCCACCTACAATCATCTTTCGTTATAATATGCCTCAATGTGGTCTTTATTCGAGATAAAATAAGTTTCGGTAATTAAATTTTCAATTTTCGACGGTTTACCGGTATGTCAGTAAAACGGTTTTTTAGTAATACAATCCCTAATATATACGTTTGATGAACTCTATTCGCTTTTTTGAGTGACTCAACAAATTCCTTTTTATATCGCGATAAGATATTTTTCATAATTGAGTCAAAACGTATATTTATAAAGAATAACATCCATAATATTTAAGCAGTTTTCAAATTTATTTTGTTTAGCTAGAGTTTACATTTTTAAAACAATAACATACATAAAGAATTTTTATAAATGGTTTTCAAAAAAATCACTTTGAAAGATTAAGCTCAATTTCATTTTATTTCATTCATTCATATACCTAGCCGGTTGAAAAAATCTCTTATATAAGATTGTGTGATTTTGTTTAATGCCATAGGATTGCCATTAGAATTTTTGGCGTCTTCATTCCATCAAAAAATAATTATGTTTGCAGTACACAATCATATAATATAATATTGCTTCGTGAAAATATGATATTTATAATTCTGTGGATTTATTATCTAGGCATGTATGCATAAAAAATGTTTGGTAATTTATAACTTTACAATTATAATAGAAGAGATTTATCTGGTTGATCGGAGTCAAGTTTTCATTTCTTAGTAAATAGTCAAAGTACGCCAAATTTTGTAGTGACCTTGGACAAGAAGAATAAAGTTTTATCAAAAAGAATTCAAAATATGCGAGTGAACATTTATACTCATTATCTCATATTATTTGAGTATTTAATTTGAAAAAATACATCTTTTGTACGATGTATTTAAAAGTTATCAAGTTCATACATACTTCACATTCGAAGTGAACGATGTAGAAAATCAATTCCAAATTGAGATTTTACAGCATGGGCCTGGATATTGTTGATGTATTTTCACCCTAATGATGTATTATAATGATGTATTATATAATAAATTTATTCTGAAAACTTTCACAAATTTCAGTATTTTAGAACATAATCGTTACTTTTTTTAAATGTTTGTAATTGCAATTTTATATTATATATGATACTAAGATTTCCCTTAGTTTTGCAAAAAAAAAATATTGACGAAATATTTCGTTTAGCAGAAGTTAATATCCCGCACACAGACAGACGTCCAGCTATGCGTGTATAGCCTGGCACTATTTGACTGTATGCGCGGCACAGACGACCGTCTCTTAGTAACGACAATGGAATGCGTCCGTGCAATTGGGGGATTTGCGGCGAATATTTTAAGCCAGCGTGTAATTCGGGGTAGTGTGATTGGAGGTTCCACTGTATATGTGATTTCTCTAATTCTCTCCCACCCATCTTATTAAAAAAAACGAGAGTTGGGAGAGTGATTAGCCAAACACTAGTCCTCCTCTAGTGCTATAATTTTATCCTTACTCTCTTTCAATAGAGAGATAGACATTAAGACATTAACTTCATTAGAAGTCTATTTGCGCCACACTGTGATTGGACATGGTTAAAATATATACGTTTTTTATCTTCCATATTATTTGATAAATTTTAAAAACAATTTCGTTATTCATGCTTAGAGGTGTAAATACTTATTACATACTATTTTTTTTATCAATTCTTTGAATTGAATTAAATAAACAGTAGTACTTAACATAAAATAAGTGAAATAACTTTACTCAGTGGCGGATTACCCCATAAGCGCAAGAGGCGCGCGCTTGGGGCCTCCAAATTTTATGGGCCTCAAAATAGCAACAATCATATAAATCCTTATATTTTAATTTCAGTTTTCAATATTCATTATTATTCCACGAAGAGTTTTGCAACACTTTTATGTTATTCGAAAAACAGGGCCTCCAAAATTTATTGCGCCTTGAGCCTCCAAAGTGCTTAATCCGCCACTGACTTTACTGAACTTTACATATAATAAGGGAAAATAATAATTCTATATGATAATCACATTAGAAAATTATTTCACGTGTGGCCCACCGATCGGGTTTTAAGAGCAAAAACTTATTGGTATAAATAACGTTTTTTTTAACTGAATAATTATCATAAAAAAAATATTATCTTAAGCAATTAGTTTTCAATCTGAATTTTAATGTATGTGCTCAAAAATAGTTCGGACAGTATAAATTGCTTTTTTAATCGATTTGCGAATTACTATTCAAAAGCATGGATGTTTGCGATGTCTTGAATACTCCCCTCCCACCCATCTTATCCTAAGAACGGGGTGTAGCGAGAGCGATTAGCTAACCACTAGTCTTGTCTTAACCCTATCCTAATATTCACTTTATAAAAAAGAGAGGTTGAGCAACTGAATAATAAACAGTTCTCCTAGAAACAGTTCTGTTGAAATAAATTTCATAAGAAGTCTATATGCTCCATATCGGGAGGATGATGACAAGGTAAAAAAAACAACAGTGCAAGTCGGATCTTATTTCTCCTTATTTGGACCTTATTCTTGTTAGTCTTGCAACATTAAAACAGATTGCGGTATGTGCCAGTGTTTGGACGAAGTTTGAGACAATAGAGAGGTAAACGAGATAAATACGGCCTATCCTGCACGCCATATTTATACGTTTATAACGAAATCCAGTTAATCCTCGGATAGAAGTGTGAACGTGACGGAAATGGTGAGAAAGTGTAAAGCGCCGAAATCATAAATCCAAATGACGTCATCGCAAGGACGCCAACGCCGAGTGTAGGCCGTAAAAATGTTTATTAGTTCGCATAGAAATTTACGGCAAACAACGTCTTCCACTTTTCACCGTGAGACATATAATGTCTTCCCTCATCTTCACAAAGAGCAGTAGCACAATACTTCAGGACTCAGTTCATTAAAAAAATCAATACAAGTATGACGTCTCTAATCTGGTGCAGGGATGTCCAAACGTGGTGCACATGTTTTATAACTAATTATATTGTTGTAATAGTAAGACTATGGAAAGGAAAAAGGACGTAGCTTACGCATAACAAATTTTACAGGAGACACAAAAAATGTTTTTTTTACAATTTTGGTCCAATTACAAGTTACGCAATCTTGAAGTGCATGGAGACTGATAAGCTGGTTCTTAATTGACTTTATCTGATTTAATATTT
>CM062834.1:6866727-6887688 GCA_031772345.1 Himalopsyche anomala
AAATACTTCTCGGCCGATGGGGATCTTTTAGGGACCCCAGTGGTTTCCTCATTATTGGCCTTATTCTTATGAATTTCAAAAAAATAAATAGTCTAAGGGCTTTAAAATATCTCTCTGCATAATTCCTCATACATTTTTTTATAAAAATCCGTGGTTTTTTAATAAATAATCATATTTTAAGTTGCGCGTAAAATATACGTCGTTTCAGTGCAAATATCAATGTGCTACTGGCGCGCTTTGCTTAGCGGCGTTCAGCCTATTATCTTACGAACGATTGCTGATAAACGTGCGCTTATCTCTTATCTTATCGTATTTATATAAACTACAAAAGGTCCAAAAAACTATGATATAAGAATACCTTAATTATAAACATTGTATCACCCATATTAAAATAGATATTTAAGGAAATGTGGGTATTGGGGTCGCATTTCTTGAGCTTAGAACCGGAAAAGTTAAGAAAAAAAAAAAAATTTTAAGTATATTTTCCTGATCACAATTTCCACAGGCCCCTTTTTCAATTTAAAAAGCTTAATTTAGATACTAACTTGGCATTTTCAGTTTTCATTCTTTTGATAGAACGTGTATCAAGTTGTGGTAAAAAAACTGTTTTGTAAAAAAATGTGGGTTAAGTTTTTTTTCCTTTCCACAGAATAAAGACCGCTATTGGACTCATTGATAAAATTTCATTGTGAGACATAACGGAACTGTTAAAATTACCACATATACAAATAATATTAAAAAATATATATATTTACCCATTGCCAAGTCAGACTTTGTAAATTGTAAATTAAAATTATTTATACTGTTTTCGTCTTGGCAAAACAACTGGATACCGGATACTGATGATTCCTAGTTGCGTTGTAGATTGAATGTGACTACTCAAAATATATATATTATATTCTTTACTCTTATTTGGGTTATTCGTTGTCAAAAACAAAAAATTGTGTCAACTATAGCAACTGTTCAATAATTTTAACGGATTCTTAATTATTTTTGTACGCGTGTTACAAAATTCTTTACTATTGGCAAAATTAAATAGCAAATATGTGACATCGTCAGGTTAGGCGCAAACTATTTAATTGTTTTAAAATTACTTTACTCACTTTTGTTAAGATTTTGACTGAAGGTGCTTGGTGGAATTTCAATACTAAATTTGAATCGTTCAAACTATGTACATTCTCACAGATTTTGTCACTAACGACCCGGGTTTCGCCTTTCGGCATCTTCAGGCGTTCAAGTGCACGGATGAACTTGAACTGACGCTTAGTAAATGAATGTTTCGTGTTTATATAATAAATAAATGTATCACTGAGTCTAAAGCCATTGCTGGCGAAAAGGATAAGCTCATGGGAATGCCCAAAGATTTGAGTAGTGAGTGGTTTTAAGAATTATATTTATTTGTTTGTCGGCAAAGGTTTTATGATTATATTTATATAGGGTATAGAAGTGGAGATCCCGGTAGGTTTAATATTTCATTTAAAATCGGAAGGCTATGCAGCTGTGCCCTATTTATTTCTAAAATTTCCTGGAAAAAGAGCTTATGACTGTCCGTATTTGGGTGTAAATTTTTTATCCCTTTTTCCTGATTGAACACGGAAGGACACGTGTTGAACGCCTGAAGATGCCGAAAGACAAAACCCGGGTCGTTAGTGACAAAATCTGTGAGAATGTACATAGTTTGAACGATTCAAATTTACTTTACTCACGATGGTAACACTGAAACATGATGAAAATGTAGAGTAATGTAGAAATGTCTCTTTGCTGTTTTCTATTTTTTTGTTATAATTTTGAGTTAAAGTTATCACTATTTGCAAAAGTTTGCACATTGTTTTGTTTGATTGTCGTTTTGAGATCTTACTGCTACCCGTATAACGTTGCACACATATATTATCGAACATCTTGAAGATAGCTTTAGTTCAGATCATGTCTTATGGCTTATAGAACCCGTGCAGAGACGGACCGCAGCCAACAGCTTTGTACGTTTGTTATCCATCTTAAGGGGGTATTCTAGTGTAGAGGCACGTATTTTGGATGTTTTTTGAGCTCTGTAAAAAATAAACAAAGAAAATTTTTACTGTCGATTTTTTTACCATTCGTTTATTTATATTTTAAAAATATATAAAAAATAAATAAATTCAAAACTCGAAAAGTTATCGGCTGGTAAAGGGAGGGGTCCAAAAAAGATGGTGTCCTGATTTACACGATTCCAACCTTTCTGGTCATCTGATTTTTTTTTTAACGAATTCTTAATAAATAAAAATGTCGCTATAGCCGCTACCTCGAAGAAGTAAAAAAAAATCAGAAAATGGCAGCCGTTTCAAAAAAAAAATGAATTTCACGTTTTTTTAACAGTTTAAATTTTTTTAAAAATAGTTAAAATTTGTATTTTAACTTAAATCTCCTACGGGCTGTAGGAAGATGTATATAGAAAATTCACACAAAATTTTAAATAAATTGGTTTGGTAGAACTTGAGATATTATGTACGTCAGCTTGAAAAAAGTAGTTTCAATAAAAACGCGTTTAATGTTTTGAGTTTCGATCTGTTCCGGTCGGCCCAGCTTAGTTGCTGCGTCACCAAAACCGCTGTAACTCGGTAAATAATAAAAAAATTGAAAACTTCTTTTGAGGACATACTCTCCAGTGGATAAAATTTAGGAAAATATAAAAAATAAAGAATCGATTTTTTCAAATTTCTACACTAGAATACCCCCTTAAAATATATATTTTTTAGTTTTCAAACTTTAATTCTATTACAACTAATGTTTTTCAAAATTCGTATGTAGAATAATATGGTGGTGTTTTTTAACAGAAATATCATTTAATCTGTAAATTAGTTGCTATTCATCGAAAAAATATATTATCATAAAAATCATTTATCATTAAATAATCTTCATATTAATAGCGCTAAATATGGGTCCTGCCGTGGAATTCGCCCAATGATAACGATTTATTTTGAACAGCACATTTTTTAAATGTTGTTCTATCAAATGGGAGCGGATTATTTTAAGCCGCGCGTGAATGTTCTGATATCGCCACGTTTGAAAATTCGATATTTCTTGGTGTAGAGCTGAAGTATTGTATCACCATAGATCAGGTATGGGCAACCTTTCCTAGGCCTGGGGCCAAATTATCACTCAGACTCCGAGTCAAGGGCCGGACCAAATTATTAACGTTGCTAACCTCGTTTTTTTTTTTTTTTAGCTCACCGAGGAATTTGAAATCCTCGATTTGGTACTCAGGGCCGGACAAATTTGGTAGTCGCCCGCTTTGGTCTAGTTGGTAAGAGCTTGCTCTACCGTTCAGGTGAGTCCGGGTTCGATTTCCGGTAAGGTCAATGTCAACTTGATTTTTTTCAATTTTAATATGATATCTAAGACATGGGTGTTTGTGAAGTCAATTCTCCTTGAGCTAATCTCATGTGACTTTCAAATATTCTCATCGAGTATATCTCGTATGATCTTTCAACTTGAAAATATTTGACGCATTGGCGTAAGCTGTAATGTCAAATTTTTTTTTTTAAATTAAACAAAAAAAAATGGCTCTGTGGGCCGGAGGTTGATAAATAATAATATTCGAAAAAAATTTAATAGTCAAAGACTTTAATTCGACTATTGCAAACTATAATTATAGGGCTATCGAAATGAATCGTTGGATCGTGTGAGTCTAATATTCTTTGGAGCTGATTTGATCAATTCAATCATAATGATTAAATCTTTTCACGTCTGACCTTGAAAATCTTTTTCATTTCTTTAATACATTAAGAATATTTGAATTATGATATGGATATATCATAGAATAATATTTTGCTTTTTTTCATACATTTGGATAAAATGTATGAAAATGGTAAAATATTATAATTTTTTGATTTTTATATATTTTGACCATCTTCCTTCCATACTAGATAAAATATATTATAATTATAATTTTATTTTTTCATGATGTATAAGAATATATTTTGACTATTTTTCATACATTTGGATAAAATTTGCAATTAATTTCGATTATCCTATATGTGATACGGCTTCTCAAAATTTTTAGAGTGGACAACACCGCCCTCTGTTTTGATGATTTTTGTCATCCTATATGTAACACGGTTTCTCAATATTTTATTAGTCGACATCCTCCACTGTCTTTTGTTACTGTCACAGTTGAATGACACACTATTCTTTTGTTTAAAATAACAATATCATAACATTTTTTTTACTATGGGTCGAATTCTTTTTTCTTAATTTAAATTTGGTTCGGACGTAAATTTTGATTATTTACAGTGAAATCCTGTTTAAACACGTCCAGAATTCACGTTTTTCCGATATTTGCGTGTTTTTTTACAATTCCGTTTTATTTTAATTCTTAAAGGGAACTGGGTGTATTCTTAAAAAAACTATTTAGGGAATTAATTAAGCTAAAACATTATCAAATGCAAGCTTGTTCAATAAATAAGTTTGCATTTGATTTTCCACGCCAGTAAATATCTGATTTATCAAAAATCCAAAAAAAAATCTCCCCGTTGAGGGCAACGGGCTTACAGCTAGTCATAAATAAATAATATACGCAGTCATGCTAAAATAAATAGTTTGAAATTTGTTTTTTGTTTCGGTATTTTTTTTTAAATCGATTTTTCTCGTATATCTCGGAAAGTACTATTCGCCACATTATAGGACAAATAAAGTGTGCAACGACAATATATTCAAATTAATTTTAAAATCATTTGGCAGCAGCGGTGCATATCTTATAATTACTCGCTTACCATCCATTTTTGAACTTTAAAATGCCCAACTGCAAAATAACCACAAAGTATATTAGAATTAAAATCTACACCATTTATCTAACTTAGTGTTGGGTTCTTAGGCATGCTGACTTCCTTTAAATTGTTCACTCGGAGTACTTAGGGAGTCGCGATGGCGCTCTTTGGAAACTAAGCTTTAGTAGTCACAAGTCGTGTCCTATGCAAGAATATGCTAGTTTTTCTTGTCAAGTGGGAATTTAATTTTCATTTTCGTGTATTTTTTACAATCAACCATTTTTAATAATCGTTCAATAGAAAGAGAGAAAACGATTCATCAAAAAACAAAAATCTTACATTTTTTCTATATCAACTATCATTTTTTGTATAATGATAAAACAAATATTTTTTACTAAGAGCAGTCATGTAAAAAAAACGACTTCGACTTTTTTCATTTCATCATTTCATTTTAACTTATATATGTATATGAATTCCATCAGATCATCTGTAGTCAGCCAAGCATGCAATTTCAACACTATGGACTATTGTGGTTTAAATAAACATCACTATTTTTAAAAAAATAGGGCTGTGTTGCTCGTTTTTTATGACTCCGACTTCACAGCCCTGTTTAAAAAAAAACATAATTTTATCATGCTATGTCAGTTGAAAGTGTTTTCGGTGAGCAGAACTGATCGCTTAAAATAAAATAATAAAACTAGTATAAAAGTATTTGTATTTTGATTCAATGTTAAAATACCTACTTAGTGTGTGCTAATTATTATAATTCTGATGGGACTATTTCTTATGATTTTTTTTTCATTACATTTATTCGACTGAAATACCTTCTTGCCTTATAAAATGGATGATATATTATTTATTGTTAAAATATATGTTTCTACCACACTCGGTTCTAATGTGAAAAAATAGATAAATATTATATAAAATAGTGCCGGCTGCGTGATCAAGTGACAACGTCGCTGACTTATAACACATAGGTCACGGATTCAAATATCAGTACGAACAGTTATTATAAATTATTTTTTTAATCAATGAATGGATTCCCTTCTACTCACCCTTTCCTAAATTGGGCGTAGCTAGAGCGATTATTTCACCACCAGTTCTGTCGCAGTTCTATCCTTCTATCTCTACTCTCTTTGAAATGTGTTGAAATACCTCCATTACGAATCCATATGCTCAACATTGGGTGCGGACATGGATTAAAAAACCAGTTAAAGAGAATTTAACACAAGTTTTTTTTTAAATAGCTGGCTGAATTTTTTTTGAAGAAGAAGAAGATAAAAGAATTATAAATCAAAGCTGGTGCTTACATTGATGAAAATTGGGCCTCTTGAGGAAAATTGGAAATTTATTTAATCGCGAATTAAGGATAGAAACCCGTACATTATAACGAACATTTTTTTTTCTTGTGTGCAACTGGAATGTGAAGTTTTGTTTTTTCACTCTAGCAACATTGAAACACGCTTTGTAATAATTACTTGTCAAACTTGTCTCATCTGCTGTCCGTCACCAATATGACCAGACTCTGTAGCTATATTATAAGTATATTTTAAGAACTTAAGTATTCGGTTATACATTCTTTTAATCTTTTTTTGACTATTTACTCATTTAATAATTCAACAAATTAATAGCATAAATTTAAATGCAAAATGCACCACTTAGGGCACAGCTTAATAGCAAACATCTACGGTTTTGCCGGAAGCAGAGGCGAATGATGTGAAAATACACCGCAAGCGTCTGCGATCAAGAATTGTTTAAGATGCTATTGCTTCAGGGAAATACTATAGTTTCCTTCCGCCAACATTTAATTTCACTGTAAATGTTTGTATTTTTTTAATTGTAACCTTTTCTACATTGTCAAATTTTGATGTGCACGTGTAATAAACACTAACAGATTTGTTTTTATCTAAGTATGAAGATTCTATTAACTATTGAGAAACAAACAAATATATAAACGGGTTACAATAAATTTGTTTGTTTTAAATTTATTACAAATACTTACTTTTAGAACGTTGGTAAAAATAACTCCTAACAGAAAGACACCATATCAATAAAACACAACCTTTGTGTTTAGATTCAAAATGTTTAATAATAATCATTGCCGGATTCTATCATCGCAAACATTTATGGGAAAAAATAAAACTGAGTTATTTATGTAATATTTAGTATGACTGAGGTGCATGTATATTTAGGATACTTTATGTTTTTAAAAAGACATTATGGGAAAACGTATTGATTAATTCTTATATCTGATGTTACTTATCATATTGCGCGTCTAATTTAGAAGCTTCTTACAAAATTTGGAGACTACCTTATCTTTCAGCTTTAACAAACGCCAGTTATAACAGTTATTACTTGTGTTATGTTTTAAAGTAAATTAATTTCGATTTCAACATCGTTCTTTTTAAAACGTGAGTATCATTTTAAAATGCACCCTATCGATTTACCGAAAAGTTTTCTTCATTTTTTTCCCAACTCTAAAACTTCACCCAACCAAACGTGACCTACATCAAGTAATGGATATCTTTGTTTCAGTTGTTAAAAGATTATTTTTTTCTCTTCTTTGAGAAGCATCTTCAGACTAACTCGATGGTAAACATATTCATCTATTAAATTAAGTTTTTTTCTAATTCCCAACTTTTACATTAAAAAATCGAGATACTTTGGTAAGAAGCTTAGATTTTTGAAAGAACCACACGTTGCAATAAATTAGTTACAATGTTATCAATTTTTCAGTAAAAAAATGTTTCCAAAAATGTTTCTACTGAATCTATCGAAAATAGTAATTCCTTTATTTTAACACGTGCTTGCAAAAATACACGCAAAAAGTTTAATTTTGTATTCAAATAATAACAGTTCTAGGACCCCTCATAAAATATTACAAAGTGGAAAATTATGCCGCCTTATCGTAGATATAAAATGAAATAAGACACTGTTCATACAAGTTTTAAGTAAGTTAAATTCAATATACAAACAAAATAAATACTACATTTTGCTGAGCGGTCAATCAGTCCAACATTCGTTTCAAATGAATTAAGAATTGACGCCACATGGATCAAATAGAACATATTTTTTAAACATAAAATCGATGCCTATTTGTTTTTAGCATTTTTTCTGTCTCGCCTGTTTTAAATTACTGAGCACCGTGTTTCAAAAAATTATGAGAATTGTAGAGAGATTTGTAATAAGAGCAAGTTAAAGATTTAGGTAGTGATAATATACCTAATACGATTCATATTAAGGATTAACTGCTGCATATATCTTGACGATATGATTTCTTAGATTATACTACAGTGACAACCATGTATTAAAAGATTGTTACTTTATTCAATCGTTCCGCGCCTTGATTCATAATTAACTTACTCTCCGTGGAGTGTCGTTATTTATTTTTTGCTTTTATTTGTAACGTCGCTAGTGGCAACAGTATCGTACAAAACTAAATTGTTTCTCATAGATTAATTACAGTTATTTACAAAATTATTGAATGTCGTCAATATACTGCGTGATAATAATCTGTTAATAAGCCTAAAATTCTATACTTAAGCATATCGTTGGTAATTTAAAAATATTTTCATGCTCTATACAATTTTATCAATAAAAAAACCCATTTTAGCGGTAGTATTTATAATTTAAATTAGACCAGTAGACTTTTCTTAAAAAGATACCGAAACTCACTTCTTGTCAAAATTTGATTGCTAAAAATATTTAATTAATATCAGATAAAGTCAATTCAAAACCAGTTTATAAGTCCCCATGCACTAGAGGTCTGCACGGGCCAAAATTTTACAAAACTACCCGGTCCGAGCCCGAAAAACTCACGCCCGACCCGGCCCGGGCCCGAGTCTAATGCCGCACTTGTTACCCGAACCCGACCCGAAGCACCGAGGAATTTGAAATCCTCGATTTGGTATACTTTTTCCCCAGATTATCTCCGAAAGTCCTTTTTTTTTTTTTTTAGCTCCCAACATTATATCCCAAATTCCAAAGCCCGGCCCGGCCCGAGCCCGACTCTCGATTGCGCTTACCCGCCCGAGCCCGGCCCACGGGCCGGGTCGGGTAAGAGCCCGTGGGCCAGACCCGGGCCCGTGCAGACCTCTACCATGCACTAAAATTTTGTGTATATTGCATAATTTGCCTTTGGCCCAAAATCATCAAAAAAACGTTTTTTGTGTGTCCTGTAAAATTTATGAGTGGGTTACGTCCTTTTTCCTTTCCACAGTCGTAAATGTCACGGAAATCATATTCAAAATCCGATTTTATTTCGCCTATATTTATTGTAATTAACTGATGTCTATTGTTTGTTACTGGAAATACAAAACGGTGGAAAAAATAAACCATTTATAAAACTAACATATTATGCGTGAACACACTGAAACTTTTTTTACTACTAACATTTCAAAGTGAACATATCGGTTTGAAAGAAGTTAAAATCAAGATTATATTCATTTACGCCGCTGTTATTGTATTTCCCGAAAATAAATTTCATTGAGTTGCAATTTTTTTTAAGCTTTTTATCATTTCTATACATACACAGCGTTTGCTCATTTTCATTCATTCACCCTCTTATTTGATACATTACATCATATTCAAAAAAAGGTTTCACGGTGAAAATACTCTTTTTGAGCGAAACCTGTCCTGATCATTTAAAATAAAACTGGAATTAGTAGTTACAAATGATGAAGTACAAGTGAAGTAATATCATATTACACATTGAGCGTGAAAGGTAGTTCTACCTTTTGCGCCGAATCCGCTTTAAAGCTGGAGAAGGTTTATCTACTCGACTATTTCATATGATTATTATATACCAATCTCTTGAGGACATTTACAGCTTACACATACATCGACAAAAAAAAATACATACATACTTCGTTTCCTTTACGCACCGACACTTCATATTATATGAATCACATACATTATACTCTTGCAATTTTTTTATGAGGTTTTGTGTGTTGTATTGTAGGTTTTGATAATTAGTGATGGTAAAGCAGTGATGCACAAACGCGGCCCGCGGGCCGCATGCGGCCCTTTTTGAATTTTGTGGCGGCCCTTATATATCTTTCTCAAACATACTTTTTTCACGTAAAACATTTATTAAACATTCCTTCATTGAAGAAAAAGCTTGCTTACATAGAAAGCTTTTTCTTCAATGAAGAAGAATAAATCGGTTCATTACAGGCTTACAAATATTATGTCAAATTAAAAAAAATAGTTAAAAATTAACAAAGACCAAGAACGCATTAACGATTTGCATATAAATGAAACATAATGAAACACATTAAACATGGTTTATTTATTTTCTAAATAACACGGTCAAAATAATATAATGGAACCTATTATTCACTTGATCTTTTTTACACGATTTTAAGGCTGTTTTACGTGGAACGTACAATTGTTCTGTATAAAAAAAGGATTGAGCGTACTTTAAATCATTTTTTTCTTTGCGGCCCAAAGCCACGATCATTTGTTTTATGCGGCCCGCTAGAAGGTGAAGGTTGTGCATCACTGTGGTAAAGGGAGTGTATTAAAGTATGTTTGTCTTCTTCTTGCATTTAAATTTCTTTTGGTGTGTGAGCAGAAAAAAACGATATCTCAGCTATTGCAATGAAGTCTTTAAAACATATTTGGTCGTCTGATTTAGGAATGTAAATATTAATTCTTATGACGACACCAAAAATATGCTTGCTTTATTTTAACACTAGGTTACCCTTCTGTTGAGTGAACAAAAAAGCGAGACTTGGTAAGCCATCAAAATGCATTCGAAGCGCATGCACTTGTATTATGTATCGCGCATTGCAGTCGTGCGTGTCGAAAAAAACTTAACACGTGTGAATCGAATTTCTGAAATCCACCCCGATTTAAATTGAAAATCGGTATTGAAATTTTAGTTTTGTAATACAACCTATGTATATTATCTATGAATACAACTTGTGTGTGTTTCAGTACATTTTATTTACATATTTTTAATCTTTCAAAAAATGGCTTCAGAAAATTACGAAAGTGAATGTGTTATAACTGTAATATTCTTATGTACCCTTAAATTATTCGTTGAGAAAAAATGCAGAAGTAGGCAGCTACATATGGTTAGTATGCATTCAAAATTTCAATTTAAAAAAACCTTTAACTTAAAAGATAGACCGATTATTGTAAAATTTGATTTTTTTTTAGATTATCGCCCGCTGCACGCACCAGTGAGCTATTAGCATAGCCAGTTCATGTGATATTATATTAATTTGTGTACCATTTTTGTTGTCACTTACTCAGGAGTATTTTAAATTGACAAATTTTTCGTTAAAGTTTTTGATTTTTACAAAACACAAATCATATTTTTTTTAAATCAAAATAATTACGCTTCAACATTATATTCCATTGGCGACCGCACTGCCCAACAAAATAATAGAGTTTCGTAAAAAAAAAATGTTACACTCAAAATATTGTGTTCGCTATACATTTCAAACACAAACAGATTCATACTCTGTTATAGTTTCAAAAGCCAATGTATAAATATTAATGTTGTAGAAAATAATAAGCCCCTGGCTATTTATTATAAACGATATGACTGTTGTTAAATGATTTTTGAATAATCTGCAACTTAAAAAAGATAAAATAAAAGAGTTCATGTTTAAAACGTCTTCACTGATCCAAAATACATATAGCTTTGCTACAATTTCATTTTATAGAAGTAAAAAATATAGTAACTGCAAGTCTTCTTTTATAATGATTAAGAGCCGCCCTTGGAAAAAGACAAACCGTCTCAACATTGTTATAGAAAATAATAAATCAGCCCAGCGATGGTATTAATTTCTGTCTAGATCGTGAAAGCAGAAAACAAAAAAGTGATTCATCATCCCCAACCCCAAACCCCCGTCGACGCTTTATGCCGTTTCCTCACATTTCGTAAACTGAAGAAGCGGAGAGATAGGCATGCAGGTAGGTATTTCAAAATAAGTAATATAGCTACCCAAACCTAAACGATGATAAGAAACTATATGTATTTAAAAGAAAATAATTGTATGTAAATAAAACGTTAAACAAGCCGTGCACATCGGTAAGAATGACCATACAAAGTTGTGCCCATTTTTGACGATCTATTTTTAATCATATTTCATTCATAATATGTGCCCATAATTATGAAAGTGGCGTAAGTCATGTTTCTTTCGTTTTGAAATATTTAAAAGTTTGCTTTTCAATGTTTCAAAAAGTATTTTTACATTAAGCAATACAAGGTTTCAAAACTTCTATAGTCTAATTGGTGTACAGATTATTTTGACATATAAATTTTGCATATAGCTTAAAAAGAAATAATATTTTTTTAGGTTCAGGTGACTTTGAAAATAAAAATTAACAAAGTAAATTATGCTCATTATGATGAAAGTGGCCTAAGAAATTTGTCTTGCGTTTTGATAGATTTAAAGTACTGTGTAGCACTGTGAAGTCAATTCTCCTTGAGTTAATCTCATGTGACTTTCAAAAAATTCTCATCATCTCGTATGATCTTTCAACTACAAAATATTTGACGCGTTTTTGGTCCTGTTAGGATAAGTAAATCTGATAATATCCAGTAATAAATAAAACAATTTTAAATATATAAAAAACTAAAAAAATGTACTTATTGCGGAACATTAATGGTACGATGTGTGTTTTGTTGTCTATACCAGGGTTTCTCAACGGTGGGCCAAAGTATGTTCTAAGGGGGCCACAGAGATTTTTTTTTGTTTTGGGGAGCCACAACACAGCTTAGGGGGGCCACGGGCATTTATAAAACGATACAGGGAAGAGCATAATGGCGGACGTCGCGCAGCTATTTTTTGTAAATCCGTAAATAAAATAAACTACTGGCATTCTAGATTCGAAAATCTCGGAAGAGCTATAAAAAAGGTGGGTTTTTGAAATTATAATTTTCATGGGAAGACAAAACAATGGTATGGGGGGCACAGAAAAATAAAGACACTCAAAAATGGCCACGCTCCCAAAAAGGTTGATAAACACTGGTCTATACCAGCGCTCCACAACCGCTCTGCCGCGACAGTTAAGACACACTAGTCTTCCACGGGCTATGCTAAGTGTGCCGCAGCGTATTACTTCAGAGAAGAAAAGATCAAATAATTTATTTCAGAGAAGCATCACAAGGAAAACAGTTTTACTCATTAAACCATAAAAATATATTTGATGTTTTTGAGAGTAGTAAAATTACCTTGTGTTTTTTTTTGGATATCAAATTTATGGAGCTTTAAGTAATAGGGTGCGTTTACGTAAAAGTTCTTCGAGTCTTCTTCATCTTTAATGTTTTGGTCATTTTCATTCCGTTACTATTGTTGCTGACGGAATGGCTTGATCGCTACAGAGGTGAGTAATCTTTCATAACCCCAGATTATAAGGACACCATATGCATTAATTGACAAATCCCAATATAATCTTGAGAATCTTCGTAAGTTTGTGGTGAGCATAAGCCCATATAGGAGTATCGTACACCAAGATTGGTCGAGTAATTGCTGTATAAAGGAGAAGCTTGCTTTTGGAGGTAAATTTCTTCCTCGAACTAGGTATAAAGTACAATCTTACTTTTGTAGCATTAGCTTGACATTTTTTAATCGCGGCGTGTTTATTAAATTTAAGTCGACTATCTTATGTGATTTCAAGGTACTTACGTATGCAATCAAAACAAGGTTTTCTAATAAAGCCTTTAGAAAAAATTACTGCCGCGCTCTTTTCAGTATTAATTTTGATTCTCCATTTGTCACACCAGTTTGCTATAGTATCGACAGCTTGTATGTGTTAAGTATTTCACAATGGTACCTGGTACCGTAACGACTTATTTCAAACAAAAACTCTTTTTCGAAACACAAAAAGTAGTAACATGTGTTATTATGTGGAAATATATAGAATAATGTTAGCAGTTACTCCTGTATTGGAATTATTTTCATTCATGTTTGTATACATTAGTTTTATGAATTTAAAAAAAACCAAAACTTTCTGAAAAATTACAATACACAATATCTGGTTTATCTCAGTCACTGTAAAGCTCAATAGTGTTGATCAAATAATACCACTAATTTTATAGCATATGATCCATTATTCCAACAATAGGTCCTATAAAATAGCGTTAACTTTGCGAGTATTGTATTACTATCTAATTATACATCATCGTTTCCCTAGATAGCAATTATGAATATTGCACACACATTTATTATTGTTAATTGTCGAGGTTTTAACTACAACCATGCAATTAAAGTCACAAATGGAAGAAGTTTTTTTTTTTTTTTTTTTCAGTTGAGAATTTATTCATTTTGTATTTTTTTTAGTAATAACACAACACACTCAAATTTACACACGATTGCTCACACAAAGTCTCTGAAAATCCTATTTATTTAAAATAACCTACCGCCACCACAGTGATTTTTACGAATGAAGACTTTATTTAATTAACAGTCTCATGACACCTTCAATAATTTTAAAATAAAAAAAAATAATAAATCTATAAGTGCAATAAGAGTCCAGTGAAATTTGTATTTGTTTAAAACATACATATAAAAATGAGCTTATAAAATCTTAAAAAATAAAATTAATATGCGTTTTTATAAATTGTATTATAACATTTTCATCTGCCCATGTATTTTATTATTCATGTGAAAGTGCTTATTTCACCAAAAGAAAAAAAAACTTCCATATCCTTCACCATTCAATCCGTGATAAAATATAATTATTGATATTTTTTTATTTACTCACATGCATATATACTTTATTCAAAGATACCTGCCTATTAGAGGTCTGCACGGGCCCAGGCCTGGGGGTAAGCGCAATTGAGAGTCAGGCTCAGGCCGGGCCGGGCTTTGGAATTTCGGATATAATCTGCGAACAAATATAGCCCATCGAGGATTTCAAATTCCTCGGTGAGCTAAAAAAAAAAAACTTTCGGATATAATCTGGGAAAAAGTATAGCAAATCGAGGATTTAAAATTCCTCGGCGAGCTAAAATAAGGAGTTTCGGACTTCGGGTCGGGTAACAAGTGCGGTACTAGAATCGGGCTCGGGCCGGGTCGGGTCTGACTTTTTCGGGCTCGGACCGTGTAATTTTGTAGAATTTTGGCTCGTGCAGACCTCTACTGCCTATCTTGCGTTATACTTTTTTTCGCCTGGATTTTTTCAATTATTCAACGATAAACAACTGTACTTCCAAGGTTTAAACACAAACTCTTTGTGATTGTTTTACAATCGGAATCGTTTTGTTTTTAAAAACACTTCTTAAAGGGAAGACATGTTATTTTACACAGAAAAACTACGACAGATTGATATCTAGTTGTAATTGTTATATCTTTTTATATAAGACGAATGATGTGTACTATTTTAAATTATATGACTTGCTAAGAGTAGAGATTCCAATAGAATACGCCATTTTTAAGAATCGTATAGCAAGTGGATAAAAAAAAATATTCGTATCACAAAAATCCATGGTCTTAAGCACGAAATTTTGAATCGAGTACAAAATCAATATATATTATAAGAGTAGTTATAAAAGATTTCGCTTGGAAACTCGAATTCTTGACTTTATAACCAAACGTGGTGAGCGAGTCGGTTGACAACTTACATACTGTAATATTTCCTCAAAAGGATTCTTCGTTCATTTAGTTATCAGTAACTCATCGTATCTTATTTTATTGTCATTTTATTTTAATCAAAAACTTGTTGGTTTTTATTTCACCACATTCGTAATTAAAAAGTTTTTTTTACGCTCGGAAGAACAGTAGAATGCTCGGTTAAAGTTTGCTTTTAAAATTTTAATATTTAATTACTGCTCTTATACTTGCTTCTTCCTGAGTACAGTTTTTAGTGGTTATGCACC
Organism: Himalopsyche anomala; assembly: GCA_031772345.1. Classification (NCBI taxonomy): domain Eukaryota; kingdom Metazoa; phylum Arthropoda; class Insecta; order Trichoptera; family Rhyacophilidae; genus Himalopsyche; species Himalopsyche anomala. The sequence goes on from CM062834.1 coordinate 6,882,307, forward strand.
TGGGCATAACTAAGAATGTCATTCTCGCATATTAATTATTTCCCTGTCTAGAAATATACAACAATTTGATCTTAAAACACTGATTATTAACCTGAAATTGTTAAAAAACTTGTGTGACATTTTGTTTCAAATCAATAATCGATGAAAAATATTTATATAATGCTTTTGTTTTTTTTTTTTGGAAACAATTAGCTGTTTGATCCTATGTTAAGTCCTTTTTTTAACCTTATAACTATCGTAGAAAAAAATACGAAATTACTTAGCACGCCGGCTATAGTTTGCAATTATTAATTTAATTAGTTACTGACGAGTTTACTCGTAACTTTAGCAAGAAACATTTTACGAGATATCTAGTCTGTGGTAGCCATTGAGTTAATGCAATTTACCAAGTACCTTAACACTCATAAATTGATGTCATGGTTTTTCTTTTGGGACTTTGATACGGTATGATTTATAGGCATAAGCTCCTACTACCACTTTTATGATGATAACTGGCAGACATTTAAAAATTTTAGTTAAATTAATTGTGTTTAATTTTTTTCATCATGTAACCAGTAATATCGACTGTTTGATTGTTTATGACCTTAAATGGCAACACTGTTTTTCGATACCCGATGCGATTTTTGTTTCTTTCTTTCTTGCTTTTTGGGACACGAACCGAACACAACGTGTGCGGGAGACACTTCCCGGTGCTGGAACTTGCTTCTAGTGACCTTTAATTTATAGTCACTTGTGGTTTTTTTTCTTCTGTGCGATACGTTTTTTACAGAATAACGTATCAAAAACTAGACGTCGGAGATGAAAGAACTGATATTTTTTCATCTCGACGATAATTAAAGTAAATTTTGTCTTCTGTCGCGCGCGGATTTTGCATACAATTTCGTAACGTCTATATAATCGTTTTTGCAAAATATCTATCAAATATAATTTGATGGATATTTTGTGTGTGATTAAAAGTTTAATGATTTTAAATTCTTAATAAAACATTTCCGTAACAGTGAGCGCTGTTTTATTTATTTCTACCTACTTGTTGTACCTCAAGTTTCATTCAAACTGCTGTTGGTCTAAATGACTTTTATTAGTAGGGATTTATTCTTGGGGTTATTTATTCTTCCCACAATAAATGAAACTAGCTCAAAAATAAATTACGAGTCATGTCAACATATGTACATATAACAATTGATCGGAACCAAAAACAAAGATTGTTGCCACCATCAAATGCCTGTACAAGGGCATTGAATGCTGCATATGAATCGGTAATAATATTACTACTGAACGGTGTAGGGTCTCAATCGGAGTCAGACAGAGCTGGGTTCTTAGTTCTGTCTTTCTTCATTATAAGCTTCAACTTCATTCCGAAGAAGTCAATTCTACTTGACCAGGTGTGGCCGTAGCCCTAATTTAAAGCTATGTGATATCGAGTACGTTGACGACTCTGTTATATTTGACATATCTGTCGAGGGTATTCAGGAGACAGTGGATTGGCTGCAGAGCAACTTGTATCGCATTGACCTTAAAGTAAGTGTGAATAAAACCAATATGCTATGCAACAGTGCCTGTCTGGACCCAGACTAACCTTTGAAGAGCGTAGGGAAAAACATCGAGAGAGTCGACTCCTTCAGGCACATGGGGGTACACATAACGAAAGATGGCGATCCGCGTTAACACTTCCCCTACGATGCTAAAAAAGACTTTTGATATGTTACTGGCTCTTTAGAAACCAACTGAAAAACATTTTTGTTTAAAAATATACGTCCTGGGTTTTAAGTGTCTATCAAATTGTTAAAACATGTTTTTGACTTTTAAGGTGTTCACTGTCAATACTTGGTGGAATGGCATTAAAATAAAAATAATAAAAGATTTTTAATACTTTTTCCACTTAAAATTTATTTGATCAAGACCGATTTCGCTCTTCACGAGCATTATCAACTGATAAGAAAAATAAATTAATCGAAAATTTCCATGGTGATCTTCAGCTGTACACCAAGAAATATCGAATTTTCAAACGTGGCGATGTCAGAACATTTACGCGCGGCTTTAAATAAGCCGCTCCCATTGAATAGAACAACATTTCAAAAATGTGCGGTTCAAAATAAACCGTTATCATTGGGCGAATTCCATGGCAGGACATACATTTAGCGCTATTAATATAATAATAAATTATATCTTTTACGTGTGAAAAAATAATTTAGAAAGAATAAACATTGAAAGTAATAAATTATATTTAAGATTATAATAAGATATTCATGATTTATGCAGTATCCATACTCCACGTTATTTTGAATTAGAACCTTATATTAAAAATCAACGAGTGACGTCAATAAACATTTTTAAATATCATTTTCTACATCGCCATTATAATGAAATAATAGTTTCTACACCAAGATGGCAGCCGAGGATTTACGTGACGTATTGTATTGTAATCGCTTTACGTCAAGATCGTTCTTGATTGGTCAAACGAACGGATAATATACATACATATATTGGAATTGGAATTTGATGTGGGATGTTGAGGCTGATGTACAATGCTTTTCTTCTATCAAATTCTCAGCATTCAATGCAATTCAGCATGTGACACGGTTTCTCAACATTTTAAAATTCGACACCCCCCCACTGCCATAATGATTTTTGCCATTCTATACCTTACACGGTTCTTCAACATTTTAAGATTCGACACCCCGTCTTGTCTTGATGATTTTTTCCATCGTATATGTTACACGGTTTCTCAACATTTTAAGTGTTGACACTCCTGCCTCCTAGGAGTCTTGACGTTTTATTTTAATTCTTAACGAGGACTGGGTGTATTCTAAAAAAAACTATTTATAGAATTAATTAAGCTAAGCCCTTCTAGCGTATTCAATAAATAAGATTGCATTTGATTTTTCGCGCACAGTAAATATCTGATTTATCAAGAAAGCAAAAAAAATCTCTCCGTTGAGGGCAACGGGCTTACACATCTAGTTATAATAAATATTTTTCACTATAAATTCTTTCTGAAAAAACATCGAATTTAAAAGCAATTACATATATGACGTAAAGGCAAGTAAGTATTTATAACAAAGCATATTTATTTTTAAATAAGTCTAAAAATATGCTTGATTGATTCGCCAGTTAATTTTTTTTTTTGACCATTTGAATTCAAAGAGTTTATTTTTTGATACATTCGTTATAATTAAGTAATTAAGTTAATAAAGAGCACCAAAATCAAATAATATTAAAAGTTATAACAATCCTAACGCTTTTTTTCACACTTTAAATATTTTGTATACAATAAATAACTCTAAAAAATCTTTTATTAACGAATCGTTATTTTCCTCTGTGTAAATTAGTAGCTATAAGATCCTAACATTTCGTTCTTAACACTTCTTTTACTATTCTCGTGAGTAAAAAGGACATCTCATTTTTATTATATTTGAGAAAAGATGTTATAGTGCTTTTAATATCGAGTAAGGGGTGGCATAACGGCTGTTATAATAATAATTATATGACATGTATGGAACTACATATATGTGAAAATACGTATAAACAAATAAAAATTTTAAGTAAAACAAATATTGATATTTAACAACGGTCGAAATTTATTTTGTTAAATTTACATTTTTAAACTGTATTGATGTATTGTTAATGATTTAAAGTCGATAAGTAATACAAACACTTTAATAGAAGACACAAAACAAAATGCTTGACAATACTAATTTACCCAATTGAAAAATACCAATTTGCCGCCGTTGTGGTCGAGTGGTCAACGTTGTTGACTTCGGCTACGGAGAGCCCGGGTTCAATTCCCTGTACGGACAGTTTTATAAATTGATTTTTCAATCGATTTATGAATTTCTGTTCAAAGGCATGGATGTATGTGATGTCTTGAATTCCCCCCTCTCACCCATCCTATACTATAAACGGGGGCGTATCGAGAGCGATTAGCTTACCACTTATCCTTTCCTAGTCATATCCTTCTATCCCTACTCTCTTTGGAAAAAGAGAGGTTGAGCAACTGAGTAACAAGCAGTTCTCGTAGAAACACTTCTGTTGAGATAAACTCCATTAGGAGTCCATATGCTCCACATTGGGAGCGGAAATGGTTTAAAAATAAAATAAAATACCAAAACATATATTTTGGGTATAATAATTTGTGAATTTTATTGATATTATTTTGTTATGTTTTGTATATAATAATATATGTTTTGGAAATAATAAAAATTATACTGACTCTCTGCGATATCAATCTCTTTGAACTTTTTTTTTTCACTGCACACTTAATTTAGAAAAAAGTCATGATCATAGTCTTATTTAAAGCTTTTTTTTATTGAGATAAGTATAATGAAAAAAAAATGTTTCATGATATTCTGTGAAAAAGTTTCAGATGCGAATCACATGTTAACAACTTAATTATATTAAATATTTTTAATAACAGACATATCAGATTTTTTTTCTTTTTAAATAAAAATTTAAGCGATCTAATACTGTTTTTTTAAATGTTTAAAATTGATTGGGGGTGTGGGGGGGTGGGAAGCCATTTTGTGTCGCGAGGTGTTAGGTCTAACGGCTTACATTCATTCCAACGCTTTGAAGTCGTTTAAATTTTATGGTAATTTTATCATGAATAGAAATGCGCAACACTTACTAGCACCAGATGCGGCAGGGGAACACAACTTTTAATCCTCAAGCAGGCCAACGGATATAATATGATACTAGCTGTAAGCCCGTTGACCTCAACGGGGGGATTTTTGTTGCATTTTTAAGCAGTCAGAAAATTTACAGGCGTCAAAAATAAATTACAAACCTATTTATTGAATAAGCCAGAAATTCTGATACTAAAAGAAATATATCTCGGGGCATATACCGACAGCCCTGCCCTGCAGTATTTAAATTGTAAATTATTTAATTTTTGGAATAATGTTTAAGTTTGCTAACAATGATTTTTCGTAGTAGCAGAAATAGATTTTGGGGGAATATATCGACAGCCCTGCAGTATTTAAATTGTAAATTATTCAGTTTTTAGAATAATGTTTAAGTTTGCTAACAATCATGTTTCATTGTAGCAGAAATAGACCTCAGAGCATATATCGACAGCCCTGCAGTATTTAAATTGTAAATTATTTAGGTTTAAGAATAATATTTAAGTTTGCTAACAATTTTTTTCGTAGTAGCAGAAATAGACCTCTATTATATATATCAGAAATAGACCACCATTATATCAAATATATACAATATATATTTTATTCAACTAATTTTAAAGTACGCCAACAAATATATTTCGTAGAAGCAGAAATTTCGTAAATTATTTAATTTTTGGAATAAAGTTTAAGATTGCTAACAACCATTTTTTGAAGTAGCAGAAATTTAGTAAATTATTGAATTTTTGGAATAATGTTTAAGTTT
>CM062834.1:6887788-6937129 GCA_031772345.1 Himalopsyche anomala
ACCTACGTCACATCGAGTATGATTAATTTGGTGAGAAGTACATAATGTCGCCAGCGGTGGTCTAGCTGGTTAGTACTTGCTCTATCAAACAGCGGGTCTGGGATCAATGGTTAATTAAGATTTTTTCAATATAAATTTGAGACTGAAGACAATGGTGTTTGTGATGTCGATTCTCATCGAGTTGATCTCGGGCGATTTACAAAAAACTCTCATCGAGTCTACCTCGTATGATATTTCAATATCAAAATATCTAGCACATTTTCGCATTGACAAAATGTATTAAGTTATTTTTACTTTATTCATTGATTTATTGATGTATGTTATAAATAACTAGGGTGCTTCAATACAAACCATGGAGACAGTGAAACAAATTGTTAAAGAAAATTTAATGAAATGACACAACATTTGAATGTCTGTATTGAATTTATTTATAAAATATTTATTTTGCCGGTATAATAATTTAAGAAATCAAAATATGCTCTCATAAAAAAAATATAATAAATCTTTAATTTTTAGGACCTATATTTGTCATGCAGATGTAAACATTCTTTCCGATTCAAAACTATTAAAATTAGTTTCTGGCAGGTCATTTTTTTAAAATTTAAATGAAATATTTGGCATTACAGCTAATGCCAATGCGCCAAATATTTTATAAAGTTAAAAAATCATACGAGAAAAACCTCGATAAGAATTTTTTAGTAATGTAAGTCACTCGAGATAAACTTGAGGTAAATTGACAACACCAACACCCATGTCTTATAGGTCTCAAATTTAAATAGAAAAATCTTAATTTGACATTAACATTACCGGGAATTGAACCCAGACCCACCTGGTCGTAGAGCAAGCTCTAACCGACTAGACCACAGCAGGCGATTAAATAAATTTCATGTGTTAGATATGTTTTTTCTTTTATATTTAAAAATAATAACAATACACAAAAATGAAGAAAAAAAAACAAATCGAGGCTATTATTTGTAAACCCGGCTAATTCCAAAATTGTTGAAACACTAACCATGAATGTATTTTAGTAAATAAATATAATTTTTGAAGGTATTTTTAGAGAAATAATTCTCTAACATGACTTGATAATACACAAAGTATCATTCCAAAGTAATGTAAAACCAAAAATACTTCAATCAGGGCTGACTCGAAGATTTTTGTGCCTGTGTGCTAGAACTAAATAAATTGATAGAACTAAAATCTTAGTGCGGCACCTGTGCACCGCACACTTTCCACACGCCACGAGCCGGCCCCACCTACAATCATCTTTTGTTATAATATGCCTCAATGTGGTCTTTATTCGAGATAAAATAAATTTCGGTAATTAAAATTTTCAATTTTCGACGGTTTACCGGTATGTCAGTAAAACGGTTTTTTAGTAATACAATCCCTAATATATACGTTTGATGAATTCTATTCGCTTTTTTGAGTGACTCAACAAATTCCTTTTTATATCGCGATAAGATATTTTTCATAATTGAGTCAAAACGTATATTTATAAAGAATAATATCGATAATATTTAAGCAGTTTTCAAATTTATTTTGTTAAGCTAGAGTTTACATTTTTAAAACAATAACATACATAAAGAATTTTAATAAATGGTTTTCAAAAAAATCACTTTCAAAGATTAAGCTCAATTTCATTTCATTTCATTCATATACCTAGCCGGTTGAAAAAATCTCTTATATAAGATTGTGTGATTTTGTTTGATGCCATAGCATTGCCATTAGAATTTTTGGCGTATTCATTCCATCAAAAAATAATTATGTTTGCAGTACATTATCATATAATATAATATTGCTTCGTGAAAATATAATATTTATAATACTGTGGATTTATTATCTAGGCATGTATGCATAAAAAATGTTTGGTAATTTATAACTTTACAATTATAACAGAAGAGTTTTATTTGGTTGATCGGAGTCAAGTTTTCATTTCTTAGTAAATAGTCAAAGTACATTTGTTGTAGTGACCTTGGACAAGAAGAATAAAGTTTTATCAAAAAGAATTCAAAATATGCGAGTGAACATTTATACTCATTATCTCATATTATTTGAGTATTTAATTTGAAAAAATACATCTTTTGTACGATGTATTTAAAAGTTATCAAGTTCATACATACTTCACATTCGAAGTGAACGATGTAGAAAATCAATTCCAAATTGAGATTTTACAGCATGGGCCTGGATATTGTTGATGTATTTTCACCCTCAGTAACGATGTATTATATAATAAATTTTCTCTGAAAAATTTCACAAATTTCAGTATTTTAGAAGATAATCGTTACTTTTTTTAAATGTTTGTAATTGCAATTTTATATTATATATGATATTAAGATTTCCCTTAGTTTTGCAAAAAAAAAAATAAAGACGAAATATTTCGTTTTGCAGAAGTTAATATCCCGCGCACAGACAGACGCCCAGCTATGCGTGTATAGCCTGGCACGTGTTGAATACACAGACGCTAGCCAACATTTGACTGTATGCGCGGCACAGACGACCGTCTCTTAGTAACGACAATGGAATGCGACCGTGCAATTGGGGGATTTGCGGCGAATATTTTAAGCCAGCGCGTAATTCGGGGTAGTGTGATTGAGTGTTTCACTGTATATGTGATTTCTCTAATTCTGTCCCACCCATCTTATTAAAAAAAACGAGAGTTGGGAGAGTGATTAGCCAAACACTAGTCCTCCTCTAGTGCTATAATTTTATCCTTACTCTCTTTCAATAGAGAGATAGACATTAAGACATTAACTTCATTAGAAGTCTATTTGCGCCACACTGTGATTGGACATGGTTAAAATATATACGTTTTTTATCTTCCATATTATTTGATAAATTCTAAAAACAATTTCGTTATTCATGCTTAGAGGTGTAAAAACTTATTACATACTATTTTTTTATCAAAGAATAATTGAATTGAATTAAATAAACAGTAGTACTTAACATAAAATAAGTGAAATAACTTTACTCAGTGGCGGATTACCTCATAAGCGCAAGAGGCGCGCGCTTGGGGCCTCCAAATTTTAGGAGCCTCAAAATAGCAAAAATCATATAAAACCTTATATTTTAATTTCATTTTTCAATATTCATTATTATTCCACGAAGAGTTTTGCAACACTTTTATGTTATTCAAAAAACAGGGCCCCCAAAATTTATTGCGCCTTGAGCCTCCAAAGTGCTTAATCCGCCACTGACTTTACTGAACTTAACATATAATAAGGAAAAAAAAAATTCTATATGATAATCACATTAGAAAGTTATTTCACGTGTGGCCCACCGGTCGAGTTTTAAGAGCAAAAACCTATTGGTATAAATAACGGGTTTTTTGAACTGAATAATTATCATAAAAAATATATTATCTTAAGCAATTAGTTTTCAATCTGAATTTTAATGTATGTGCTCAAAAATAGTTCGGACAGTATAAATTGTTTTTTTAATCGATTTGCGAATTACTATTCGAAAGCATGGATGTTTGTGATGTCTTGAATACTCCCCTCCTACCCATCTTATCTTAAGAACGGAGCGTAGCGAGAGCGATTAGCTAACCACTAGTCTTGTCTTAACCCTATCCTAATATTCACTTTGTAAAAAAGAGAGGTTGAGCAACTGAATAGTAAGCAGTTCTCCTAGAAACAGTTATGTTGAAATAAATTTCATAAGAAGTCTATATGCTCCATATCGGGAGGATGATGACAAGGTAAAAAAAACAACAGTGCAAGTCGGATCTTATTTCTCCTTATTTGGACCTTATTCTTGTTAGTCTTGCAACATTAAAACAGATTGCGGTATGTGCCAGTGTTTGGACGAAGTTTGAGACAATAGAGAGGTAAACGAGATAAATACGGCCTATCCTGCACGCCATATTTATACGTTTATAACGAAATCCAGTTAATCCTCGGATAGAAGTGTGAACGTGACGGAAATGGTGAGAAAGTGTAAAGCGCCGAAATCATAAATCCAAATGACGTCATCGCAAGGACGCCAACGCCGAGTGTAGGCCGTAAAAATGTTTATTAGTTCGCATAGAAATTTACGGCAAACAACGTCTTCCACTTTTCACCGTGAGACATATAATGTCTTCCCTCATCTTCACAAAGAGCAGTAGCACAATACTTCAGGACTCAGTTCATTAAAAAAAATCAATACAAGTATGACGACTTTAATCTGGTGCAGGGATGTCCAAACGTGGTGCACATGTTTTATAACTAATTATATTGTTGTAATAGTAAGACTATGGAAAGGAAAAAGGACGTAGCTTACGCATAACAAATTTTACAGGAGACACAAAAAATGTTTTTTTACAATTTTGGTATAAATACAAATTACGCAATCTTTAAGTGCATGGAGACTGATAAGCTGGTTCTTAATTGACATTATCTGATTTAATATTTTTAAGAAAAAAAAACTTTTTTTAGGTATATTTTCCTGATCACAATTTCCACAGTCCCCTTTTTCAATTTAGAAAGCTTAATTTAGATTCTAACTTAACATTTTCAGTTTTCATTCTTTTAATAGAACGTGTATCAAGTTGTGGTAAAAAAAACTGTTTTGTAAAAAAATGTGGGTTACCTTTTTTTTCCTTTCCACAGAATAAAGACCGCTATTGGACTCACTGATAAAATTTCATTGTGAGGCATAACGGAACTGTTAAAATTACCACGTATACAAACAATATAATAAAAATAAAATATTTATCACATTGGCAAGTCAGACTTATCAATTGTAAATTAAAATTATTTATACTGTTTTCGTCTTGGCAAAACAAATGGATACCGGATACTGATGATTCCTAGTTGCGTTGTAGATTGAATGTGACTAGTCAAAATAGATATATTACATTCTTTACTCTTATTTGGGTTATTCGTTGTCAAAAACAAAAAATTGTGTCAAATATAGCAACTGTTCAATAATTTTAACGGATTCTTAATTATTTTTGTACGCGTGTTACAAAATTCTTTACTATTGGCAAAATTAAATAGCAAATATGTGACATCGTCAGGTTAGGCGCAAACTATTTAATTGTTTTAAAATTACTTTACTCACGATGGTAACACTGAAACATGATGAAAATGTAGAGTAATGTAGAAATGTTTTTTTGCTGTTTTCTATTTTTTTGTTATAATTTTGAGTTAAAGTTATCACTATTTGCAAAAGTTTGCACATTGTTTTGTTTGATTGTCGTTTTGAGATCTTACTGCTACCCGTATAACGTTGCACATATATATTATCGAACATCTTGAAGATAGCTTTAGTTCAGATCATGTCTTATGGCTTATAGAACCCGTGCAGAGACGGACCGCAGCCAACAGCTTTGTACGTTTGTTATCCATCTTAAGGGGGTATTCTAGTGTAGAGGCACGTTTTTTCGAGCTCTGTAAAAAATAAACAAAGAAAATTTTTATCGTTGATTTTTTTACCATTCGTTTATTTATATTTTAAAAATATATAAAAAATAAATAAATTCAAAACTCGAAAAGTTATCGGCTGGTAAAGGGAGGGGTCCAAAAAAGATGGTGTCCTGATTTACACGATTCCAACCTTTCTGGTCATCTGATTTTTTTTTTAACGAATTCTTAATAAATAAAAATGTCGCTATAGCCGCTACCTCGAAGAAGTAAAAAAAAATCAGAAAATGGCAGCCGTTTGAAAAAAAAATGAATTTCACGTTTTTTTTAAGAGTTTAATTTTTTTTTAAAATAGTAAAAATTAAAATTTTGACTTAAATCTGCTACGGGCTATAGAGAGATGTATAAAAAAAGTTCACACAAAATTTTAAATAAATCGGTTTGGTAGAACTTGAGATACTATGTACGTCAGCTTGAAAAAAGTAGTTTCGATAAAAACGCGTTTAAAGTTTTGAGTTTCGATCTGTTCCGGTCGGACCAGCATATTTGCTGCGTCACCAAAATCGTTGTAACTCGGTAAATAATAAAAAAATTGAAAACTCCTATTGAGGACATACTTTCAAATGTATAAACTTTTGAAAATATAAAAAAGAAAGAATCGATTTTTTCAAATTTCTACACTAGAATACCCCTTTAAGGAAAGCCCATATACAAAACAGTTAAGCATTACAGTATAGTAAAACCGATCATGTTGATTGTTACTATTACTTTTTTTTTCAACCTATAATGATATTTGTCATTGACACGTTCCCTTAAAATATATATTTTTTAGTTTTCAAACTTTAATTCTATCACAACTAATGTTTTTTAAAATTCGTATGTAGAAAAATATGTTTTTTAACAGAAATATCATTTAATCTGTAAATTAGTTGCTATTCATAGAAAAAATATAGTATCATAAAAATCATTTATCATTAAGTAATCGTCATATTAATAGCGCTAAATATGGGTCCTGCCGTGGAATTCGCCCAATGATAACGGCTTATTTTGAGCAGCACATTTTTGAAATGTCGTTTTATCAAATGGGAGCGGCTTATTTTAAACCGCACGTGAATGTTCTGATATCGCCACGTTTGAAAATTCGATATTTCTTGGTGTAAAGCTGAAGTATTGTATCACCATAGATCAGGTATGGGCAACCTTTCCTAGGCCTGGGGCCAAATTATCACTCAGACTCCGAGTCAAGGGTCGGACCAAATTATTAACGTTGCTAGCCTCGTTTTTTTTTTTTTTTAGCTCACCGAGGAATTTGAAATCCTCGATTTGGTACTCAGGGCTGGACAAATTTGGTAGTCGCCCGCTTTGATCTAGTTGGTAAGAGCTTGCTCTACCGATCAGGTGGGTCCGGGTTCGATTCTTGGTAAGGTCAATGTCAAATTGATTTTTTTCAATTTTAATTTGAGATCTAAGACATGGGTGTTTGTGAAGTCAATTCTACTTGAGCTAATCTCATGTGACTTTCAAAAATTCTCGTCGAATATATTTCGTATGATCTTTCAACTTGAAAATATTTGACGCATTGGCGTAAGCAGTAATGTCAAATATATATTTTTTTAATTAAAAAACAAAAAAAAAATGGCTCTGCGGGCCGGGCCGGAGGTTGATAGATCATAATATTCGAAAAAAATTTAATAGTCAAAGACTTTAATTCGACTATTGCAAACTATAATTATAGGGCTATCGAAATGAATCGTTGGATCGTGTGAGTCTAATATTCTTTGGAGCTTATTTGATCAATTCAATCATAATGATTAAATCTTTTCACGTCTGACCTTGAAAATCTTTTTCATTTCTTTAATACATTAAGAATATTTGAATTATGATATGGATATATCATAGAATAATATTTTGCTTTTTTTCATACATTTGGATAAAATGTATGAAAATGATAAAATATTATGATTTTTTGATTTTTATATATATTATATATAATATATTTTGACTATTTTTCATACATTTGGATAAAATTTTCAATTAATTTCGATTATCCTATAGGATAGCCGTATACGGCTTCTCAATATTTTTAGAGTGGACAACACCGCCCTCTGTTTTGATAATTTTTGTCATCCTATATGTAACACGGTTTCTCAATATTTTATTAGTCGACATCCTCCACTGTCTTTTGTTACTGTCACAGTCGAATGACACACTATTCTTTTGCTTAAAATAACAATCCATAACATTTATTTTTACTATGGGTCGAATTCTTTTTTCTTAATTTAAATTTGGTTCAGACGTAGATTTTGATTATTTACAGTGAAATCTTGTTTAAACACGTGCAGAATTCACATTTTTCCGATATTTGCGTGTTTTTTTACAATCCCGTTTTATTTTAATTTTTAAAGAGGACTGGGTGTATTCTTAAAAAAACTATTTAGGGAATTAATTAAGCTGGCTTATTCAATAAATAAGTTTGCATTTGATTTTCCACGCCAGTAAATATCTGATTTATCAAAAATCCAAAAAAAAATCTCCCCGTTGAGGGCAACGGGCTTACAGCTAGTCATAAATAAATAATATACGCAGTCATGCTAAAATAAATAGTTTGAAATTTGTTTTTTGTTTCGGTATTTTTTTTTAAATCGATTTTTCTCGTATATCTCGGAAAGTACTATTCGCCACATTATAGGACAAATTAAGTGTGCAACGACAATATATTCAAATTAATTTTAAAATCATTTGGCAGCAGCGGTGCATATCTTTTAATTACTCGCTTACCATCCATTTTTGAACTTTAAAATGCCCAACTGCAAAATAGCCACAAAGTATATTAGAATTAAAATCTACACCATTTATCTAACTTAGTGTTGGGTTCTTAGGCATGCTGACTTCCTTTAAATTGTTCACTCGGAGTACTTAGGGAGTCGCGATGGCGCTCTTTGGAAACTAAGCTTTAGTAGTCACAAGTCGTGTCCTATGCAAGAATATGCTAGTTTTTCTTGTCAAGTGGGAATTTAATTTTCATTTTCGTGTATTTTTTACAATCAACCATTTTTAATAATCGTTCAATAGAAAGAGAGAAAACGATTAATCAAAAAACAAAAATCTTACATTTTTTCTATATCAATTATCATTTTTTGTATAATGATAAAACAAATATTTTTTACTAAAAGCAGTCATGTATAAAAGACGACTTCGAATTCGAATTTTTTCATTTCATCATTTCATTTTAACTTATATATGTATATAAATTCTATCAGATCATCTGTAGTCAGCCAAGCATGCGATTTCAACACTATGGACTATTGTGGCTTAAATAAACATCATTATTTTTTAAAAAATAGGGCTGTGTTGCTCGTTTTTTACGACTCCGACTTCACAGCTAGGGTATCCAATCCCGGAGCCTTTTTCCAATCCCGGGATTTCGGGATTGATAAATTGTCAATCCTGGAATCCCGGGATCCCGGGATTGAGATAAATTTACCGAGGAATTTGAAATCTCCGATTTGGTATACTTTTTCCCCGTATTCTCACGAAACCTCGTTTTTTTTTTTTTTAGCTCACCGAGGAATTCGAAATCCTCAATTTGGTATACTTTTCCCCGAATTCCCACAAAACCTCGTTTTTTTTTTTTTTTAGCTCACCGAGGAATTTGAAATCCTCAATTTGATATACTTTTTCCCCAAATTCCCACAAAACCTCGTTTTTTGGGAATCAAAATTGAACGGGATCCCGGGATTACGGGATCCCGGATCCCGGGATTGGATGCCCTATTCACAGCCCTGTTTAAAAAAATCATAATTTTATCATGCTATGTTAGTTGAAAGTGTTTTCGGTGAGCGAAAACAGCCCTGATCGCTTAAAATAAAATAATAAAACTAGTATAAAAGTATTTGTCTTTTGATTAAATGTTAAAATACCTACTTAGTGTGTGCTAATTATTATAATTCTGATGGGATTATTTCTTATGATTTTTTTTTCATTACATTTATTCGACTGAAACACCTTCTTGCCTTATATAAAATGGATGATATATTATTTATTGTTAAAATATATGTTTCTACCATACTCGCCATAGAAATGTGAAAAAATAGATAATTATTATATAAAATAGTGCCGGCTGCGTGATCAAGTGACAACGTCGCTGACTTAGAACACATAGGTCACGGATTCAAATATCAGTACGAACAGTTCTAAACTCACCCTTTCCTAAAATGGGCGTAGCTAGAGCAATTAGCTCACCACTAGCTTTGTCGTAGTTCTATCCTTCTATCTCTACTCTCTTTGAAATGTGTTGAAATACCTCCATTACGAATCCATATGCTCAACATTGGGTGCGGACATGGATTAAAAACCCAGTTAAAGAGAATTTAACACATGTTTTTTTTTAAATAGCTGGCTGAATTTTTTTTTTGAAGAAGATAATAGAATTATAAATAAAAGCTGGTGCTTACATTGATGAAAATGTGGCCTCTTGAGGAAAATTGGAAATTTATTTAATCGTGAATTAAGAACAGAAGCCCGTACATTATAACGAGCAATTTCGCTTGTATGCAACTGGAATGTGGTTTTGTTTTTTCACTCTAGCAACATTGAAACGCGCATTGTAATCATTACTTGTCAAACTTGTCTCATCTGCTGTCCATCACCAATATGACCAGACTCTGTAGCTATATTATAAGTTTATTTTAAGAACTTACGTATTTGGCTATTTAATAATTCAAAAAATTAATAGCATACATTTAAATGCAAAATGCACCACTTAGGGCACAGCTTAATAGCAAACATCTACGGTTTTGCCGGAAGCAGAGGCGAATGATGTGAAAATACACCGCAAGCGTCTGCGATCAAGAATTGTTTAAGATGCTATTGCTTCAGGGAAATACTATAGTTTCCTTCCGCCAACATTTAATTTCACAGTAAATGTTTGTATTTTTTTAATTGTAACCTTTTCTACATTGTCAAATTTTGATGTGCACGTGTAATAAACACTAACAGATTTGTTTTTATCTAAATATATTAACGGGTTATAATATATTTGTTTGTTTTAAATTTATTACAAATACTTACTTTTGGAACGTTGGTAAAAATAGCTCCCAACGGAAAGACACCATATTAATAAAACACAACCTTTGTGTGTAGATTCAAAAATTTTAATAATAATCATTGCCGGATTCAATAACCGCAAACACTTATGGGAAAAAATAAAACCGAGTTTGTTATGTAATATTTAGTATGACTGAGGTGCATGTATATTAAGGATACTTTATGTTTTTAAAAAGACATTATGGGAAAACGTATTGATTACTTCTTATATCTGATGTTACTTATTATATTGCGCGTCTAATTTAGAAGCTTCTTACAAAATTTGGAGACTACCTTATCTTTCAGCTTTAACAAACGCCAGTTATAACAGTTATTACTTGTGTTATGTTTTAAAGTAAATTAATTTCGATTTCAACATCGTTCTTTTTAAAACGTATCATTTTAAAATGCACCCTATCGATTCACCGAAAAGTTTTCTTCATTTTTTTCCCAACTCTAAAACTTCACCCAACCAAACGTGACCTACATCAAGTAATGGATATCTTTGTTTCAGTTGTTAAAAGATTATTTTTTCTCCTCTTTGAGAAGCATCTTCAGACTAACTCGATGGTAAACATATTCATCTATTAAATTAAGTTTTTTTCTAATTCCCAACTTTTACATTAAAAAATCGAGATACTTTGGTAAGAAGCTTAGATTTTTGAAAGAACCACACGTTGCAATAAATTAGTTACAATGTTATCAATTTTCCAGTAAAAAAATGTTTCCAAAAATGTTTCTACTGAATCTATCGAAAATAGTAATTCCTTTATTTTAACACGTGCTTGCAAAAATATACACAAAAAGTTTAATTTTGTATTCAAATAATAACAGTTCTAGGACCCCTCATAAAATATTACAAAGTGGAAAAATATGCCGGCCTATCGTAGATATAAAATGAAATAAGACACTGTTCATACAAGTTTTAAGTAAGTTAAGAATTGACGCCACATGGATCAAATAGAACATATTTTTTAAACATAAAATCGATGTTTATTTGTTTTTAGCATTTTTTCTCTCTCGCCTGTTTTGAATTACTGAGCACCAGTGGCGGATTAAGCACATGGGAGGCCCCAGGCGCAATAAAATTTGGAGGCCCTGTTTTTCGGAAAACATAAAATCGTCAGAAAATTCCAAGTAAAATATTTAAAATATGAACGAAAATTATATTATAAAAGCAATTTTTGAGGCCCCTAAGATTCAGAGGCCCCAAGCGCGCGCCTGTAGCGCTTATAGGATAATCCGCCACTGCTGAGCACCGTGTTTCAAAAAATGATGAGAATTGTAGAGAGATTTGTAAAAAGAGCAAGTTAAAGATTTAGGTAGTGATAATATACCTAATATTCATATTAAGGATTAACTGTTGCATATATCTTGACGATATGATTTCTTAGATTATACTACAGTGACAACCATGTATTAAAAGATTGTTACTTTATTCAATCGTTCCGCGCCTTGATTCATAATTAACTTACTCTCCGTGGAGTGTCGTTATTTATTTTTTGCTTTTATTTGCAACGTCGCTAGTGGCAACAGTATCGTACAAAACTAAATTGTTTCTCATAGATTAATTACAGTTATTTACAAAATTATTAAATGTCATCAATATACTGAGTGATCATAATCTGTGAATAAGTCGAATATTCTATACTTAAACATATCGTTGATAATTTAAAAATATTTTCATGCTCTATGCAATTTTATAAATAAAAAAACCCATTTTAGCGGTAGTATTTATAATTTAAATTAGACCAGTAGACTTTTCTTAAAAAGATACCGAAACTCACTTCTTGTCAAAATTTGATTGCTAAAAATATTTAATTAATATCAGATAAAGTCAATTCAAAACCAGTTTATAAGTCCCCATACACTAAAATTTTGTGTATATTGCATAATTTAATAAAATAAAAATAAAATAATTACGCTTCAACATTATCTTCCACTGGCGACCGCACTGCCCAACAAAATAATAGAGTTTCGTAAAAAAAAAATGCTATACTCGAAATATTGTGTTCGCTATACATTTCAAACACAAACAGATTCATACTCTGTAATAATTTCAAAATCCAATAGAAAATAATAAGCCCCTGGCTATTTATTATAAACGATATGACTGTTGTTAAATGATTTTTGAATAATCTGCAACTTAAAAAAGATAAAATAAAAGGATTTATGTTTAAAACGTCTTCACTGATCCAAAATACATATAGCTTTGCTACAATTTCATTTTATAGAAGTAAAAAATATAGTAACTGCAAGCCTTCTTTTATAATGATTAAGAGCCGCCCTTGGAAAAAGACAAACCGTCTCAACATTGTTATAGAAAATAATAAATCAGCCCAGCGATGGTATTAATTTCTGTCTAGATCGTGAAAGCAGAAAACAAAAAAGTGATTCATCATCCCCAACCCCAAACCCCCGTCGACGCTTTATGCCGTTTCCTCACATTTCGTAAACTGAAGAAGCGGAGAGATAGGCATGCAGGTAGGTATTTCAAAATAAGTAATATAGCTACCCAAAAACAACGATAAGAAACTAAATGTATTTAAAAGAAAATAGTTGTATGTAAATAAAACGTTAAACAAGCCGTGCACATCGGTAAGAATGAGCATACAAAGTTGTGCCTATTTTTGACGATCTATTTTTAATCATATTTCATTCATAATATGTGCCCATAATTATGAAAGTGGCGTAAGTCATGTTTCTTTCGTTTTGAGATATTTAAAGGTTTGCGTTTCAATGTTTTCAACAATATTTTTACATTAAGCAATACAAGGTTTCAAAACTTCTATAGTCTAATTGGTGTACAGTTTATTTTGACATATAAATTTTGCATATAGCTTAAAAGGGAATAATATTTTTTTAGGTTCAGGTGACTTTGAAAATAAAAATGAACAAAGTGAATTATGCTCATTATGATGAAAGTGGCCTAAGAAATTTGTCTTGCGTTTTGATAGATTTAAAGTACTGTGTAGCACTGTGAAGTCAATTCTCCTTGAGTTAATCTCATGTGACTTTCAAAAAATTCTCATCATCTCGTATGATCTTTCAACTTCAAAATATTTGACGCGTTTTTGGTCCTGTTAGGATAAATAAATCTGATAATATCCAGTAATAAATAAAACAATTTTAAATATATGAAAAACTAAAAAAATGTACTTATTGCGGAAGAAAAGATCAAATAATTTGTTATTTCAGAGAAGCATCACAAGGAAAACAGTTTTACTCATTAAACCATAAAAATATATTTGATGTTTTTGAGAGTAGTAAAATTACCTTGTGTTTTTTTTTATATCAAATTTATGGAGCTTTAAGTCATAGGGTGCGTTTACGTAAAAGATCTTCGAGTTTTATTCATCTTTAATGTTTTGGTCATTTTCATTTAGTAACTATTGTTGCTGACGGAATGGCTTGATCGCTACAGAGGTGAGCAATCTTTCATAACCCCAGATTATAGGGACACCATATGCATTAATTGACAAATCCCAATATAATCTTGAGAATCTTCATACGTTTGTGGTTAGCATAAGCCCATATAGGAGTATCGTACAGCAAGATTGGTCGAGTAATTGCTGTATAAAGGAGAAGCTTGCTTTTGGAGGTAAATTTCTTCTTCGAACTAGGTATAAAGTACAATCTTACTTTTGTAGTATTAGCTTGACATTTTTTAATCGCGGCGTGTTTATTAAATTTAAGTCGACTATCTTATGTGATTTCAAGGTACTTACGTATGCAATCAAAATAAGGTTTTCTAATAAAGCCTTTAGATAGATTACTGCCGCGCTCTTTTCAGTATTAATTTTGATTCTCCATTTGTCACACCAGTTTGCTATAGTATCGACAGCTTGTATGTGTTAAGTATTTCACAATGGTACCTGGTACCGTAACGACTTATTTCAAACAAAAACTCTTTTTCGAAACACAAAAAGTAGTAACAATGTGTTATTATGTGGAAATATATAGAATAATGTTATAAATTACTCCTGTATTGGAATTATTTTCATTCATGTTTGTATACATTAGTAAAACTAAAAGACATTCAGCCAAGTTTTTATGAATTAAAAAAAAAAACCAAAACTTTCCGAAAAATTACAATACACGATATCCGGTTTATCTCAGTCACTGTAAACCTTAATAATGTTGATAAAATAATACCACTAATTTTATAGCATATGATCCATTATTCCAACAATAGGTCCTATAAAATAGCGTTCACTTTGCGAGTATTGTATTACTATCTAATTATACATCATCGTTTCCCTAGATAGCAATTATGAATATTGCACACACATTTATTATTGTTAATTGTCGAGGTTTTAACTACAAACATGCAATTAAAGTCACAAATGGAAGAAGTTTTTTTTTCAGTTGAGAATTTATTAATTTTGTATTTTTTTTAGTGATAACACAACACACTCAAATTTACACACGATTGCTCAAAGTCTCTGAAAATCCTATTTATTTAAAATAACTTACTGCTACCACAGTGATTTTTACGAATGAAGACTTTATTTAATTAACAGTCTCATGACACCTTCAATAATTTTAAAATAAAAATAAAAAAATCTATAAGTGCAATAAGAGTCCAGTGATTTTTTTATTTGCTTAATACATCCATATAAAAATGAGCTTATAAAATCTTTAAAAAAAAAATTAATATGCGTTTTTATAAATTGTATCATAAACATTTTCATCTGCCCATGTATTTTATTATTCATGTAAAAGTGCTTATTTCACCAGAAGAAAAATAACTTCCATATCCTTCACCATTCAATCCGTGATAAAATATAATTATTGATATTTTTTTTATTTACTCACATGCTTTTAAACTTTATTCAAAGATACCTGCCTATCTTGCGTTATACATTTTTTCGCCTGGATTTTGTCAATTATTCAACGATAAACAACTGTACTTCCAAGGTTTCAACACAAACTATTTGTGATTGTTTTACAATCGGAATCGTTTTGTTTTTAAAAACACTTCTTAAAGGGAAGACATGTTATTTTATGGATATTTTACACAGAAAAACTACGACAGATTGATATCTAGTTGTAATAGTTATGTCTTTTTATATAAGACGAATGATGTGTACTATTTTAAATTATATGACTTGCTAAGAGTAGGGATTCCAATATAATACGCCATTTTTAAAAATCGTGTAGCAAGTGGATAAAAAATAAATATTCATATCATAATAATCCATAGTTTTAAGCACGAAATTTTGAATCGAGTACAAAATCAATATATAAGAGTAGGTATAAAAGATTTCGCTTGGAAACTCGAATTCTTAACTTCATAACCAAGCGTGGTGAGCGAATCGGTTGACAACTAACATACTGTAATATTTCCTCAAAAGGATTCTTCGTTCATTTAGTTATCAGTAACTCATCGTATCTTATTTTATTGTCATTTTGTTTTAATCAAAAACTTGTTGGTTTTTATTTCACCACATTTGTAATTAAAAAGTTTTTTTTACGCTCGGAAGAACAGTAGAATGCTCGGTTAAAGTTTGCTTTTAAAATTTTAATATTTAATTACTGCTCTTATACTTGCTTCTTCCTGAGTACAGTTTTTTAGTGGTTATGCACCTGGGCATAACTAAGAATGTCATTCTCGCATATTAATTATTTCCCTGTCTAGAAATATACAACAATTTGATATTAAAACACTGATTATTAACCTGAAATTGTCAAAAAACTTCTGTGACATTTTGTTTCAAATCAATAATCGATGAAAAATATTTATATAATGCTTTTGATTTTTTTTTGGAAACAATTAGCTGTTTGTTCCTATGTTAGGTCCTTTTTTAAACCCTATAGCTATCGTAGAAAAAAATACGAAATTTCTTAGCACCCGGCTATAGTTTGCAATTATTAATTTAATTAGTTATTGACGAGTTTACTCGTAACTTGAGCACGAAACATTTTACGAGATATCTAGTCTGTGGCAACCATTGAGTTAATGCAATTTACCAAGTACCTTAACACTCATGAATTGATGTCATGGTTTTTCTTTTGGGACATTGATACGGTTTGATTTATTAGCATAAGCTCCTACCACCCTTTTTGTGATGACAACTGGCAGACATTTAAAATTTTTAGTTAAATTAATTGTGTCTTATACATTGGAATAATTTTATATATTATATTTATATATTAGAACCTTATATTAAAAATCAACGAGTGACGTCAATAAACATTTTTAAATATCATTTTCTACATCGCCATTATAATGAAATAATAGTTTCTACACCAAGATGGCAGCCGAGGATTTACGTGACGTATTGTATTGTAATCGCTTTACGTCAAGATCGTTCTTGATTGGTCAAACGAACGGATAATATACATACATATATTGGAATTGGAATTTGATGTGGGATGTTGAGGCTGACGTACAATGCTTTTCTTCTATCAAATTCTCAGCATTCAATGCAATTCAGCATGTGACACGGTTTCTCAACATTTTAAAATTCGACACCCCCCACTGCCATAATGATTTTTGCCATTCTATACGTTACACGGTTCCTCAACATTTTAAGATTCGACACCCCGCCCTGTCTTGATGATTTTTTTCCATCGTATATGTTACACGGTTTCTCAACATTTTAAGTGTTGACGCTCCTGCCTCCTGTCTTGGCGTTTTATTTTAATTCTTAACAAGGACTGGGTGTTATATAAATATTTTCCACTATAAATTCTTTCTGAAAAAACATCGAATTTAAAAGCAATTACATATATGACGTAAAGGCAAGTAAGTATTTATAACAAAGCATATTTATTTTTAAATAAGTCTAAAAATATGCTTGATTGATTCGCCAGTTATTTTTTTTTTTGACCATTTGAATTCAAAGAGTTTATTTTTTGATACATTCGTTATAATTATAATTAAGTAAATAAGGTAGTAAAGAGCACCAAAATCAAATAATATTAAAAGTTATAACAATCCTAACGCTTTTTTTCACACTTTAAATATTTTGTATACAATAAATAACTCTAAAAAATCTTTTATTAACGAATCGTTATTTTCCTCTGTGCAAATTAGTAGCTAAGATCCTAACATTTTATATACGTATAGAAAATTTCTTAACACTTCTTTTACTATTCTCGTGAGTAAAAAGGACATCTTATTTTTATTTTATTTGAGAAAAGATGTTATAGTGCTTTTAATATTGAGTAAGGGGTGGCATAACGGCTGTTATAATAATAATTATATTACATGTATGGAACTACAAATATGTGAAAATACGTATAAACAAATAAAATTTTCAAGTAAAAAAAATATTGATATTTAACAACAATCGACATTACTATTCGACATTTGTTTTGATAAATTTACATGTTTTAAACTGTATTGATGTATTGTTAATGATTTAGAGTCGATAAGTAATACAAATACTTTAATTGAAGACACAAAACCAAATGCTTGACAATACTAATTTACCCAATTAAAAAATACCAATTTGCCGCCGTTGTGGTCGAGTGGTCAAGGTTGTTGGCTTCGGCCACGGAGGGCCCGGTACGGACAGTTGTAAAAATTGATTTTTCAATCGATTTATGAATTTCTGTTCAAAGGCATGGATGTATGTGATGTCTTGAATTCCCCCCTCTCACCCATCCTATCCTATGAACGGGGGCGTATCGAGAGCGATTAGCTTACCACTAATCCTTTCCTAGCCCTATCCTTCTATCCCTACTCTCTTTGGAAAAAGAGAGGTTGAGCAACTGAGTAACAAGCAGTTGTCGTAGAAACACTTCTGATGAGATAAACTCCATTAGGAGTTCATATGCTCCACATTGGGAGCGGACATGGTTTAAAAATAAAATAAAATACCAAAACATATATTTTGGGTATAATAATTTGTGAATTTTATTGATATTATTTTGTTATGTTTTGTATATAATAAATATTATACTGACTCTCTGCGATATCAATCTCTTTGAACTTATTTTTTTTTTCACTGCACACTTAATTTAGAAAAAAGTATAACATCATGATCATAATCCTATTTAAAGTTTTTTTCTATTGAGCTAAATATAATGAAAAAAAAAATGTTTCATGATATTCTGTGAAAAAGTTTCGGATGCGAATCACATGTTAACAACTTAATTATATTAAATATTTTTAATAACAGACATATCAGATTTGTTTTCTTTTTAAATAAAAAATTAAGCGATCTAATACTGCTTTTTGAAATGTTTAAAAATGAAAGGGGGTGAGGGTGGGAGGGAAGCCATTTTGTGTCGCGAGGTGTTAGGTCTAACGGCTTACATTCATTCCAACGCTTTGAAGTCGTTTAAATTTTATGGTAATTTTATCATGAATAGAAATGCGCAACACTTACTAGCACCAGATGCGGCAGGGGAACACAACTTTTAATCCTCAAGCTATAGAAGGCCAACGGATGAAATATGATATATTACGTCATATTTGTATACAGGAAATAAAATAGGCACTTACCATTTTTTTTAAGTGAGTATGCAGAGATATTTTATGTGTGACATAGAACATTTCTGCAAACTTACTTTTTTGTTTCATTTTGATACTTAATACATATGCAATTTATTTATTGTGTTTAATTTTTGTCGAAATCATTCATTTTTTCAGACTCTTTTTGTCCAGTAAATATGGGTTGAGTAGCTCTTCAATATTTGTATTAAATAATATTTTTTTCGGGTTCGTAGCTCGTCGTTGACTTCCTTGACAGATCTCACAGGTTCGAATCCCAATACGAATAGCATTTTATAAATCAATTTATTGATTTCTGTTTAAAGGCATGGATGTTTTTTATATCTACAAATTACCTCCCAATCCTAAAATTTATTAAGAATTTGAGCAACAGAGTAACGAGCAGTTCTTATAAAAATATATTTTAAGATTCTTTCATCCGGATACTATATGCTCTACATTGGGAGCGGACATGGATTAAAAAAAAACCTTAATAAATCGAACAAAATTTCAACTATGTTTCACCCTCAAAATATTCGAAAAAATTAACGTCAAAATGAATCGTTATGAACGAAACATTCATTCCACCTTAATTTTACAATAATCTTGTTTTCTTTGTGAAACTAATAACGCATCCCAATAAAGCATCAAAAATTATGTGGGGAAAAAAACTCTTATAAATTTGCTGACCGCGTGAAAAACAATAAATAACACATTTTTGCAGTACAAAAAAAATCAAAATAACATAATTATTTTTAATTAAAAGAGAAAAAGCACAATAAAATCTTCTACTTTTACATAATTTTTTTCTCACGCTTTACCACTAGGACTAGAGGCTAAAATATGGCTCCAAAATAAAGCATCTTGAACGTATTATTTTTTTAATAAACATAAATATTAGCAGACCTACTGCATCATCACGTTCCTTAAGAAAGATAAATCATTTTCCTATACAATTGTTTTTTTTCATGATAGACGACGCCACCAAAAGACAGTATCGCTTTGAAATTCAAAAAAACATACATTAACGCTTTTTCAAATAAATTGAATTCCTTAACACACTTTTAAGCTAATGGGTGACATAATATTTTGATAATCATAGATACACTCTATTCCTTATAATAATGTGTTCGTCTTTGTCAATTTTTATTGAGAGGAAAATTAATAACTAGTTTTGCATTTCTGTCAAAAGACCGCGACCCCACTTGGGCTGATACAAGCCCCGTTCCTTCGCTTCACCGTCTGTTTCTCTTTCAGAGAGAAAAATTTTCTTCGCTTCTGTATACGCAAATGCATCCACCTTCAACCACGTCAAGTATGAAATAAACAAGGAAACTTTTCAAAAGCTCGCTCTATGATTTCAGTCAATACGTGAACGTTTTGTGAATTTTATTTTTGTGCTTCTTTTATTTATGACATCATGATGAATTTAAAAGTTCTTTTGGAGATTTTAAAAACCATCTCTTTTTTAATATAATATTATTAAAATCCGATAAGGTTTGTCGGCTGTTTTTAGGGTCGGGTTATTTCGCCCAATGATAACGGTTTATTTTGAACCGTACATTTTTGGACCAATGCTAACGGTTTATTTTGGTCCGCATATTTTGGGAGTTGTCGTTCGGCCAATTAGAATAGCTTATCTTTTTATCTTCAAAATTCAAATTTCTTAGCTAAGAACAAAAATATTGTAGTATTTGTTATAGATTGTATCGTTTACAATTTTTTTCAAATAATCAAAGACGCTGTTCGATCATTGAAAGATATGATTATATTTCGCGTCCAGCCATGAAACTTTTTGCATGAAAACATGCATTAAAAATATTCTAATCACGGTATGGATATTTTATAGAATATTTAGACTTCTATTCAAACACGCATAAACATATGTCTCTAAGTCTTCTTCTTCTTCTCCGAAATCTATTTGTTTGCATACTTAAAACATTTGGCTTATTCTAAAAATTATATAATATATGATTTAGCTACTGCAGGGCTGTCGATATATGTTCTCGGGTCTTCTTCGTCCTCTCTGAAATATATTTTTTTGCATACTTGAAATATTTGGATTATTCTAAAAATTATATTTTATACTATTGAAATACTGCAGAACTGTCGATATATGTTCCGGGGTCTCTTTCTTCTTCGAAATATATTTGTATGCATACTTGAAACATTTGGATTATTTTAAAAATGATAAAATATGAATACTCAGGGCTGTCGATATTAGATATAGCAGCTCAGCAGGGCAGCAGGGCAGCTTAATTATGATTTTATGAATACATATTTTCTTATATCCGCTATTTGCATATTTTGTTTTACAGTCCCGGTGTATTTTAGTTCTTTTAGAGAATTGAGTGTATTCCTAAAAAATCCATTTAGAGAATTAATTACGTTTAGATTTTCTGGCTTATTCAATAAATAGGTTTGCAATTTATTTTTCACGCCAGTAAATTTTCTGACTATTTAAAAATGCAACAAAAATCTCCCCCCCCCTCCCGTTGAGAGCAACGGGCTTACAGCTAGTAATATTATTAATAAACCTCATTTTCCAATACCAAGTCGAAGAATTGTATGAGAGTTGCCGCCAACAGTGTATAACTATTTAATACGAATAGCTTTTAATTTTTTTTAGTAATTTGGCATTTTTTAGCACAGTGCATAATATATTATGAGGTAATGCTTGAAAACTTGTACTTTGATATTTCATCCTTTTTTGTGTAATTATTATGTCAAGGAATAAGTGACTCAAAATTTAAAAGTATAGTACAGGACTAATTAAAAAAATACTCTACATTAGGAGCGGACGTGGATTAACAAAAAATCAACAACACGAATAAACTCATTTCAAAACTAGACCAGTTGAATCTTGAAAATCATCATGCATTCAGCTTGTAGGTGATAATTAAATGCCGCATAAAAAATAAAATAATTAGTTTATCACTGAAAATGTTACAATACAACCTATTAAACATGTATTATAATTATTTACACAGCTTCATTATGTTGGTAATTTGATTTACACAAACCTTTGAGTTTTTAAAAAAGATTTTCTGGGATTATGTGAAATTAGTGGACACCATACAGTAATTATGTTTACTTTGAGATAAAAATCAAGGCTTGTATGCCCTGGACACATTCATGAATATTTTATTTAACTCTGGTAAAATTAAATATTCAAAAAGCATTAACAATAAAAGTAACTAACCTTTTTCCGCACAAATTTATTTTAAACGATGTTTTACAATATGTACATTTTTTTTCTTAAAAAATGCTTTGCTATTTTTCCAAACACTGTTGATCATTTAAAAAAATATGATTATGTTTTTCCAGCAAATAACATAAATATAATTCTTAATATTACTTACCATTCCCATGAGTTAATCCATTTCGCCAATGGTCTTAAACTTAGAGATACATTTATTTCGACAAACGTCAGTTCAAGTTCATCCGTGCACTTGAACGTCTGAAGATGCCGAAAAGCGAAACCCGGGTCGTTAGTGACAAAACGTGTGTACATCATTTGAACGATATGAATTTAATATTGAAATTTCACCAAGCACCTTCAGTCGAAATCTTAAATAAAGTATTCTACATACATATATAATGCTAACCGTTTCAAGTAATGAATATTAATTTAAATAAAGTTAACAGAAATATATTATAATGAAAGTAATTTTAATAAAATTGCAATAAACACAATTGAAAATTGTATAGAAAATATATGAATACAATTTATTATATTGTAAATGATTGAAATTTACTACATATAGTTAAAAAAAATAGTTCTTTAACTGTATATTAATTCAACTGTGGACCTTCACCCCAAAATGCTTAACAAATGTTGGGTCAAACAAAATCTTCGGAGAGTTATTTTTATTTCACACTATGACTGTATTTTTTAAATAAAAATTGAACATCTCTATTATCTACATCTAAGATTTTTTAAAAACCATATCCACTAGGGCAAGAGTGTGCAACCTTTTTTTATCCTGGGATCGACTTTTCAATCTTAAGTTTTCTCGCGATCGACTTCTAACATGATGCTTATAAGAAATTTTATTTGTGGTTTTTTCTCTTATTCAAACATAGAAATGTTTATTTTAAATGTGGAATACACATTAGGTTATACAAAATAATTCAATTTTAGTATTTTTCTATATTTTATATTTAAATTATATATTTTTTCGAATTTTACGGAAGCTTTCGGGATCGATCAAATTTTGCTTTTTGATCGAACGGTCGATCGCGATCTACCGGTTGGGCATCCCTGCACTAGGGTCTCTAATCCCGGAATTCCTCAAATTTTGTGATCCCGAAGTCTTGTGATTGTGCTAGTAGTTATCCCGAGATTTCTGGATTGAGGCTTAGAAATGAAATCTGGAAGTGGGTTAAGAAAACAAAGGTCTCACTTTAGAAATTTTGTTTAATCGGTGAATACCTGCCTTTTTGAAATCGGTCAGAGAGCAAATTGTCCGTGATAGCGAAATAATTTCACTAGGGGCATATTTAAAAAACTGCATCAAATTACTCTACCCAAAGGCAACGATACATTGAAGCTCAGTTTACTTCAGCACTTTTAGAATTTACTAAAAATAAAATATGTTTTTCTTTTATATATTTGGCGCTATATTACAATGCGCTAAATATTTAAAAGATGACAAATCATACAAGATATAATATATGAAAAAGTTTTTTTGCAAGTCGCTCGAGATCTATTCTACGAGAATAATTGACATCACAAACACTCACGTTTTAAGTCCCAAATTTAAATAGAAATAATCTAAATTTGGCATTGACCTTACCGGAAATCAAGCCGAAATCTAAAAATCTTCTTTCGATGTACGATAATACAAGGTGACCAGACGTCCTCCTTTAATCAAATTTGGGATTATTTAGGATTTGAAATTCCCGGAAAAGCTTTAAAAAAAAGCTCTCACGCTGGTTATTTGGAGAAATCCGCAAATTTCTGGGATTTAGGATTTGAAATTCTCGGAAGAGTTAAAAAAAGGTCCCACGCTAGTTATTTGGGGAAATCATTGACATTTTCAAAACCTGGCCACCTTCTTAGATAATACATATTACTAGCCTATCTTTTTATAATTACTATTTACATAAATCGATCTCCTAAGTAAATTTGTTCCTGTATGCGCAAATAAAACAGTATTTTGCCATGAATATCACATTTTTGTCTTAAATGCATATTGAACATTAATATCTTTCACGCATTTGTTGAAAGGCTTTTACTGCGAATAATTTCACGAATGTTGAATGTATCAAAATCTCAAATAGTATAATTATTCAGTGTAACTTATTATGAATTAAGTTACAAAATACTTTGATGAATATTAAAAACCTACTTCCGTGAGCTACGTGTCATTGATTTTTTATTTACTTTGTGTCGCCTGCTTTATATGTTTCGGAAATATTTTCCACATTCACATTCTCAGTATTCCTCGCCGACAAATATGCTGGTCTTTTTCTACTTTATCATATATGTGCGCGTTCAATTTGAATAGAACGCGGAGAGTATAATATATCAAAAGAGTACTGCAAAAAATTTTGAATACGGCAACAATATTGAATTCTGTAAAAATACTTTTTATTACTGAAAATTTTTCGAACTATTATGATGAAAACACCAAAACCACAGAAAGATGCTTAAACGAACTTACACTGAAGTAAATCTCTTCTTAGTAGCATATAGAAATCTAAAAATCTGGCTTTTTAATAAATGTATAGAAATACGTCGACTAATGAGCAGGTAGTGATATAGTGTTTTTGCCCTTCTTCCAGAAATGCATTAACCGCGCAACAAGGCTGCTAATAAAGTTCTCGAGGTCGGGAAAATAGTAGAAAATATTAGAATAGTTGTAAACCGTTAAGAACTCATCACAAATTCTGAGAATGTACGGAGATGAACACTATAGAGGAAAAATTCTGATCTTGCTACTAAACAGTATTATAGATTTATTACGCCAAACATATATTGATTAAATAAATCTCTATTCAAAAATGATTGTATTAAAGATATTATATTTTTTCATCAATCATAGTTTTTTTAACAAGAAGAGAGGCTGACCAGTAAGAATCGTAAGGGATGGTGGTAGATATTATATAAAGATGATAATTCAGAGAAGATAAACATAAAATTGCGTAGAAAGTTGTGCAATTGGATTAATAGTATAAATTAATAAGATATCATGTCTCATGAAGTTTAACATACCTTTAAATATTTTTAAGATAATTTTACGGCAAATTCAACAAAGAACGCAGATTTGACAAAAGTGTCACTATATTTTTTAAGACCATAATAACTGTTATTATAATTTGAACTGATTGAACAAAAAATCAATAATTTTCATATTTGTTTTGAAAATGATTTCCATTGAACATTTTGATTTCTTTAAACTATATCCACTGCTTAGCCTGAGCATATGATTACCACATAATTTCTTCAAGTTAATTTGTCCCCCACCAGTCTTTTTCCTTCCTGCTATGTCATTCCATCGTCTCGTAGCTTCGCCGAGTCATCAGCGGCCTTCCACAATGGCGAGATCTATTCGATTGGTAAAAGAGGCTGGGATAATTCAGGCATTCTTGAGGCATCTGTAGCACGTGTCAAAGCCAGGTCTATCGTTGCTTCTTCACATTAGGCGTGAAAAAGTCGATTCTCTTATCTCCATATTCCTGACAAAGTCAAATCACCGCATTCATAATATTTGCCACAGGCATCTGTTTTCAAAACGCAGTAGTATACGGTAACTCGGTACTTTCGTAAAATGCCATAACTCGCAATTGTCAAGATGCATGCGTTGAACAGAAGGCACTCTGATAGTGAAGCTCTGAAGTAGCTCTGACCGGATACAACGTCCCAGACTTTCCGCAGTGAGTTAAAGGTTGCTCCAGATATCCCAAATCGGATCACGAGCTGTTTACGCGGGTTGCACTTTCCGTGATGAATTGTTGCATAAATAATTTATTTTAAATCATTATGTATACTAAAAATGTTTCCTTTGAAATGTTTGCTATTTTGACTTAAATTTTATTTGTTTTATACATAAGAAATATCCAATCGCTTAATACAGGAAGGAGTAGACCCGTTATTTGTCATTTATTTTAATGATTATTTAAAAAAAAAAAAAAACAATACTTATGGCTGACAGACAAAAATCTGTCCACCATATTTCACAAGACTATTAAGTAAATATTTTATAAACATATATTCATTTTCAATCTGATCCCAATTGAAAACAAAAACAATTCAAACTAATCTATTTTCATCGTTTACGAATGGAAATTTGATACATAAATACTTATATGACAATAATGATAATATGAGCCAAGCTTTTGTGCGTTGGTAGGAAACTTTGATGACCGCAAACGACTTCGTCTCAAAGTTTTGTGGAATAGAAGCTTGGTAGGAGATTAAAAGTATAAATGTCTCTTGAGAAAATATTAAACGATTGCGACATCCCGGAAATTGACTATTTCATATTATTATAATACATTAATCTAGGGTTTCCCAAACTACGTTCCAAGGAACACTGGTGTTCCACAGAGTCTGAATAGGTGTTCCGCGAACATCCACATAACTTAACAACCATTATTTTTCAATGTTTTCCAAAAACTATCAAATATGATTACTTGATTTGGAATCCATTTTCCGTGTTCCGCGCAAGTGATTAAGAAAATATGACTGATTTTATCAGCGATTCTGATATAAATGTTATAAAATTCTCTCTTCGTGAGTTTGTCAAAAGAATCTCCCAATGTATCAAAACAAGTTATTATTGTTTTATTTCCGTTTTATACAACCTATTTATGCGACGCAGGATTTCTTTTTTATGCTGCAATTCAGTCAAAGTGCAGGAAAAGGCTCGACGCCACACCATTTAAAAATAATTAGTGTCTTTTTTTTGTATTCACTCTATTATGAATTACCCTACCTAAACAATACGCCAAGTGTACCGTTTAAATTTTCGGATTCACGAAGTGTTCTATTGCAAAAAAAGTTTTGGAAACCCTGCCTTAGTCGATGAGGTAGCTCAGTTTTTATTTTACTTCTCGATATTTTGTTTGGTTTAAATTATTACGAAGTTCTCTTAATTAAGAATGAGTAATTTATTTAAAATTAGCATATGGACTAGAGATTGAAATACCAAACAAATATATCAATACCAGTTTTTCGGTACTTCTTATTTAACTCCGGTATTGCAAACACTAATTATACATTAAACCAAAATCAGGATGTCAATTTTCATATAAAATATCGTCATTAATAGGAAACGTCGAAAATAGGATCAAAGAGCGACAGGGTACAAAGTAGAGGTCTGCACGGGCCAAAATTTTACAAAACTACCCGGTCCGAGCCCGAAAAACTCACGCCCGACCCGGCCCGGGCCCGAGTCTAATGCCGCACTTGTTACCCGAACCCGACCCGAAGCACCGAGAAATTTGAAATCCTCGATTTGGTATACTTTATCCCCAGATTATCTCCGAAAGTCCTTTTTTTTTTTTTAGCTCACCGAGGAATTTGAAATCCTCGATTTGGTATACTTTTTCCCCAGATTATCTCCGAAAGTCCTTTTTTTTTTTTTTTTTAGCTCACCGAGGAATTTTAAATCCTCGATTTGGTATACTTTTTTCCCAGATTATCTCCGAAAGTCCTTTTTTTTTTTTTTTAGCTCACCGAGGAATTTGAAATCCTCAATTTGGTATATTTTTCCCAACATTATATCCCAAATTCCAAAGCCCGGCCCGGCCCGAGCCCGACTCTCGATTGCGCTTACCCGCCCGAGCCCGGCCCACGGGCCGGGTCGGGTAAGAGCCCGTGGGCCAGGCCCGGGCCCGTGCAGACCTCTAGTACAAAGTGACCCCAGACAAATCTGCGTAATATTTACATTACATTGATATTTAGCAAATGGTTGAAATAAGAAGAACTTTGTAATGCGAATGCACCCCGAAGGTTTAAAAAAATATGTAATAAGCGGATGATTTTCATAAATGCCTTAATGTTTATTGAAAGGCACGTCAATTTCAAAATTCCTTCAATATTGATAAAACTCTTAGCAGATTTAAAATATTTAATTTATTGTAGGTCATTATTATACAATGTTTTATGCAACATATCATCATTGACTCAATATTTTTAAGTATTTATTAACATATAGTTAAGAAACGCCAGTTATATAACAAACCTAATATGTACAAACTATGGAATTGTGAAAGTCAATTAACGCTCCTTACTCTACTGTCTAACCGTATTACATTCATGGGTTCACGTGTGTGAAATACATCTAACTAAATTAATATCACGCGTACGAGCTGTGTCCGGGAACTGACGAAAGACGATCAATATTTCAACTTACAGAAATAATTTAATTGAGTGGAATTCAACATTATTTATAATATACTAGCTGTAAGCCCGTTGACCTCAACGGGGGGATTTTTGTTGCATTTTTAAGACGTCAGAAAATTACAAACCTATTTATTAAATAAGCCAGAAATTCTAAAAATAAAATAGATTCATCTCGGGGCATATATCGACCGCCCTGCCCTGCAGTATTTTAGTTGTAAATTATTTAGTTTTTGGAATAATGTTTAGGTTTGCTAACAATCATTTGAAGGGGCAGGGGGAGGGGAAATCGCGGACAATCATGCAATCATGCAATCATACGGACATTATCGAGTATTAATATATAGATATCGCAGAAGCCATGCATAATCGCGTTATCATACATGTGTTCATAAAATTTCGATGAGGAATAATTAATAAGGGCCCGGACGTAACCTTATGTTAAATATTAAATAAGAATTAAATATCCTCAAATCTTATAGAAAAGGATAGTCAATTTAGTTACTAAAAATTGTAAATAGTTGTAAGTCGTGAAAAACAAAAATTTATATTTAAAATTTAGTTTTCATCGACCTCGATTCTATAACACAAATTGTCGATCCTTCTGTAGAATGAAGTATTCAAATGGTGAAAAGCTCATCTACCGTAAATTTGATCAAATCGTCCTGTTAAATAGCTAATGACCATTTTATGCCATAGATAAGGTCGTCCATCATTAGTTATAAGCCATTTAATCTTTAAACAATCGTTTTACAATGCCAATAGATCAGAGAGATTATAGCTGGAACACTAGCCATCGACGTCTTTTCTCAAATATTGTCAACATAAGTAGTCATGGACGTCATCAATATCATGCGCTAAATTTTACTATTATTATGGATTATCTCAGAGGGAAAATAATAACACAAATACAACAAATGGCTATATTCAATATTTTTGAACAAAAATCATTTATGATCATCTTATTCATAGTTTCCCAACCTTTTTGAGTCCGTGGCCCCATATTTATAAATTTCCACATTTTTCCGTGACCCCCTTACCTTTACTAAATAGTGTTTCGAGGAAGGAAGAATATTCTTTTAAAAAATACTAATAAAAACTACAATCCGCTACGGTTTCAAACATTTGCCAGAAATGTACCGAAGTGAAATTTCTCAAGACTTTGTTGCGTCTAGGACATCCAGTCTCGCATATTTTTTTTATTTTTTCATGATCTGGGCTTTCGTTATCCAGGGATTGAATACTGGCGAAAATGGCCGATTTTTTCGATTCTTGACTAGAAGACCTTTTTTATCCTTCACTTTAAAAACATGCGTTTGCCAGCAATGAAGATTTTCTTAATAGGCGATTTTTAGACGATTATGAATTATTTTAGATTAAGACTAGCCGTGGCTCCTTTTAAACATGCTGTGGACCCCAGGGAGGCACGTGGACTCCCTCTAAGAAACACGAATATAATATGTATAAGATAATAAACATATTTCATTAATGGCCATACCAAAAAAAAAATATATTTTTTGCAATAGCTCGTTTCTTATGAACTGTCGCATACTGTTTCACAATACGAGATGTTTCGTGAAAATCATGCTTTTGCTACGTAACTCGATTATAAAGAATGAATTTTCGTTGATTACATAGTCAAACTAAGTTATTTCCATATTGGATGATAACGATTTGTATACATACATGCAAATTGTGTCACTCTATGACGTTTTGCTTTGTTTTGATTCACAATTCAACGTTATTTGTTTTGCGATTACTTTGTACCTACAAAATATCATTT
This sequence comes from Himalopsyche anomala, assembly GCA_031772345.1. NCBI lineage: Eukaryota > Metazoa > Arthropoda > Insecta > Trichoptera > Rhyacophilidae > Himalopsyche > Himalopsyche anomala. Next base: position 6,917,803 of record CM062834.1, read on the forward strand.
TTATCATGATTATTCAGCTTGATTAATATAATATACTTTTATATTTTTATATGTATATAAAAAATATATTAAAATGTTTTAACAGTAAGTAGGTACTCAAATAACATAATTTTATACGGAAAGACTCGTGCTGTAAGTTTTGCCATTTTTTTTTATAGATATAACAGTCAGAGAATTCTTTCATTAAAGATTTTATATTTATTTTTATTGATACATCGAAAACGCCACCTGCGTGGTCGAGTAGTCAACGTCGATGGCTTCGGTTACAGAGGTCACGGGTTCGAATGGCTGTACAGAAAGTTTCGTGAACTGATTTTTAAATGATCTTTGACTTAAAAGGATACCAAAAAAGACCGTAGCGAGAGCGGTTAGCTAACCACTAGTCATGTCCTTCTTTCTTTTTTTCTCTTACAAAAAAAAATATATATTGAGCACTGAGCAATAACCAGTTCGCCTCTTTTCTAAGTTAAATAAATTAAGAAAATGTCATTCGCTTATGTAGACATAAACAACTGCAAATACATACAAGAGACCTGTTTTTTATACAATAATTTAAATTTTACATCTCATTCAAACCATTTGTAAAGGCCAGAGTTGTCGTCGCGGTTTTTTTCGCGACTTCACAGTTCTGTTTTGTTTGTTAATATGTCTATATTTGTTAATAAGTAGTTACATATCATATATGAAATTTCATGACTAATTTATAATTTTAAGGTTTCCACAAAACTTAAAAATTAAGACAATTATATCATTACTTCAAAAAATATGACCGATTTTGTGATTTCAATAAAATGTTTGAGTTTGAATCAGTGGCGGTTTGTGACCTAAAATCTTGGGTAGGCTAAAGAAAAGTTTAGCATTGTAAACTATCTAAGAAATTGTGCATGATTCCACTTCACTTTATACATTAATCTACAAGCAAATTAACAAATGCTACGACACTACTGCAAAGCATAAATTATTATACAATAAAATCAAAGCTAATGTTAACACAATCGAGAGTTTTCTTGTAGGTAGACATAACATTGCTTTATATTGACGGAGGAGAATCAAAACAAAGATATAGTATAAATTAGCGAAAGGTTAGTTTCGTTTAGAAATGTATTTATTTTGTTCAGCGGCCGAATTGATGTTCATTTTTATTCGGCCATCTTATGTTTTTTTTTTTAGACATTTTGGATAAAAAGTGCAGGTCGGACTAAGCCTACCTAGCCCAGTACATAGAACCGCCACTGGCTTGAATATTGTCGCCGGTTCATATTTGTAAAACAGTTATTGTGTTTTTCAAAACGGGCGTAACAAGAAAGCAAACAGCTAATTTTAAAATATGATCTGTCTTTCAGAGCTGGAAAGTACCGACCAATGTTTATTTTGTTAAAAAGAATGCTAAAAATAGGTAAGCCATTTATAAATAAATAATGACTTTGAACTTGTGGTTTTATACATAATAATGAAATCGTAAAACAATGATGAAAATAATCGGATGAAAAAATTTTACTCTCGCTTTTATTTCTTGTTTACCAATCACTTTCATACGATAATTTTATTTATCGTAGAAATAGTAAAAATAGGTGTTTTTTGTCGTTGCTTACAGTGATATCCATGATAACAAAATATTTTAGTTTTACAATGAATTCATTTATACACATATGTATGTACATCCATACATAAAGACATATACAGTGCTTTTTTTTTAAAAAAAAAGGTGCCGAAACGCACTTTTTTCAAGCATTTTCTAAGAAGGTATATTATTTATTATATATTCGAATATCATTTTGATAGAAATAAAGGCGGCTTTTCATATAATGCATAGAAAATAAAACAAAATATACATACAATTTTTATATTTATTTCAGAAATTTCAAATGAAAATTAAACAAAGAACATTATATACATTATGTAATTAGAAAAAACACAATAATTCTTTGTACTTCATTCCACTTTATTTAATATGTCAGGACCGGTTTCGCTCATTACGAGCATCGTCAACTGATAAGAAATATAATTTAACAATGCTATTTATACAAAAATGAACAGCTATAAACAACAATTGGCATTGAAAAGAAAATACCAATTACATTAAAAGTGATTCTAAAATAGCACAAAATTAAAATGTTTAACACATCTAACATATAATTAAAAACATATAAATAATTTTTTTTTGTGGTGTATTTTGTGGTGTATTTTTGTGGTGTATTTTGTATTTAAAACAGGTGGAATACATATATAAAATATTTACGAATAATATTCATCGGATATTGTTTATTTTCTGCAAACGTCTAGGACTCATGTTCGAATTTTTATTTAAGTATATTTAAAAAATACATAAATATGACACATTATAAAATTTTAATTTTTGATAAATTAAAGTTTTCATGCTACGTGTATTCTCAATATTTTCATGGTAATAACATTTTAACATTATATCTTGCTTAATCCGTGTGTCACGATACATGAATATTGAAATAAAAGAATGTTTTCTTTAAATATCGCATTTTTAGCAGTCAAAAAAATAAACACATGTCAACTACCTACGTGCGATTGTCTGATCTCGGATCCTTAGATGCTTCTCGAGAAAATGTTTATTATATTGTTTGATATCTAGCAATCTGACATGCGCCGCAAGCATTTTTATTTATGTTTGGGACATCTAGGCGTACAATTTGTTTTTGTAACAAATAATACATTTCTAATAAATAATATGTAGTAAATGAAATATGGTTCAAAATAATGCAACGAAATGTTAAGCCATTAATGTTTCCTTATGGGAATATGTTCAGAGTTTAATATTAGCATGGCTTTGAACACTTATTTATATATTTATGTTTAAAACTACTATTTCCGCTTCCAATGTGGACAATATAGACTCTTAATAGAGTTTATAATATCGGGAGCTTCTCTAAAAGAGCTGCATGTTACTGCGAAAAAAGTAGGGATGGAAGTATTATGAAACGACCTGTGATTAGCTAGCTAATCGCTCTCGTAACGCTTTGTTTTTAAGGATTAGATGGGTGGGATGGAATTTTAAACATTAATTAATTAAAGACATTCATGTCTTCGAACAGAACGAGATTTGAACTTAAGCGCTGCAATCGAAGACAACGACGTTGGCACTCGACCACAAACCAGACGTATTATATATCGCCACCTTAAAGCGACAACGGGAAGAATCTAAAATGCTAGTTTTGAGATAATTTAACTAAAAGGTTTGTGTTTTACTTTTATCTTCTTTTAAGGTTAATGATAAAAGATAATAGTACCTAGGTTTTTTATACTATTATTTGTATTATATTATTCTACTGACCTCGCTGACGCTATGAAGTTACAGGGCAATATCAATAATTGTAAAAGTAAGATTTTTCTTTTATAGTTGGCATTTTTTTTAATAAAAATATTTCAGTGACTCCTTCAACAATCGATTGGCATACTTATCTTAAAATTCATTCGCATCGGGGGGGCATTTTTACCTGAAAGCCGACCTGGTTACGGGGCATTTTTGCGAAATTGTGCAAAAAACTAGGTACTTTCGTAAAAAAAGTATAACTTTAAAACTGTACGACATTTAAAAAAATAATTTGGACACCAGTTGTACAACACTTTGTTGCATAATAATTTATATATTTTAGCCTACTTTTATTTGTGATACTCCTTTTGAATTTTTTAAGTTAGAAAATCGGTTATTTGATATGGAATTATACATTTTATCGGAAAAGTAATAAATAACAAGCCAAATATAGATGTGCTCCTGTTTATTTTATTCCACAACAGAATTAGAAAATATAAAAGTTTATTTTTAGCCTGCAATTGCTTATATTTTGGTGGCCTATTTTTAAAGTTATATTTTAACTGTCTGATGATTTTTCATCGCCGAAATCACCGAATAAAAAAATATTTGTGCATATATTTTAATATTTTATTTTTTAAATGACGGATCAAACATTTGTTACGCCATCTTTGTAGAGAATCTAAAACATTTGTCGCATTTGATGTATATATTTCAACGCGTCAGTCATACCGGTGAAAAGGATCGTATACGAGTCATGCGATGCCAATGAGTTCAAATCGACTTATTTCATTTTATTTCACGGTTGCTTTATGGTAGCTATAAATCGTCATATTATATTATGTTTTTCGTCGGTCTATATTTTTACAGTACTGTAGAATCTAGAGTGTAGAGTGTGGACAGTGGTCAAGGGTTTATGGTGTACGCTTTAGTCCAATGGTTGCCAAACTACGATTTGCAAGCCATATGCGGCTCTTTGGCCCCTTGAGTGTGGTTCTTCCACAAAATACCACATACAGTGCGATTCAAAATTTGTGTGCCACGCACAGTAGTCGGTTTTCGGTCTTAAAACATAAAACTTGAAGGGGCCATCTCAGCAAACGTACTTCAGTCAGATTGAGGACCTTTTCAACAATAATCAGCTTAGGAGTACCGTAATCAAGTTAATAACAATGTACCTAAATATATAGTTTAAATTTAAAAAAAAATGGCTCTCAAAACAAGATTTTAATCGTTGTATAGTTAATATTTGGCTCAGTTGACTTATGAGTTTTCCGAACACTGTTCTAGTCTATTGTGGTGCTCACGGGATCGAGTACAAATAATAACAACTAAACAATCATTTTTTTAAAAAATATTTTATGATTTTTCGTTAAAAGGTGGAAATTTCTGTTAATATGCCATATTCCTTTTCACATATTTAATCTGAGAAACAAGGCGTAACAATAAAAATTAACTTCAATTCTGTCCCTAACATAATACTTGTTTCCATATCTCAATTGAAAAGAAGAGGATAAATACCTTAACAGCAGCAAGTACCAACTCATGTTACGATAATTCAATAACTAGTAGTTTATACAGTGACAGATTAAGCAGATGAGAGGCCCCAGGCGCAATGAAATTTGGAGGCCTTTTTTCGGATAACATAAAAACGTCATTAAATAAAAATATATTAAAATCTGAAAAAATATTATTCGATTAGAACAGGGATACCCAGCCCTGTGCCGATTTCCGATTTATGTGCACCCACCAACATTGGCTTTATTTATTGAAAATATTGTTCAAAGAAAGACACAAGAACTAGAATTAGAAATTTCGGACCTTAAAAGAATGATATTTTATTGAAATCATTCAAATCAAAGAAAGACTTTTGGAATACAGTGCACAGAAAAGCAGCATACAAAATTTTTCGGTTCAACGTATCTTTGCAAATCATTATTTTCAAAATATGAACATCACAAAATCAATGTATATATCTCGCCGATGCGCATCTTTATGATTGTTTACTGACAAAAACAACATCATACATTCTTATTATGAGCTGCTGGCCAACGAAATGCAGTGCCAAAGATCAGACTGACTAAGGTTAATATTATACTTTTTATAAAATGTTTATTTTATATTTGTTTGTTAAAATATATATATATATATATATTTTAATCCATGTCCGCTCCCAATGTGGAGCATATGGCCTCCTAATGGAGGTATTCTAACAGAAGTTTTTTCTACGAGAACTGTTTGTTACTCAGTTGCTCAACCTCACTTTTTTTTAAGTGAGTAGGGAAAGAAGGATAAGGCTAGAACAGGACTAGTGGTTGGCTAATCGCTATTCTACGCCCAGTTATTAAAGGATCAGAAGGATTGGAGGAGAGGAAATGATGTGAATCGACATCACAAACACCCAGTCTTAGATCACAACTTTGAATTGAATAATTCTCAAATTCACTGCGATCTGACCGGGAATCGAACCCAGACCTGCGTGATCGGTAGAGCAAGCTCTTACCAACTGAGCCACAGCAGGCGACTGTAAAATATATAGTTTAATATTATATAGTTTTTGGTTATAAAAAACCTTTACCGCTTTACTCATCGTATCTATTTAGGTCAAACTTAATGTTATGCATGAATCTGAGGCTCCGTATAAAATGTTCGGAAAGTTTCCAACTCGGCGACCGCACTGCAGTCGGTCCAGAGCGATCACGTCATTTATCTTGGACTAAACACCGGTCGGGTAGCTACGCGGTATGGGGATGCCAGCGGTCCATTCGTCTGCCAGAGTATATCGGACGGATCCGCACGCCAAATAATGTGGACAGCTAATACCGCTAAACGGACAGTGAGAACATGCGCTGAGGAGAGGCTTGCGTTTGGCGCGTTAATGCCAAAATTAAATACAGTGGAACCTCGATTCTACGTTTTTCAAGGGACCGTAATAAATGAACGAATAATGCGGGAAACCGATAATGCGGGAAATATTCAAATAATACCAAAAAAATGTTTAATTTTCAAAAAACTTATTTATTTATGTCACTAAATGCGATGTAAAACTATTTGAACGAAAAAAAATATTCTACAAAAACGGTCAATCGGGATAATAATTGGGACGGGAAGATAATATTGTTTAGATGATAGATCAGATAATCAGTAAATTGGGGAATGATAAACGTGGAAGTGTTAAATATTGTTATGACGAGGTCTTGGTCGAGTAAAATATAAACGATTCATTCAAAAAAACGAAGATAGCGAGAACGGTAGAAATATATGTAACAAAAACGGTCAATCGGGATAGTAATTGGGACAAGACTATAATATGTAATTGATTAACGTGGAATTATTAAACATTGTTATTACGGGTCTTGGTTGAGTAAAAAATAAACGATTCATGCATTAAAACGAAGATAGCAAGAACGGAAGATCGAGGCTCCACTGAAAAAAGCGCGAAAAGAAATACGAGGCAAAACTTTTTATGAAAAATATTCAACGAAAACGGTCAATCGGGATAATATTTGTGACGGGACCATAGTATTTAAACGATAGATCGAGGAAAACGGTAAATCGGGGAACGATTAATGCGGGATAATTTTACATTGTTCTTATGGGTGTTTGGCCGGGACTATGAAAAATAAACTATCCATGCGGGAAAACGAACAATGCGAGAACGGTAGATCGGGGTTCCACTGTACATACATATCTTTTTATGAAATCACCATGAATAAAAAATATTAACAGTCATTTTATAATTACAATTACAAATGTATACCAAGGAATCAATCACATATGTTTATTAGACGAAATATCACCACAGCATTTCCGTACTGCGATGTTGCCATTTTGTGTCGTAGATAATATCAATACTACTTTCTTATTTTTCACAGATACTTTAAAATGAAAGAACAAGATGAATTGATATTTTTTTATCCATGTCCACTCCCGATGTAGATTATATGGCCTCCTAATGGAGGTATCTCGACAGAACTGTTTTTAACTCAGTCGCTCAACCTCTCTTTTTCAAAGAGAGTAGTAAGGAAAGAAGGATAAGGCTAGGAAATGACTAGTGGTTAACTAATTGCTTTCGCCCGGTTATCGAAGGATTGAAAGGGTGGGAGGACATTTTTAGATATCACAAACGCCCACACCTTCGATTAATATTTACTAGCTGTAAGCCCGTTGACCTCAACGGGGGGATTTTTGTTGCATTTTTAAGAAGTCAGAAAATTACAAACCTATTTATTGAATAAGCCAGAAATTCTAAAAATAAAATAAATATATCTCGGGGCATATATCGACAGCATGCCCTGTAGTACTTAAATTGTAAATTATTTAATTTTTGGAATAATGTTGAGTTTGCTAACAATTATTTTTCCTATTAGCAGAAATATACCTCGTAAATTACCTAATTTTTGGAATAATGTTTAAGTTTGCTAACAACTATTTTTCGTAGTGACAGAAATTTCGTAAAATATTAAATCTTTGGAATAATGTTCACGTTTGCTAACAATCATTTTTCATAGTAGCATAAATCGACCTCGGCACATATATCGACAGCCCTGCAGTTTTAAATTGTAAATTACTTAATTTTTGAAATAATGTTTAAGTTTGCTAATAATCATTTTTTCACATGCAAAATGGTATAAATTAATTGCACATTTTATCAAAACAAAATTATCAAAATGTTGACTGATTCTCCAAACAGAAATTGTTTTTTTTAAATATATATAATGATTTTTACTGAAGTTATTTTATTACACATTATGCTTTCGCCAACAACTAACTATACCACATATGTACCTAGATTCAAAACAAATCTTGAAATAATTGCGTCTTATATTTATTTTTTGAAAAACATATTTCGCTAGTCAATCGGATTTTGTTATTTTGGTAGCATTTATTTTCATACGATCAAGATGTACTGTGATTTAAAAAGAAAGTTTTCAAAAAAAAAAATTGTTATAAACCCAAAAAAAAGCGCTCTAGGCTAGATTCGAACCAGCTTCCTACAGGCTACCAGCCGGGCGCTCTATCAAACTATTTCGCTTACTTTATTTATATTTGTATTTGAGCATAAATTTACCTTGTCCAAAGCATAGACTCGTTTACTCGTTATTTAAAACAAAAGATACAAAACTTTTAAATTATCGGGATAAATTCTAAATACCCTCTGTTAAAAAGTAAAATATTTAATAGCCGTCAGCATATGACACACATGGAATATTTGCATTTAACTGTCGAAAATATATTATGTAAAATATGCCACGTTCATTATTTGACAGAAGTCACAATATTCCATTTTTGAATCTTGAATACAAACAATCGAAGTCAGTTTGTGAATCACAAATATCGTTCCATTTTCAAATGCTTGATTTATATAATGTATTTTATCGCTTCTGATATTTATGACGTTAGCTCAGTTGATAGAGAGCTCGACTGGTAATCCAGAGATCTGAGTTCGATCCACGATCGCGGCGTTTTTTTGTATGAGAAATTTCACTGATTTGATTTGTTTCGTCAAATAATAAACCAGTGTATTGGGAAAATATGTCTTTAGTATGAATAAAAATATTGCGTCAGCGGAGCTGGTGAGGAGGGTGGGGGAAGGGGCAGGGGGAGGGGAAATCGCGGACAATCATGCAATCATTCGGACATTATCGAGTATTAATATATAGATTGTTATATAACATCTTTTTTATACTGCCAGAAAACGTTTACTCCAAAATTGGGTGTTTTGAATAATAAATACAGATCGATAGATTTTAACACACTTTCTAGTCTTTTTAGTCTAAAAATTAAACTGATTCATATCACATTTATTTGTTTAGATATTTAAAGAAGTAATAAGAACTAGGTATATTTCGTTGGCAGCAACTTATATTATACATAACCTAACACTTTTTTGCTGTATAGATTTTTTATTTCTACCCTTACCTAAAGATGATTATTTTGTTTATTTATTTGTCTACCACCTCACTGCATTTCAGTTCGTTTCATGTTATTTGAAAAAATCGATTATATCAAAACAAAATAAGTGGAAGTGTACAATTTTTTTAATTGATACTGAGATCTATCAAAAACTCTCAGACAATCTTAAATTAGAATCGTATTGAATCAAATATTTGGTTGCCTTCGCTTTTTAGGTTTTAAACATTGAGTAAATTCAATTCTAAGAATGCATAATTTCCCAACTGTAATAAAACATAATTATTTCTCTACAAGCAAAACGCTATATTTTATGAAGATTTTTACATTTTACTTTTTTAAATTGTAAAGTTTTCTGAGCTGAATAGCCACACTAACAAAGGTCATTCATAAAACAATAAACAGACGGCCCAGCAGTACATGGGTCAGCATAATTCGTGTAGTAAGTGAAAAGTTGGCTTAGGCTATTGTTCCACTTATGGAATGTTTATTTAAGAATTCAAAATATATCAGTTTAACTCAAAAAGCGAAAAAATTGGATTGAGTCGATTGTTATTTGAGCCTCTGTTATGGTCACAGTATAATTTATAAGGACCGCACTGCGCTGTTAGTAAAGAAATAGTTGTAAAATGAAGCTTTCAGTGTAAGTAATCACAATATATGTATTTTTTACGTATATCGTGATAACTAACACTGGTGTTATTTATATAATACGTATCGTGTATGTAAGTTTAACGAATAGATAGAGACAAACTAACAATGGTTGCGAGATGCGAAGAAAAACAATGAATTTCAAAGCATTTTTTTTAAATTGGTTTAAAACATAAAAAATACAAAAGAAGAAAGTGCCAGAACGCCGTTCTACCGCATTAAATGGTAAAAAACATTGGATAAATGAAACTAAATAAATTCAAAAATCCTCAAAAATCAGATTGATAAATTGAAGTTATCAAAATTAATTTAATTTAAAAATGAACCGCCGATTCTATCGAAAATATCACATTGATATGCAATGATTTGTTTTTTTCTCCCTGATACTTGATCCACACATTTATATACTTTCGATCTACCCTCTCGCCCAGGGCCATCATCCGATCCACCTAAACTGCAAGTTATAAATGGATTGTTACAAGAGAGATCTCTTGCCAAATTGCTTGTCCGGCCTCAACGAGAGGTTACGGGGCTTCCGGATAGCAGTATGCTGCTCCAAATATATTTATACATTACAGAGGATCAGAAATAATTTACCTACGATAACAATATGTAATTTTATATTACGAAAGTTTTCAGAATAGCTATTTCAATATTATGAGAATTTATCGATTCAGATAGGAAATTACTGTGATTTTTTTTAGGTTAACATTTCATTAATTAAAGAAACCATCTACACTATTACTGTGGGTGGAAATGTTATGCAAAACACGTGACATTACTAACATATTTTAATTTTATAAAAAAAACAATAGTTACAACACTAAGAGAAATATTTATTTTAATTATTAACGACATAAAGTTTGCAGATGTCACACCTGTGACTGACCGCAACGTGAAATAATTGAGTAGCTTAGAATCATAATTCACATTTTACCAAAATTGAGTTATGAGAAAATCGCAAAAAAACATTAGAGCAATATTTTTTGTAGATAAAAAAGTAATAATTATTACGATAAATATTTATGTGGAGTAAAAAGTAACACTTTTTTAAAATGATAAATATACTTTTAAACTATGAAAAGTGCAGATCGCCGATAGGTTTATTTTAACATTTAATTTTATTTATTTTAAAATGTGAGCCCGACACCAATGGTGTTTTTTGGTTGTTTTGATATTTTTTTAAAGTGTATTTTGTAGCACAAGTATTTTAGTAGATTCATTTAGCTTACTTTACTAAAAAATTACAAAAATACAAAACGTGAGATCAGCCGATAATAATTATGTAAGCTTTTAATTAAATAATAATCTTAAACCTATGGCCTAATAATGACTTTGAAATAAAGGTAATTAATTATTGTCAAGACATTATTAAATAACAAGATATTTTATGAAACAATTACTAAGATATACTTTCAGGTAAGTTTTATAATAAAATATATTTAAAAAATGCGTTATTTAGTTGTAAAAGTTGCATATATTGAGATCTTCTATTTCTACTTCAAACACCGCAAAGTAAGATATGATTAGGGATTCCAACTATTCGTCATTATCAACTATTCGAATATCGAATAGTAAAACTGAAACTGTTCTGATATTCGGATAGTTTTTAGTATATGCATACATTATTTGTTTTTAACTTAATTGTTCCTGCCGTTGAAAATACTCATTTATAATAGTAGGAGTTGACGATGGCTTTATTGTTATGTGTTTTAAACAACACCTCTAACTTTTCTGTAATTTTTTTAATTGATCCAGATATCCGAATATCAAATAGTTGAAAAAGGGCCAAATATATCCGGATATCGAATATTCGAATATCTGGATTGGAATCTCTAGATATGATATAATATGTTTCCATGGTAAGTCACCTAACATATATCTAAGTAAGTCAATTTTCCATCCAGTGTCATTTTTACTATTTAAAATTTCTACATTTTTTTTGCTTTACTTATTTCCATTTTTTTTTAAACCATGTCCGCTCCCAATGTGGAGCATATGGACTCCTAATGGAGTTTATCTCAACATAAGTGTTTCTACAAGCTGCTTGTTACTCAGTTGCTCAACCACTCTTTTCCCAAAGAGAGTAGGGGTAGAAGGATAGGGCTATGACAGGACTAGTGGTAAGCTAATCGCTCTCGATACGCCCGTTCATAGAATGGGTGGGAGTGAGGAATTGAAGACATCACATACATCCATGCCTACGAACAGAAATTCATAAATCGATCGAAAAATCAATTTATAAAACTGTCCGCACCGGGATTTGAACCCGGGCCCTTCGTAACCGAAGCCAACGACGTTGACCACTCGACCACACAGGCGGCTAAAAATTTCCATTTAAGGCTTTATTATTAAGTGAAACGTTTCGATAATAAAGCTTTGTAATCTAAAAATTAATACATCAAACCGTCTCCAAATATGCAAAATTTTCATTATCTTATATAATATAAAACAAAGAGCGTTGTGTGTAAAGAACTTTTGATTGGTTGCGGTTGAATCGTCTTTAATTAGTCCGTTTTTAAATTTTCATTTTTTAAATAGTTTTTTAAATAAATTTCAAAGATAATAAATACTTGCTATTAATATTTGATGTTTAACACTCATTCTTCTCGATTTGAATAAATTTATAAAAAAAAACAAAATCTTAACTATTAGATTGGTTATGTGTAACAGGTAGTGAGCAACTATTATAGAACAACAATCAATGAAAAGATATTAGAAAGTTATCAAATAAAACGGATTAATTATAAAAAATAAAAACTCTCTTTGCAATCATCCTGTCATTTTGCGAACCTTTGAAGAACTTTGGAGAGTTACAAATACTGTATTTCTGAAGAAGTGGTCCTAGAGACCCAAACTAAGGTCCGAGAGTATAAATACGGTATGGGACAGTGAATTAAGCCAAAAAATTACTCTGGTTACATGAATAAATTCTAGAAGATTTCACCCATCAATATGATGAATAGACCAATATTTAATAACTTGAAATTATTTTTTCTGATTCTTCCGACTACGACTACGACTCCAAACCCACCTCCAGAAAATACCTGGCTCTACGACTAGACAGCGCTGCATAAAACTCTCTAGTTAGTCATATAAGTCATATAAGACTGAATTTTTTTGAAATCACAACTAAATTCATTATAACTTTGTTGGCTAAATTAAAAACAGTTATTACGCTACGTGGCGAAGTCAACGCGAACACGATTCGAACGCGGTTTAAAGCAAATCAAAATACCAAATAAACTGCTTTTTGTCGCGTAGGCCGTAGGACACTATAGCGGCGTAGACCATTTGATTTATTCGTGCCGCACCTCGGTGCGTCACTTTGCATTCGATTTTTCGTCCACGTAATACATACAGTTAACGATTGTATTTAATTAATTTTGAAATGTATCTAAAGAAGTTTTACATATTTCCATGAATACAATACAAAATATCAACGTTTTGGAAATCGTTTTGTTTTTATTACTAAATTTAAGATCTATTTTTACATTTCCAAGATAATATTATCTATTCAAACCACACGAAAGCTCATTTAACGTTTCTTTCAAAATACATTTTTATTGAGTAGGTTCGTTTAAAATTACATCTCGGAAATGAATTGATAAAACAAAATAAAGATAATATTATTAATTTAATAAAGAAATTTTGTTTATTGCTGTTTCTTAAAAATTTTAAAGAAAATACAAGCTTATACTACGAAAGAACAATATTTATGTTTAAATTATACCGATAAACAAAGCTCAGTGTGCCAATTTTGTGTAAATAAATTTGCTGTATTAATTTAATATTTCTTTATTTCGCTACGCCCACTAGTGATTTAGACTCTTCTTCTTGTAAAAATACATGATAATAAATGAAAGGAGATACATGAAATTGTTGTGCTTATGTTTGGCAATGCAACAACCAAAGTACAGCGAAGAAAAGGAAAATTGTTGAGAAGTTTTCCCTGCAGCATTAATTTATGAAATACTCATTGTAGAACGTGTTACAGGAATATGTATTTCACTCAGAGTTAAAAACATTTATTTCTTAATTCCGAGCATGTACATTATTTGTGATGAATAATAGTTTAAATGACAATGCATATATGAGAGGCCTGCACGGGGCTACCTGGACGGGTAAGGTCTATCGAGGTTCGGGCTCGATCTGAGCCCGGGTAAGCAATTTATTTTTCAGAAGAATACTTTTAATTATCTTCAAATCATGAGTTATCCATGCAGCAATACTATTTTTGACTAAATAAGCCATGAAAATATCATGATTTTTTTAAAATGTCAGGCTACTTTCGGGCCGAAAAATATAAATCTGGACTTCGAGTCGGGTTCGGGTAACAATTATGGCACTAACACTTGGATCCGGGTCTGTCTAGGTCAGGATTGGCCGGGCTCGGACCGAGTGAATTCATAAAATTTCGGCCCGTGCATATAAACATTGGATATTGATACATTTTTATTTTTTTAATTATGTCCAAAGTACATATATGAGATAACAGCAATTTTTATATCATGGATATATTTACCTAATGTGAGTTGATATTTAATGTATATAACAAAAGATTTCCCACGGGATAGTAAAACAACAGTCCAGGTCTACCTACTTGACGATAAAAACTTGTTTCTAAACATTTTGACATAAAATTTTCGTTGCTTGCTTAAAAAATTAATAACCCAAAAAGGTCACAAATATCTTAAAAAAACAATACATTTCCGCTCCTAATGTAGGGCAAATGGCCTCCTAATGAAGGTATCTCAACAGAACAGCAATGGTGGGAGGAACATCACAAACATCCATGCCTCCGAACAGCAATCGATAAATCGATCGAAAGAATGGTGTTCGTACTGGGATTCAAGCCCGTGCGGTCTGGCAAGGAAGCCCACAACGCTAACCGCTGCACCATAGAACCCGACATATCTAATACCAAGTGATAAAAATGTTGAAGTTATATGCCAAAATTTATTTGTTTTTTGGAGTATATACTACACAGACTAAACAGTCGAGTAAACGATGAAGAAGCGACGATGGACCTGGCGTGGACACCAACTGCGGATGCCTTAAGAATGCCTGAATTCTGTTTGTCTCTTTTACCAATCGAATAGATACCGCTGTCGTGGATCTACTCGGCGAAGCTATGGAACGCTAGGATGATATGGGAGGAAGCAAGAAGATTGGCGAAGGACAGAGAATTTTGGAGGAACCATGACGTGGCCATATACTCTGGTGTTTACGATGTCTAAATATCTCTTCCCAGTCTTCCGATCTTTCAAAAACTGGCCGTAGTGAGAGCGATTAGTTAACCACTAGTCCTGCCCTACTCTTATTTATATCCTTACTAGTCACATTGGAAAAAGAGTGATTGAGCGACTTAGTAATAAACAGCTATTATAAAAAAAGTTCTGTTGACATACCTCCATTAGGAGGCCATATGCTCCACATTGAGGTAAGACATGGAAAAAATATATTAAAATTTTATTAAATACAGATTGAAAATTACACCGAGATTAAGACTAGTTTGTGTATACTCTAATTCTACTATAAATACAGATTTTTTGCGCAGAAATATTTTCAAATGTTTTGTGTAGTACTGTTATTAATTACTTCATCATTAAAATCGTAAAAAAAATATTTTTTCTTTAAAATAAATTATAAAGCAAACTTACTACATACACCTTCCAAGTTCAATAATTGTTTTCAATGAGTGAAAATTTAACTGAATTCTCGCAGGTATGCAAACAGACGGAAATGAACAATATCTGTAAAGCGGCAACAGATGTGAATGAGATGTTTACCCTTTTTGGTTTACCTACAAACACTTTTGCACAAACAAAATTTGCTCATTAGTTAACTCTGTCTAACTAATTAAAATAAATAAAGTCACATTGTTACATTTACTAATAGCTATAACAATATCATTGATATAGGAATTATTCATCTACATTTAAAAACAACGCTGACATTTTAGTAAAAGGTGTATATTTTAAAACGATATGATTTAATGAAACTGACAATTTTCTTTATTTTGGTTTGAGTATTGGTAAAATTGTTTCGAAATATTAAAAAAAAACACTGAAATATTCGCAATGCTTTATTTCATTGTCACCTACTTTTAATTTGTTTAAGCCGTTAAAATTGTGTACAGTTCTATAGGTTGTCACAAAGTATAAAAGGATCTTCAGGAATTCAAGTGCACGGAAAAACCCAAACTGACAGTATAATTATTGTGCAGTTGATATCTATATAAAAACGAAAAAATATATATATATTACCAACCACTGATATTGGATTCGAATCTTCATAATATATATTATTTTAACACTAATTGTCTGAATTGAGAAAAATAACATAAATAATTAAGTTGGGGCCCGTATTGAATACTCAAAAGTCAATGTAAGTTCAGCTCATGGATTAGCATGGTTAAAAAAACACAAAATCTTTGGACTTTTATAATATGGTTAAAATAATCATTTATCAATATAAGGAAAAAAATGCAGAATAAAAACATATGACATACAGCATAGAAATACTGTTTTTATTTAGACGGATTGTACATTGCTTTATATTAGAAACTGTCGCAAAAAAACGTATATAGACAACTTTGGGATATAGTA
Source organism: Himalopsyche anomala (assembly GCA_031772345.1). Classification (NCBI taxonomy): domain Eukaryota; kingdom Metazoa; phylum Arthropoda; class Insecta; order Trichoptera; family Rhyacophilidae; genus Himalopsyche; species Himalopsyche anomala. The sequence continues at coordinate 6,934,261 of CM062834.1, forward strand.
AACTGCTTTAATGTCTATACATTTGTGCCAGTTTTGTAGCCGATAGATCCATGCTTCGAGAGTTCGTCCTATTCGATTGCGGTCGCCACGAAGTCGATTCCCCAAACGGATATTTAAATTAATCGGTTTATCGATATATGTATGTTCAAGTGTGATTATTTAATATTATTTAATAATATCTTGAAAAAAACAGGTGGTTCGCCACTGTTAAATATATTTTCTAACGGTTTAACCTGTCCTAATTGATGCAACTCATTAGTTAGTCATTTCTTAATGTAAATGTCATTTGTATTACCATTATCGTTTGTTTTTTTTTCTATCACCTCCTCATTGCCTCCCATTTTTATTTGATTTTTATTATAATATATCAGAATGGTAAAATTAAAATCATTCGTACTTAAGCAAGCATTTGCAAAAGTAGTTGTCTGAGGATGCCTCTAAAAGAGGCGAAACACGTGTCACATTTTGTAACACAAAGCCTGGAATAATCTAAGTTATTTTATTTTATATTTCCCTTGTATGATTTGACAAGCATAAAACAATATTGGCCATTTACGTAGTGTTCAAAATATATAAAAAAAAAACGTGTATTTTAATTGCCTTTGGATAAATCGTTTGACTTTGTGGCGATTTTGACAAATTGCCTTCTTATTTTATACACGGCTGATAAACATTTGAGTGGCGTTTGAATTTTACTCCACGTTGCATTTAGACATTTACACTACATAGGTATGTACATAAGTTTGAAATACGTACTAGGAACTCCAATCCCGGGATCTGGACCAATCTTGCGATCCAGTAATTCCGGGATTGTTTTAGTTCTAATCCCGGGATTTTTGAATTCACTATATTCAATGAAAAATCCGTTTAATCCTCTAAAAAATATTTTGCGCTGGAGTCCCTGACAATCGTAACTTTTTTAAAGGATTGAGCTAAAAAAGCTCTCACTCTCCTGAAAAGTTTTACAATTCCTCAATTCGTAACTTTTCTGAGAATGGACCACGCTCATCACTGTAAATTTCCAACGTTTTCAATTCAGCGAGCGAGTCAGGTTGTTGGGTTGAAAATTATTTTAGAATCTCTCAGTTTCTGACTTTTTTCCCAGTGATCAACCCCGAACCCCGAAATAATTGGAAATCCAGAACTTCAACCAATTGTGGCATGATATTATGGTGAATGATCAATCTCGGAATCCCGGGATCGAAAAAACGGTCCACGATTGGATTCCATAATATGTACAAACTGAAATTTCGACTGGAATTTGTAAATGCATAATTCTAAATTTTCACAGACAGCCTTAATAATATACCTCTACTAGCCTGAAACATCGAACTTTAAACAAATGACAAAAAAGCGATATACCTATTTTGAAAAAACGTATTCATATTCAATCGCTTTCAAGGTTTAACTGTCATTTTTTGGAAGCACGGTTAAGAATTTTAAAAATAAAACATTTAATTTTACATATTATCTCATTTGGGTCAAAACCAGTTCCCATAACTCACGAGCACTAATAAAAATATGTTTTTCTTTGTCGCTTCAGTCCATTCGTATCTGCCATATTCAATATTATATAATTAACTTCGATTGAATCAATTTTTAATCTGTTGAAAATGCTTGCGATTTGCAAAACTGGTTGGAATCGTAACATAATATGAATAACACAGAAAATATGTATTATATTTCTCAATAACGTCATGCCTACCGAGTTGAAAATAAGTACCGACTAAATTTACTTTTATACTGCATTCGTGTGAATCCACAAACGTCAACGCAAAATATGTCGATATATAAAGCAATATATAATGTAGCTCTTCCTTTTCCTGTCTTGTGTCCTGAAATTAAACATCAGTATTAAATCAAGAACATAAATATTAATCTCTATATTTGTTTATAGCAAGTAATTTCCTACCGCAATATAATTATTGTGTTAGCTAGGTTTAATTTAGTAGTGTTATTTAATTTTCCCCATCTCTATTGAAATTATATTTATATAAATAGACGAACCGCTAAATGTCGATCGGCTTTCAATGAATTAATGTTAGTCATGTTGGAGAGACTTAACTCATATAAACTAAACTATAAGCCGATGAAAGTAATTTATTACTCTCGGATGAGAGTAGATTTATGGGACCTTTCGATACTTACAGAGACTCCTGTTGGGAATAGTTTCAACGAAGTGTTATGTAACATGCACATACGATAACATATAGACACCCGACATTTTCACTTCTTGTCTATTGATTAAAACTATACATTGCTTAACTGCAGCAGTATACGATCATATAGCTTAAATACTTCACACAATAACTAGACCATTATAATTGCGTAATGAACTAAAATCATATGGGCCAGGTAAAGTGAGCCAAGTGGAATTTTATAAAGATAAGTTAGACGCGTTGTAATATTCTAGCCGCCTGTGTGGTCGAGTGGTCAACATCGTTGGCTACCGCTACGGAGGGCACGGGCTCGAATCACAGTACGGGCAGTTTTATAAATTAATTTTTCAGTCGATTTATGAATTTCTGTTCAAAGGCATGAATGCATGTGATGTCTTGAATTCCCCCCTCCCACCTATCCTATCCTATGAACGGGGCGTATCGAAAGCGATTAGTTAACCACTAGTCATGTCCTAAGCCCTTTTCTTCTATTCCTACTCTCTTTGGAAAAAGACAGGTTGAGCAACTGAATAACAAGCATTTCTCGTATAAACACTTCTGTTGAGATAAACTCCATTAGGAGTCCATATGCTCCATATTGGGAGCGAACATGGTAAAATATATATCTATATATATAAAACAAAGTGGGGTTATTTACACCACGTATATCTCGAGAATTAGACCACGGTTTTCAATGATCTTTGCTTTAT
>CM062834.1:6937229-7126922 GCA_031772345.1 Himalopsyche anomala
CTGAATTCTCGCAGGTATGCAAACAGACGGAAATGAACAATATCTGTAAAGCGGCAACAGATGTGAATGAGATGTTTACCCTTTTTGGTTTACCTACAAACACTTTTGCACAAACAAAATTTGCTCATTAGTTAACTCTGTCTAACTAATTAAAATAAATAAAGTCACATTGTTACATTTACTAATAGCTATAACAATATCATTGATATAGGAATTATTCATCTACATTTAAAAACAACGCTGACATTTTAGTAAAAGGTGTATATTTTAAAACGATATGATTTAATGAAACTGACAATTTTCTTTATTTTGGTTTGAGTATTGGTAAAATTGTTTCGAAATATTAAAAAAAAACACTGAAATATTCGCAATGCTTTATTTCATTGTCACCTACTTTTAATTTGTTTAAGCCGTTAAAATTGTGTACAGTTCTATAGGTTGTCACAAAGTATAAAAGGATCTTCAGGAATTCAAGTGCACGGAAAAACCCAAACTGACAGTATAATTATTGTGCAGTTGATATCTATATAAAAACGAAAAAATATATATATATTACCAACCACTGATATTGGATTCGAATCTTCATAATATATATTATTTTAACACTAATTGTCTGAATTGAGAAAAATAACATAAATAATTAAGTTGGGGCCCGTATTTAATACTCAAAAAGTCAATGTTACAGGTTTCAGCTCATGGGATTAGCATGGTTAAAAAAACACAAAATCTTTGGACTTTTATAATATGGTTAAAATAATCAATTATCAATGATAAGGAAAAAAATGCAGAATAAAAACATATAACATACAGCATAGAAATACTGTTTTTATTTAGACGGATTGTACATTGCTTTATATTAGAAACTTTCGCAAAAAAACGTACATAGACAACCTTGTGATATAGTTAACTGCTTTAATGTCTATACATTTGTGCCAGTCTTGTAGCCGATAGATCCATGCTTCGAGAGTTCGTCCTATTCGATTGCGGTCGCCACGAAGTCGATTCCCCAAACGGATATTTAAATTAATCGGTTTATCGATATATGTATGTTCAAGTGTTATTATTTAATGTTATTTAATAATATCTTGAAAAAAACAGGTGGTTCGCCACTGTTAAATATATTTTCTAACGGTTTAATCCATCCTAATTGATGCAACTCATTAGTTAATCATTTTCTAATGTAAATGTCATTTGTATTACCATTATCGTTTGTTTGTTTTTCTATCACCTCCTCATTGCCTCCCATTTTTATTTGATTTTTATTATAATATATCAGAATGGTAAAATTAAAATCATTCGTACTTAAGCAAACATTTGCAAAAGTAGTTGTCTGAGGATGCCTCTAAAAGAGGCGAAACACGTGTCACATTTTGTAACACAAAACCTGGAATAATCTAAGTTATTTTATTTTATATTGCCCTTGTATGATTTGACAAGCATAAAACAATATTGGCCATTTACGTAGTGTTCAAAATATATGAAAAAACGTGTATTTTAATTGCCTTTGGATAAATCGTTTGACTTTGTGGCGATTTTGACAAATTGTCTTCTTATTTTATACACGGCTGATAAACATTTGAGTGGCGTTTGAATTTTACTCCACGTTGCATTTAGACATTTACACTACATAGGTATGTACATAAGTTTGAAATACGTACTAGGAACTCCATTCCCGGGATCTGGACCAATCTTGCGATCCAGTAATTCCGGGATTGTTTTAGTTCTAATCCCGGGATTTTTTAATTCACTATATTCAATGAAAAATCCGTTTAATCCTCTAAAAAATATTTTGCGCTGGAGTCACTGACAATCGTAACTTTTTTAAAGGATTGAGCTAAAAAAGCTCTCACTCTCCTGAAAAGTTCTACAATTCCTCAATTCGTAACTTTTCTGAGAATGGACCACGCTCATCACTGTAAATTTCCAACGTTTTCAATTCAGCGAGCGAGTCAGGTTGTTGGGTTGAAAATTATTTTAGAATCTCTCAGTTTCTGACTTTTTTCCCAGTGATCAACCCCGAACCCCGAAATAATTGGAAATCCAGAACTTCAACCAATTGTGGCATGATATTATGGTGAATGATCAATCTCGGAATCCCGGGATCGAAAAAACGGTCCACGATTGGATTCCATAATATGTACAAACTGAAATTTCGACTGGAATTTGTAAATGCATAATTCTAAATTTTCACAGACAGCCTTATAAATATACCTCTACTAGCCTGAAACATCGAACTTTAAACAAATGACAAAAAAGCGATATACCTATTTTGAAAAAACGTATTCATATTCAATCGCTTTCAAGGTTTAACTGTCATTTTTTGGAAGCACGGTTAAGAATTTTAAAAATAAAACATTTAATTTTACATATTATCTCATTTGCGTCAAAACCGGTTCTCATAAACTCACGAGCACTGATAAAAATATGTTTTTCTTTGTCGCTTCAGTCCATTCGTATCTGCCATATCCAATATTATATAATTAACTTCGATTGAATCAATTTTTAATCTGTTGAAAATGCTTGCGATTTGCAAAACTGGTTGGAATCGTAACAAAATATGAATAACACAGAAAATATGTATTATATTTCTCTATAACGTCATGCCTACCGAGTTGAAAATAAGTACCGACTAAATTTACTTTTATACTGCATTCGTGTGAATCCACAAAGGTCAACGCAAAATATGTCGATGTATAAAGCTATATATAATGTAGCTCTTCCTTTTCCTGTCTTGTGTCTTGAAATTAAATATCAGTATTAAATCAAGAACATAAATATTAATCTCTATATTTGTTTATAGCAAGTAATTTCCTATCGCAATATAATTATTGTGTTAGCTAGGTTTAATTTAGAAGTGTTATTTAATTTTCCCCATCTCTATTGAAATTATATTTATATAAATAGACGAACCGCTAAATGTCGATCGGCTTTCAATGAATTAATGTTAGTCATGTTGGAGAGACTTAACTCATATAAACTAAACTATAAGCCGATGAAAGTAATTTATTACTCTCGGATGAGAGTAGATTTATGGGACCTTTCGATACTTACAGAGACTCCTGTTGGGAATAGTTTCAACGAAGTGTTATGTAACATGCACATACGATAACATATAGACACCCGACATTTTCACTTCTTGTCTATTGATTAAAACTATACATTGCTTAACTGCAGCAGTATACGATCATATTGCTTAAATATTTCACACAATAACTAGACCATTATAATTGCGTAATGAACTAAAATCATATGGGCCAGGTGAAGTGAGCCAAGTGGAATTTTATAAAGATAAGTTAGACGCGTTGTAATATTCTAGCCGCCTGTGTGGTCGAGTGGTCAACATCGTTGGCTACCGCTACGGAGGGCACGGGCTCGAATCACAGTACGGGCAGTTTTATAAATTAATTTTTCAGTCGATTTATGAATTTCTGTTCAAAGGCATGAATGCATGTGATGTCTTGAATTCCCCCCTCCCACCCATCCTATCCTATGAACGGAGCGTATCGAAAGCGATTAGTTAGATTAGACCACTAGTCCTTTCCTAAGCCCTTTCCTTATATTCCTACTCTCGTTGGAAAAAGAGAGGTTGAGCAACTGAATAACAAGCAGTTCTCGTAGAAACATTTCTGTTGAGATAAACTCCATTAGGAGTCCATATGCTCCATATTGGGAGCGGACATGGTAAAAAAAAAAAATATATATATATATATATATTCTACACATCTTAAAGCAAGGATACCCAACCATGTGCCCGCCTATTATAGGCCCGGAAGAAAATAGTAGATAACTGTGAATTAAACATGGAATTATTTGATACACACATTCAAGTGCATTAAAAAGAATTTGATGAGAGATTTCTACAGTTTATGACTATCGTGCCAGTGATCTCCTTTTTTGTCAATCCCTTTACTTTTGCCAAATAAATACAATAGAAATAGCTTCATGTATTGAAAATCTTGTTCATGGAAAGGCACACGAACTATAATTAGAAGTTTTGGATCTCAAGAATGACATTTTATTGAATCTAAAATATCAAAAAAAGACTTCTGGAATACAGTGGACGGAATAAAATTCCATTTCTGAAAAAAGCGGGATACAAAATACAATCTTTTTTTGTTCGACGTATATATACGTGTATATATGTATTACTAGCTGACTCTACGAACTTCGTAGCGCCTCAGAATCAATAAATGTTGTGTTAACTTGATAACTTGAAGCATGATCACCACCGAGCCAACCTTCAGTTGTAAATTGTGCCAGGTAGATCCAATGAGTTTCAAAATTCAGTTGGATAGTTGATTGCTTCGTCTTCGTTTGTTACACGGTCGATAGATTTGAAGGAATGCAGTGGACCAACGATTTGATTTTGAATTGTGAAGTTTAAATGATCTACATATTTGTTCTTTGCCGCAAGAATTGCTCGTTCACTCAACCAACAGTGATTTTTGTGATTAGATGTTCGGGAACATTTTGTTGATGAAGCCGTCCTTTGCTGAGACGAAATTGCAAAAATTCGGCGGAAATGAAATCAATCCGTTTGATTTGTCAACAAGAACACGGCCGTTACCGATAGCCAGCAATTAGCATGTTTGTTGTCAGCTGAAGTGTCTTTACATAGCGCCACAGAGTCGATAATTTGAGGCAAGCATTTATTTCATCGGCAGCGGTCGATCTTGGAATGACTGGTAGTGTTTGGCAAAAATCACCAGATAGTAGAATCATTGCACCTCCAAAACATCTTGAGTCATTGCGCAGTTCTTTCATAGTTTGGTTGAGTGCTTCTAATGCGCGTTTGTGCGTCATTGTGCATTCATCCCAGGTGATGATTTTACTCGCTACCAAAACTTTGGCCATTGCTGAGTGTTTCGCTATATTGCATGTCGGTTTTTCAGTCGTTTGAAGGTTTAACCGCAATTTCAACGCTGAATGAGCCTTTGGTATGCTTCTATCAACGTAGCCGTTATCCCAGAAGAAGCAACTGCTACAGCAATTTCTGATCTCGCACGAACAGTGACCAAAATTAATGACATGGAGAATGTCTTCCCAGTTCCAGTTCTTCCAGTCAGACCGTCTTTTTTGACGTCATCGAAAACGGGACCGACAGACGGAAAGACGGAAAGACGGACGGAAAGACTAACATTATCGACTATTAATATATAGATATAATATAAGTTTTAGAATAATTCAAATATTTCAAGTATGAAGTTTCAACTGTTTTTTTTTACTCCTTTAATCTTTTTTTATTGGATTTACTCATAAAAACAGAGTTATGAGAATAATTACTAATACGTGACATCATAAATGATGATCTATTGAAAATGAAAGAATTAAACGTAACAATTATTATAGCTTATTATATTGAATGATCACGCAAGTAAAAATTGTATAAAACATATGTAATAACGTTTTGATCTAAAAATCAGTTCTTTTACACGTTTTTTTTATTAAATTGACCAAGTATCCAGCGAAGAAGCAGATTGGCTTTTTAACTTTTTAAAGTTCTCATACTCAATCTCATTATATATCAAACACCAAGCTGTATGTAAAAAGAAGTCGTAAGACCATAGCGAGTTTTTTTAAATTTAAAATTGGCAGGACACGGCCAATTGTTAAGTGGAAACATTCACAATTTCGTAGATTGTATACAATGCTAAAGTTTTTTTATCCCATTCAAAATTTAAGGTCACGAACTGTCACTGATTAAGCTTGACGTTACTCAAAAATTTGCTGTTATTTTATTTTAAAACAATACAAGAAGGTTAATTAGTACAGTTTTGATTTTTTTACGAAAATAATATTATATTTTTCAATACTATCTATCAAAATTAAAATCTTACTTTGGAATGTTATTTTGGATGTTGTCGAGCCATGTCTGAGACTGATTTCTAAAAAAACTTTCAAAATTTATGTTTATCTACTGAATTACATTGATTGTTCATATTTCAACAACTTTGGAATGAACCGGGTTTGCAAGTAATATCCTCACCTAATAAAAACATATGATACGAAAACTTACTAACCTTATTTTTTTGGAAAGACTCAAATAAACTACTTTTTCTATAATATTCGCATTCTTGATATTTTTATAGTTCTGTTTCTTTCGTAAACACGTTAGAAAACCACATAAAAAACTGTTAAAACTTTCTCCGTTAAATTTGCATAGTAAATGCATCGAAAAGATAGTATGTTTCAAGTAGAATTTCGCCTACTTTCTCAATCGTTCGTGAAAGCTAGATTTTAGTTTTCAACTACTCTGGAAGTGAAACGGTTGTTCCATTCTTAATCCAATATATTATTATATTTGATTCTATGAGTCGGTTATTCTGAGCATTGTGAAAATATCTAGTGTCATGAAGAACAATTTTACTATTTATAAACAAAACATTATTTTTTTGAATGGGTTGTAGCAATTTTAAATAATACGTACTCCTCAAAACTATTGAAAATAAATAAATATCGTTTGATTGTCTAATTTAGTGTTTACTTATTGATTTTTTCAATCAATATTCACTATACCAAATGGTTTTCATCACTGCTTTTTTCCTATGTAATGCGGTTAAACGGCGTTCCTGCTCCTTTTTTCTCGGCATTTGTAATGTTTCAAATCAATATCAGCAAACTATTTTGCTTTTAAAACTTTTGTTTTTTTAAGCCAAAAAAGAGACGATTGAAAATATAGTCTTCATCTATAGAATCAATCTTTCAATGCGTTCGAAAGATAGTTATACATTTTGGCTGAAAAACTCGAAAAAAGAGAGGCTAAGAAACTAAATAACAAACAGAACTTGTAAAAAAAAATGTTAAAATATCTCCAATAGTAACTAATCCATATGCTCCAGATTGGGAATGGAGATGGATTAGAATTATTTTTTTAGTAAAATGCTTGACAGGAAGTAAGTTTCGGCACCTATTTTTAAAAAAAAAACACTGGTTCTCAGAATAACTATGAGAACAAAACAAGTAATGTTTTATAGTGATTATTAAAACTTAAACACAATAACGTTCATTGCTTACCTTATCCTACATAGAAGCGGACATGGTTGAAATATCTATAAATACTTTTTTAATTTGAGTATTTTCTACTGCCAATAATTTGCTGTTTTGTTTTATGACGTATTGGCGATTACCTTGCCAATTAATACGATTTGAGCAATCTCCCGCAATACATGATGATTGCAACATCTCATATGATAGTTTTAGTCAGTCCAATTGCGTTTAATGCTAAGCTACATAAATTTAAAATTTAACCTAACCCACACTGTCCATGTGGTGACAGTAATCAAGATTCAGAGCATATTCTCTGGAATTGTCCGATTATTTTAATTTTTTTATTATTATTTTAAATATAAAAAAAAATTGACATTACAGCTTACGCCAAAGCATCAAATATTTTTTAAGTTTAAAGATCATACGAGATATACTCGATGAGAATTTTTAAAAGTCACATGAGATTAACCCAAGGAGAATTGACTTCACAAACACTCATGTCTTAGATCTCAAATTAAAATTGAAAAAATCCAATTTTGACACTGACCTTACCTGGAATCGAACCCGGACCCACCTTATCGGTAGAGCAAGCTCTTACCAACTAGACCAAAGCGGGCGAAAATGTCCGTTGAAAAAGGTATATTGTTTTCATTATGTAGAAATATCCGTGATGGTCCTATCGGGCATCCAGATCTAGTTTCGTCTCCAGAAAATTTCTGTCACTTCAAGAAATTTGCTACTTCTTTTGGAGAATAAGTTTACCTTCCCTGCCCCTCAACATTCAATTCTTAATCATATCTGTTTCAAAATTAAAAGTTGTTTCATTAGTGCCATTAACTATCATTCTTGCTTATTATTAATTAAATTATTTTTTTTACGTGTAGTTATACCAATTCAATGTATTTAATTAACCTTTATTAATATCTTTATATTTTTAATTATTATTATTGTTGCCTATCAAATTGTGCCTAAAAACATGTATCTTAACTGTATAATTGAGGAGATATCGTCTTCGGTGTGATGCAGAAAGGAAAACAAGTTTATCGAATAATTTTTTTTTAAAAAAATCAGTCCAACCACTGCATGATGCATGATGTGTGATAATAGTTTTCTTTTTTTATATATAAAAGAATAAATTGGATTAGGTACCAATTTTCATTTAAATTTACACACAAACATTAGACAATAACGCAAATATTCTTCACTTAACAGATTTTTAAAGCAAGGCGTAGCTACAAATATGTATATACATTTTGAACAAGTCAACGCAATAGGTAAAAGTGATAATATTCTAACAAAAATCTGGACTCTCTTGAAGTGTACTAAGATATATTTTTTAAAAGTTTATATACTTTGAACTGTCGAGTGTATAGAAACAGCTGTGTGAAAAATTGTGAATGACACTGCTTAAAAGGGCGTCACTTTAAAAATGTTTTTAAGTTGAAAAGCGGAATTTCGGGCCTTTAGTGAGAGTGTGTCGCTCTCGCTCCCCTTGGCATCTTAGTTGATTGCTGATGATATCTCACATCCCACAGATCCCTAAACTTATACTTCCTGATATGATTAAAATTACCAACTTAATACGTGTGCGATCAGTTGGTGAACATGTTCCATTAAGGTGTGAAACTTACAATCGCAATTATTGCGTATAGAGAATATAAGACGTAATATATTATTATATTTCTAATGTCCATGGTTGTAGACTTTATACTTATGACTTAGGAGTTGAAGCTTAGAGCTTAATATTTTATCAAATAACATTTCAATTATGTTGATAGCTTTGCGGTTTCGACCATATCTAAGTAAATGTAGCACTTACTTTGGAGTACCTACATCTATATATAAAACTTTATTATTTCTCAAACGACTACAAAAGATTTTATTTTTAAAATCTGACAATTTTTTTCATGTTAAATACATCATATGTATTGTACTGCAGTATATTACATTACTGGTCGTGAAGTTGAGAAATACGGCCATTAAGTGTTTACTAGCTGTAAGCCCGTTGACCTCAACGGGGGGATTTTTGTTGCATTTTTAAGAAGTCAGAAAATTACAAACCTATTTATTGAATAAGCCAGAAATTCTAAAAATAAAATAAATATATCTCGGGCCATATATCGACAGCATGCCCTGTAGTATTTAAATTGTAAATTATTTAATTTTTGGAATAATGTTGAGTTTGCTAACAATTATTTTTCCTATTAGCAGAAATATACCTCGTAAATTACCTATTTTTTGGAACAATGTTTAAGTTTGCTGACAATTTTTTTCGTAGTGACAGAAATTTCGTAAAATATTAAATCTTTGGAATAATGTTCAAGTTTGCTAACAATCATTTTTCATAGTAGCATAAATCGACCTCGGCGCATATATCGACAGCCCTGCACTTTTAAATTGTAAATTACTTAATTTTTGAAATAATGTTTAAGTTTGCTAATAATCATTTTTCACATGCAAAATGGTATAAATTAATTGCACATTTTATCAAAACAAAATTATCAATTTTCCATGTTACAATCAAATGCATATTTATCAAATTAATAAGAATAAATTAACTTCACTAATTCGCCAAACGGAGCTTATTTTTAGGAATATATGAGTCTTTAAGGGAACCAAACATAAAAATGGTGAAACTTTTCCATTTGACTTTTAAGTGCAATTACGTTTTCAATTAATTTTTGTGGGAACTGTCATCAACTTTTAATTTTATGTGAAAGTTTTTTCAATAAATAAGCATAAAAAAGTAATACAAAATAACTTAGATTATTCCACGTATTGTGCTACAAACTGTGACACGTGTTTCGCCTATTTCAGAGGCATCCTCAGACAGACTTACTTTCATTAAGTAAAAGTAAGTCTGTCTGAGGATGCCTCTGAAAGAGGCGAAACACGTGTCACAGTTTGTAGCACAATACGTGGAATAATCTAAGTTATTTTTTATTTTATATTCAAATGAACTTCCACAAAGATACCGACGAATCCATCGAAAGCATAAACAATGTATTTTAGAGAAAAAATGATTGAAATTATGCAATAAAAAGGGTGGGTTCAGTTCACTTTTTCCCATCATCCTAACTTGGCTCACTTTGCCGTATTTTTATCTCGTTGACCCCAATCTATCAAACTATTTCGCTTACTTTATTAATATTACTATTTGAGCATAAATTTACCTTGTCCAAAGCTTAGACTCGTTTACTCGTTATTTAAAACAAAAGATACAAAACTTTTAAATTATCGGGATAAATTCTAAATACCCTCTGTTAAAAAGTAAAATATTTAATAGCCGTCAGCATATGACACACATGGAATATTTGCATTTAACTGTCGAAACTATATTATGTAAAATATACCACATTCATATTTGACAGACGTCACAATCTTGAATAAAAACAATCGAAGTCAGTTTGTGAATCACAAATATCGTTCCATTTTCAAATGCTTGATTTATATAATGTATTTTTATCGCCTTGATATTTATGACGTTAGCTCAGTTGATAGAGAGCTCGACTGGTAATACAGAGTTCTGTGTTCGATCCACGGTCGCGGCGTTTTTTTGTATGAAATTTTTTCAGCGATTTGTTTCGTCAAATAATAAACAGTGTATTGGGAAAATATGTCTTTAGTATGAATAAAAATATTGCGTCAGCGGAGCTGGTGAGGAGGGTGGGGGAAGGGGCAAGGGGAGGGGAAATCGCGGACAATCATGCAATCATTCGGACATTATCGAGTATTAATATATATACTAGCTGTAAGCCCGTTGACCTCAACGGAGGGATTTTTGTTGCATTTTTAAGTAGTCAGAAAAGTTACTGGCGTGAAAAATAAATTACTAACCTATTTATTGAATAATCCAGAAATTCTGATAGTAAAAGAAATATCTATGGGCGTATATCGACAGCCCTGCCCTGCAGTATTTAAATTGTAAATTATTTATTTTTGGAATAATGTTCTAGTTTGCTAACAACTATTTTTCGTAATAGCAGAAATTTCGTAAGTTATTGAATTTTTGGAATAATGTTTAAGTTTGCTAACAATCATTTTTCCTAGAAGCAGAAATTTTGTAAATTATTTAATCTTTGGAAAAATGTTTATGTTTGCTAACAACCATTTTTCTTAGAAGCAGAAATTTCGTAAATTATTTTATTTTTGGTATAATTTTTAAGTTTGCTAACAATTATTTTTCCTATCAGCAGAAATAGACCTCGTAAATTATTTAATTTTTGGAATAATGTTTAAGTTTGCTAACAACCATTTTTCATAGTAGCAAAAATAGTCCTTGTAAATTACTTAATTTTTGGAATAATGTTTAAGTTTGCTAACAACCATTTTTCATAGTAGCAAAAACAGTCCTTGTAAATTACTTAATTTTTGGAATAATGTTTAAGTTTGCTAACAACCATTTTTCTTAGAAGCAGAAATTTCGTAAATTATTTTATTTTTGGTATAATTTTTAAGTTTGCTAACAATTATTTTTCATAGTAGCAAAAATAGTCCTTGTAAATTACTTAATTTTTGGAATAATGTTTAAGTTAGCTAACAATTATTTTTCCTATTAGCAGAAATAGACCTCGTAAATTATTGAATTTTTGGAATAATGTTTAAGTTTGCTAACAACCATTTTTCTTAGAAGCAGAAATTTCGTAAATTATTTTATTTTTGGTATAATTTTTAAGTTTGCTAACAATTATTTTTCCTATTAGCAGAAATAGACCTCGTAAATTATTTAATTTTTGGAATAATGTTTAAGTTTGCTAACAATCATTTTTCCTAGAAGCAGAAATTTTGTAAATTATTTAATCTTTGGAATAATGTTTATGTTTGCTAACAACCATTTTTCTTAGAAGCAGAAATTTCGTAAATTATTTTATTTTTGGTATAATTTTTAAGTTTGCTAACAATTATTTTTCCTATCAGCAGAAATAGACCTCGTAAATTATTTAATTTTTGGAATAATGTTTAAGTTTGCTAACAACCATTTTTCATAGTAGCAAAAATAGTCCTTGTAAATTATTTAATTTTTGGAATAATGTTTAAGTTTGCTAACAACCATTTTTCATAGTAGCAAAAACAGTCCTTGTAAATTACTTAATTTTTGGAATAATGTTTAAGTTTGCTAACAACCATTTTTCTTAGAAGCAGAAATTTCGTAAATTATTTTATTTTTGGTATAATTTTTAAGTTTGCTAACAATTATTTTTCATAGTAGCAAAAATAGTCCTTGTAAATTACTTAATTTTTGGAATAATGTTTAAGTTAGCTAACAATTATTTTTCCTATTAGCAGAAATAGACCTCGTAAATTATTGAATTTTTGGAATAATGTTTAAGTTTGCTAACAACCATTTTTCTTAGAAGCAGAAATTTCGTAAATTATTTTATTTTTGGTATAATTTTTAAGTTTGCTAACAATTATTTTTCCTATTAGCAGAAATAGACCTCGTAAATTATTTAATTTTTGGAATAATGTTTAAGTTTGCTAACAATCATTTTTCCTAGAAGCAGAAATTTTGTAAATTATTTAGTCTTTGGAAAAATGTTTATGTTTGCTAACAACCATTTTTCTTAGAAGCAGAAATTTCGTAAATTATTTTATTTTTGGTATAATTTTTAAGTTTGCTAACAATTATTTTTCCTATCAGCAGAAATAGACCTCTTAAATTATTTAATTTTTGGAATAATGTTTAAGTTTGCTAACAACCATTTTTCATAGTAGCAAAAATAGTCCTTGTAAATTACTTAATTTTTGGAATAATGTTTAAGTTTGCTAACAACCATTTTTCATAGTAGCAAAAATAGTCCTTGTAAATTACTTAATTTTTGAAATAATGTTTAAGTTTGCTAACAACCATTTTTCTTAGAAGCAGAAATTTCGTAAATTATTTTATTTTTGGTATAATTTTTAAGTTTGCTAACAATTATTTTTCCTATTAGCAGAAATAGACCTCGTAAATTATAGAATTTTTGGAATAATGTTTAAGTTTGCTAACAACCATTTTTCTTAGAAGCAGAAATTTCGTAAATTATTTTATTTTTGGTATAATTTTTAAGTTTGCTAACAATTATTTTTCCTATTAGCAGAAATAGACCTCGTAAATTATTTAATTTTTGGAATAATGTTTAAGTTTGCTAACAACCATTTTTCATAGTAGCAAAAATAGACCTCGTAAATTATTTAATTTTTGGAATAATGTTTAAGTTTGCTAACAACCATTTTTCATAGTAGCAAAAATAGTCCTTGTAAATTACTTAATTTTTGAAATAATGTTTAAGTTTGCTAACAACCATTTTTCTTAGAAGCAGAAATTTCGTAAATTATTTTATTTTTGGTATAATTTTTAAGTTTGCTAACAATTATTTTTCCTATTAGCAGAAATAGACCTCGTAAATTATTGAATTTTTGGAATAATGTTTAAGTTTGCTAACAACCATTTTTCTTAGAAGCAGAAATTTCGTAAATTATTTTATTTTTGGTATAATTTTTAAGTTTGCTAACAATTATTTTTCCTATTAGCAGAAATAGACCTCGTAAATTATTTAATTTTTGGAATAATGTTTAAGTTTGCTAACAACCATTTTTCATAGTAGCAAAAATAGTCCTTGTAAATTACTTAATTTTTGGAATAATGTTTAAGTTTGCTAACAATTATTTTTCCTATTAGCAGAAATAGACCTCGTAAATTATTTAATTTTTGGAATAATTTTTAAGTTTGCTAACAACCATTTTTCATAGTAGCAAAAATAGACCTCGTAAATTATTTAATTTTTGGAATAATGTTTAAGTTTGCTAACAACCATTTTTCATAGTAGCAAAAATAGTCTTTGTAAATTACTTAATTTTTGGAACAATGTTTAAGTTTGCTAACAACCATTTTTCTTAGAAGCAGAAATTTCGTAAATTATTTTATTTTTGGTATAATTTTTAAGTTTGCTAACAATTATTTTTCCTATTAGCAGAAATAGACCTCGTAAATTATTGAATTTTTGGAATAATGTTTAAGTTTGCTAACAACCATTTTTCATAGTAGCAAAAATAGTCCTTGTAAATTGCTTAATTTTTGGAACAATGTTTAAGTTTGCTAACAACCATTTTTCTTAGAAGCAGAAATTTCGTAAATTATTTTATTTTTGGTATAATGTTTAAGTTTGCTAACAACCATTTTTCATAGTAGCAAAAATATTCCTTGTAAATTACTTAATTTTTGGAATAATGTTTAAGTTTGCTAACAATTATTTTTCCTATTAGCAGAAATAGACCTCGTAAATTATTGAATTTTTGGAATAATGTTTAAGTTTGCTAACAACCATTTTTCATAATAGCAAAAATAGTCCTTGTAAATTACTTAATTTTTGGAACAATGTTTAAGTTTGCTAACAACCATTTTTCTTAGAAGTAGAAATTTCGTAAATTATTTTATTTTTGGTATAATGTTTAAGTTTGCTAACAACCATTTTTCATAGTAGCAAAAATAGTCCTTGTAAATTACTTAATTTTTGGAATAATGTTTAAGTTTGCTAACAATTATTTTTCCTATTAGCAGAAATAGACCTCGTAAATTATTGAATTTTTGGAATAATGTTTAAGTTTGCTAACAACCATTTTTCATAGTAGCAAAAATAGTCCTTGTAAATTACTTAATTTTTGGAACAATGTTTAAGTTTGCTAACAACCATTTTTCTTAGAAGCAGAAATTTCGTAAATTATTTTATTTTTGGTATAATGTTTAAGTTTGCTAACAACCATTTTTCATAGTAGCAAAAATAGTCCTTGTAAATTACTTAATTTTTGGAATAATGTTTAAGTTTGCTAACAATTATTTTTCCTATTAGCAGAAATAGACCTCGTAAATTATTGAATTTTTGGAATAATTCAACTGTTTATGTATGCATGTGAAGTATGCGTATTTTGGAATTTTTAGAATAATTTAAATGTGTGCTTAATATATAATATTTAAATTAGATCAATTCTGACAGTTGTGTGTTTGCCCGAGCGGTAACGATCTCAACTCATAATCTACAGGCGATGGTTCGATCGACGGTCGTGGCGTTTTTTTGTATGATAATTCATCTTTTCAGCGACTTGATTTGTTTCGTCAAATAATAAACAGTGTGTTGGGAAAATATGTCTTTAATATGAATAAAAATATTGCGTCAGCGGAGCTGGTGAAGGAGGGTGTGGGAAGGGGCAGGGGAGGGGAAATCGCGGACAATCATGCAATCATTCGGACATTATCGAGTATTAATATATAGATATTACCCAGTTGATGTGTCCGCGTGACCCACATTGAAAGCTAACATTTTTTAAATATGAAAATGTGAAGATTTTAATGTAAACTAAAGATTTTATTCAATCATTTAATTTTAAACAATGGTTTGTTAATAATATCAACTAAATTAATGTATACTAACATATGAGAAAGAAGGGCGGTGTCGTTATTAAAAGGTCTAATATTTCCAACCGCTAGAATCCTGATTATTTATATTATTACAACGAAAGCTTATTTTTTTGTCTCGACATGTTTGATATTATATCAATTTATTATATTAACGTAATTTAAATAATAATTTAAATGAAAATCAACATTTACACCATTCCTGCTATTCCTGCGATTGGCGATTCCTGGGGGGGGGGTAATGGCAGTAGTTATTATCAAATTATTAAAAATCAATATTTAAAAATAATTAGGATACAAAATATCCAAGAAATCTGATCGATTGGTAAAATATAAACATTATTGTTTTAAATTTTACATTTTTGTTAAAAAAAAAACTAAGCTTTTAATATAAAATAAAATATAGTTCACTTATCACTATAAAAAATATTTTTTTGAAGAAATGTGGCAGACAATCTTTGAAATGTAACTTTACTATTTTACATTTAATTTAGTTAAATAAATTTACTAAGAAACACAAAATTATGTTCGATAAGCGTATAAACAAGTAAAGCTCAAATATTATTAGCGTTTATTATATTTATATACATATATATATATATATATATATGGCAAATGAAGAAAGCACAGATTAACCGTATAAAGTGCTTTGAAAACAGATGCCTGCCGTGAATACTAAAATTACGGTGGTCTGACTTTGTCAGGAACACGGAGATAAGAGTCCGGACTAACCAGCCTTATTACGTCAAAAATAAAAAAAACGACCACAGACCTGGCTTGGACATGTACTGCAGATGCCTCAAGAGAGTCTGAACCTTGCCTGTCTCTTCTACCAACCGGATGGATCCTGACATCATGGAAGACCACTGATGACTATACACAGGATGTACTCAGCGGAGCTACAGGACGTCGGGTTGACCTAGAAGGAAGCAAAAAGACTGGCGGAGGATAGAGAATTTTTGAGGAACCATGCTCCGTATAGGGAGTGGATATGGGAAGGTAGAATTTAAAAAAACTATTTTACAATAAACAATAATAATGGAGATAACCAAAGTCCTGACTCCTAATTTCTGGACCAGCCAATCCATAACTGGCCACGGTTACTTCGCTACCAAGCTCTTCCAGCTTGGCCGATTAGTAAATAGTACTAAATTTAAATGCGGATATATGATTCAGGATGCTGATCACATCCTCTGGGAATTTCCAGATTTAAATAATGAACGGGAAAAATTGCTCAAGACGATACGACTATCTGTAGGATCTGTCGGCCTCCTCGCTCATGCCGACTTGGTTGCATCTAAGGCAAATTATAGGGCATTTAAAGAATTCTCCGCGTCTTTTGGAAAAAGAGTTGAGTTAAATAGATAAAATCTAACATTTTCAAATGCATTTATTATTAACTTTTAATTTCTGCACACTGTAGTGCATGCAACCAAGTCTTGAGGAATTTCTTCTCGGGACATTTCTGGCAAAATTTTGAACACGACTAACGTTGTTACGCTACGGAATACACCCTATATAAAGAGTGTGAAGCCGTAGCGGGTGGTGGTGGGTACAACGATGAGTACCCTAGGGAATTAAAAAAATAATAATAAGAATAATATTTGGTATGTAAATATATACATGTATAATATTTACAGAATAATAAATCTGTTTAATATTTCAAGCCAGACGCAATCTTGACTCAAATATTAAAAACAAAAAAAGCTTTGCAATTTTCGTAAAGCTTTAAATTCACTGGCCGCCAGCTTATTAGAGATTTCACAAAAACCTAAATTAACATTCCCGCTCTGTTGATTGTGCCAAACTTTTCGTTTACACTTCCTATTTTTTGTAAACGAACGAGGCCAAAGGTACGTTAATCGAACAACTCTTCTTAGGTCAAATTTTAAAATAAAATATTTTTTTTTCTTTAATATTCATTTGAACATATTTGTTTGCGATTTTGATTTAAATATTAACCTATAATTAGGTAAAAAAAATATCAACGTTTTCAGTTTATCATTTTTTTTATAAAATGAGTTTATAGCTATTTCGGCGTGTGCCATCGTCAGAACTATGATTAAACTTGCATATAATCAGCTATATATACTGCCTTAGAAAAGATACATTGTTATTTGATATAACATCCATGAACATTTATTAAACTTAACTTTAGTGTTTCTAAGAACGATATTAAGTATGCGGTTATTCAATGTAAAGTTTAAATTAAATTGGTGGTTATTATTAGTTACATTATGAGTTTTAGCAACGGTGATGGATCAATGATTGATTGTTTGTTCATTTTCTTATCAACGACATCTTTGTCGTTGGCTTGAGTACGTACATTAATTTCTAAAATCTCCAGTGCGTTATACTCATCTTAACTAGAACTAAATACGCTGATATTCTTTACCTTATTACAAATTAGTTCTACCAAGTAAACGCCAGTACGATCAATACATATTAACCCTTAAATGCATAGATGGCTGCGAAAAATACAAACTTTTGTTTTGACTTTTTCGCCAAACTTAAATCGATTTAACCTTTTATTCTTATACCCAATGGTAAAGTACATATTGTCTTGTCTACACGTGCTCAATCATTATAACCTTCATTCGACCAGAGCAAGCTGGAGTTTTGGCTATTGATTTTTGACTGTTTTTGATAGTATTTTCACAATAAAAAAACATGGTTCATCATAATAGCATTAAGTAGTTTAATTGTGTATTCTATATTTGATTGTGTATTCTAATTGCTGCCTTTTTATAAACTGTATGAAAATCATGTTTTATGTATCTTATGCTTAGGTGCTTTTCAAGAGTATTTATTGTCTTTGGAAAAAATTATATTAAAAGAAACTATTGAAAAAAAAACCCTGCAATCACATCCAGCCATTTTATATAAAAATATATGTTTTATTCAAAAGTAGATCGTGCATTTAAGGGGTAAGTCAAACCAAAAGGTTTGACAGAACTTCTATGATAATTATCATAATCTCATATTCGACATGTACAGTATATGTTTTTGACGACTCTTTTATATAAACTGGTTAAATATTAAAAAATCTATTCATATGCATAGTTAACAAGGAAATTATGTAATGGTTTTTTGTGTAGTTTCTGACTTATGATAATCCAGAGATCTCGATTTTATTCTTTTTTCTAGACGATTCATACCTTGACATTTAAGAGTGACGTATTTATTTATATGTAGACCTTATGAAGGGCAACTGGATCTGACGACATGACTTGCTCATGAGTATTCGAACCTCCATGGTAGTAATGATTTAGGGCTTAAAAAAGATCGAAGATTTTGTAAGAATGTAACATCTATGTTTCGTTTAACATTCTATAGAATTCTTATAGGGTGAAATTTTAGCTGAGAATGTTTATTTTAGAATACTTACTTTATTCTGCATATTTTTTTCTTCCTGGTGGAGTCATTGGTGAAATCGGTTCCATTTATGTTTGGCTAACGTTTGTATACTTTGTTTCGCCCAATATTTAACCATAATTCTTGGTTCCACAAAGTGGTAATTGTTTTTTCAGTTGTCATTATTTTGCCAAACTACTTTCAGTTACCAACACAACAATATGATATCTAATGAATTATTTTGACAAGTCTCAAATTATTACAATATTTACTAGTTTCCGAAATTAAATTTCAGTTTATATCACCATAAATAATCCGTTTTACGTACTCTTCTTGGTGATTAAATGTTTTTCTAAAACTTTTTATGACTACAATTAAGTGCTTAATTCCATCGATTTTAGTTGATTACATTCGATGGCGTTTAGTGACGAACTGTCACGTGATACATTTTTTAACATCTAAAGACAGTGATGGTGCGAAAATGTTGTGTCTTTATTCTGTTTCTCTTGGTCTCCTACAAACTTTACGAGAAATATGAATAATAATTTTGCTACTTACTGTCACAATATTTTCTTCGGTCATTAACTGTCGTTAATGAGCTATTAGAAATTAAGAACACTTCTATATTTTCTTTGTTCAATTACCAAATTGTTCAAAACAAAATAAAACCCCTCTTGCATGAATACTATGAAAATAAAGTGTTTTACATTAAATATAAATGAACTTTAATATAACTTAAATTAAACGCAAATGCAATGTCATTTATGTTGAATGTAATAGTATAATTATCATTTGAGACAGCTTAAGTGCCACTAGGTTAAATATAACACTTTTAACACCGGGTTCAGATCACAGTTACTTGTGGATTGCCTTATGTACATATGCGGCGTTCGCCAGAAAGTTTTATTATTCTATTTTCGTATAACTTTATGTAAAATCAAAAAAAATACAAGCCAGCTGACATCACAAATTCTGGAAGTTATTCGTTTTAAAAACATCTCTCAGTAATTTCTCTGTAATTTGACTGTATGTGAAGTTGCACGGTCTTGTTGAAACCACATATTAATCAAGCCCAAAACATCCAATTCTGGTCTCAAAAATTATCATTTATGTGACGATAAAGTTATATTTTAACAGTTACCGTAACGTCACGTTCGTCTGCAAAAATAAATAATAAGATCCAATGATTCCTCCAGACAACATAGCGTACCATACTGTTACTTTTAGTGGATGCAAAGGCAACCAATGACATTTTAAGATTTTTTTATTGCCCAGAACTGACTATTTTGCTTATCAACGAATCTATTTAAATCGAAATGGGTCTCATCACTCAATGTATTTTTTACATTAACGCTATACAATCTTAATGGCACAAGACGGCGTGTTTCAATTAAACTTTAAATGGAATAAAATGAAAATATGTATGCGTAATTTTCACAAAAATGTTGTCTTAAGTAAAATTTCTTGAACATTGTGTCGAATTGAGGTTGAAGGATTGTTTTAAAAATTGTCTTGAGCAGCAGCAATGTTTTCAGCTGATCTAGTGACTCGTAAGTTTTGGCTCGGGCCTTTGTTCTGCTACAGAGCATCTTTCTTCAAAATCATTCATAAAACGATAATTTGTGAATTTTGAGGACAAATTATTTTTATCTAAAATATTACGCATCCAACTTTTTTTTTCGAAGACAACACTTGGTTGACTTCACCTTTCAGGGACTCAAATGGTGATTGACTTTGATAAAATGTGTTTAAGATTAAAACACGTTGTTTTATCTTATGGTTTTCTATAATAAATTTGACACGTCTATGCTTTATGACTGCCAAATATGAACTGTCGAAATTCATGTTTACCAATATGATGTCAAATAAAGTAATAAACCTTCTCGGCAAACATTCTGTATATACATTATTTTTCTTCATATCTGATGATCAAATTTTAACCTGTTGAGTAACTGCTGATATTTTATTTAATAAAAATCTTCAACTAAAACAAAAGGTGTCGACAAAGTCAATTAACATATTTTATTGAGTTATAAGAATCGTGGATTTTTCAAAATTAGTCATTCTTGGGAAGTAGTTTCAAAATTTCAGTGTCATTTATAAAAGTAAATAAACTCTCAATGCTTGCTTAGTGGAAAGGCATTTATTTATTCTACATACATTATTGATTTAAAGGTCACAATCAGTTTTGTTCATCACGAGAGTTATTTAAAATTGATAAATTTACTATTTTAACATTTAAAATAATCCAAATGAAGTCTTTGAGTGACAGTATGCGTCACACACAAAAGTTAACTTATGACGTGTTGTCACGTTGTGGGGTGCACTTTGAGTCCGATATAACTGCCAACCACCCTGTCACGCGACTCTCCGTGACATCGTAACTCTCAGACGTTAACTGAAATTTTATTTGAACCTCACTTAGCCTAAATATCCATCAATTATACTACTTTAAATAAATTAGCAGCTGGATAACCGATATTACAATTAATTAAAATTATTATCTATATTGTTAACAAAATCATTGTCCAATGATTTTATCATTATATCGCAATTTTGAGCCATACGTGTAAGATAATAGAAAACTCTAAAAATATTCTCAGTTAAAAAATGTACGTATAATATTTTGTAGTTTTCATTTAAATTATAATTTATAACTTTGTAAATGAACTTAATTTTGAATAACTTACAGTGATACGAATTTGGTTTCACTGAAAAACATTCTCAAAATGATCAAAATTGTTTCTTGAAAATAATTCCGGCTTTAGCCGGTTAACCGATATATTTATTTGAAATAAACCGAAAACCGGTCTGTTGTTTTGGACGGGTAATTAGATGTCCTACAGTGGAATAACAAAGTTTTCAAAATTTATACAAATATTATATGCAAATTTAACTTAAAC
This sequence comes from Himalopsyche anomala, assembly GCA_031772345.1. Classification (NCBI taxonomy): domain Eukaryota; kingdom Metazoa; phylum Arthropoda; class Insecta; order Trichoptera; family Rhyacophilidae; genus Himalopsyche; species Himalopsyche anomala. Next base: position 6,958,866 of record CM062834.1, read on the forward strand.
ATAAAAATAAATCATTGTAGTTGTAATTTTATTTTGTCTCGCGTACTGAGATTATTTATTTATCTTGTAGTCTAATAGCCAATTTTGATTTACACTACAAGGTTCCAAAAATATATGATTTATTAATGGTAATAATAATCTTTCCGTTTTGGAAAAAATATTTTGAATATGTTAAAATTTACCAACTGAGTATTATAAATTTAAGCAAAAGAACATTTTAAATTTACATTACGCTCTCTAAGATTTTCTACCTGAAAGTATTTAACAGTGGCTGATTTTTTTAAAGATGTGCGGATATAAGACGTTATTCTTTTTAGTTTCAATGCTTATTTATAGGCGTCAGTTGAAACAGTTAGACAGACTTTATATTGAATTCTTTACGTTTTGTATAAATCAACATGTTTGTCTTGGATGCAATAAAATGCTCCTGGAATGCGCAATATGCAATGTATTCCAAATTACCAATATAAATTCCACATTCTTACTAACATACCAAGGCTCAGATAAAAGATTCGTTTATTATATAGTTTATATTTATAAAGCAATTTTAATAAATATCTATGATATTTTATGAGCGCATTTAATTTTGTGGTCAATTTTATGTAATACATTTTGTCACAAAACAAACATGAGTAATAAATAATCTAAGAAAAAAACATTCCATGATTGGTGGTATTCAGTATTCACTACAAGTTTTGTAGATATCATAGTCATGGACTATAGTGAAAAAATGAGAAAATAATACAAAAAAAATACCAATAGATTATCATTAAAGTCTTAACTTGAGTATTATTAAGTGAAGAACACAAAAACTTTTTCTGATATTTGACTTTCGGATTTGAATAAATTAAAATAGACTTACATCAAGATTTAAACATTTTCACTCACCCTTTTATGAAAAGCTGCCTGAAATAGTAATTTAAATGCTTAAAGTTTAAACTAACCGTTAAAATAAAACGACTTTTCCTCAAAAAATTAAAGAACTTGGCAAAAAAACATCAAAATTCACAAAACTCATTTTTTAAAGATAGCTTAAGTTGTTAAGAAGTTGTGTGCCACGACCGTGTATATATATATATATATATATACGGTCTACAATTCCGTGAACGCTGGCCGGCCATAGAAAATGTCCGTATATATACGGTCCACTTTACACCCACTAATACTGGACAAGGATGATTTTAATAGTTGAAACATTTTATATAGTATATAACGATAACTCTTAGAATCACAGTGTTATACTTACAGTTAAGGTATCCAATCCCGGAGCCTTTCTGTGATTTTTGTGATGATGGATTGATTAATTTTCAATCTCAGGATCCCGGGATCCCGGGATTGGGCACTCGACGTGAAATTGTGTATAACTTGAGAAAATATTTAATGACTCATTTTTTTTTAGCTCATCGAGTAATTTGAATCTTTCAAAACCCTATAGTGAATAACGGATTCGCTCAAAATTTATTCGTGACTCTTTTTTTTTTACCTCAGCAAGTAATTCTAAAATCTGAAAACCCTATAGTGAATAACCGATTTTCCCAATCCCGAAATCCCGGGATCGCAACCATACCAATCCCGGGATTTTGGGATCGCTAAATTGGACGGGATCCCGGGGTTCGGAATCCCGGGATTGAAGACCCTACTTACGGTTGACATTTTTTGTGTTATAATCAATGTTATATCGATTTTTAAAAGAACTGGCTGTCTTGTATCATCGGAATGCGTACAGTATATAGTTGGTAAGTCTATACAATATATCAGTGCTCCACAACCTTTTCTCACCTGCGACACAACAAAATTCTTCCTAGAATTCCGCGGCACACCAAAAGCAAAAATATATAGGTATTATATTGATACACAAATTTTACAATCAATTTCCGTTTTTTACGTATATAATTATGTTAAGTATACAGACATAAAACTATAATATATTTACTTGTATGTAATCGTTATTGAACGATTTACCGGCAGAATACTGCATATTTTTTATCAACTTTGTAAGAAAGAAGGACAAAATCCACTCAAAGCAAATTTTACAGGAGGCACGTAAAACGTATTTTGATGATATTCGGCCATAGGCGAATTATGGAATATACACAACCTTAAAGTCCACCAAGCTTGTAAACTGATACTGATTTAATTTAGTGTTCCCTAAACGGTGGTCCGAAAACATTATGCCAAATTTCAAGAAATTCACCATGCTAAAATATTGAATAAAGGATTTTTTATCCCCTGCACGTTTACTTGTATTTTTAGTTATTGTTAAATGAGAAGACATCAATGATGCGGCTCCGTATTTTGTTTCTTGGCCATTTTTGTGCGGTTACATATTACTGACACTTATAAAATCTGGCTTCAAATTTGTAAAGTTTAGTTTATTGCGGAGTTATTCTGTTGTATTATTTTTTCTGTGTGCGACAAGATGGTCGCTGTTTTTTTCAGAATCGACAGTCATAAATATTTTCTCTTAGATAGTGAACCCAAATGCAAAACCCTACCTAAATATACCAATAATTTCATAATACATAATTGTTATCACTTTTAGGGTGTTTACTGTGAATACTCGGTGGAAAGGCATTATATTAATCAAAACACAATATTCCTTTGTACTTTATTCCACTTTATTTAAAAGGCCAGGACCGGTTTCGCTCATTGCGAGCATTGTCAACTGAAAACAGTTGTATAGTTATGTCCATTTGTAACAATATAAGATTTAAAAAATATTACATAAGAAATATTTTTTTTCCATTTTTTATCGGTCCGCATGTGTAAAAAGGTTAAGGAACACTGGTTTTATTGACTTAAACTGATATTTATTTAATAAATTGTTAAGGAATAATCTTTTTTAAAAAGCTAAATAATTTAAATACTAATTCGGCATTTTCGATGGAACGTGTATCAAATTGTATACATTGTGATTACCGAAAAAAATCTGTTTCAAAAACGCTTACGTCATTTTTCCTTTCCACAGTCGATATGCAATATTCTTATATTATTCATAACTTCCATGTCAGAATAAAAAGTGAAAGACATTATACTTTGCTGAAGTTCAAAAAGTCTTATAAAATATATGTTTCCACTGTAAAGGATTAAATTTATGATTTCGGTGCATTTAGTCCAAGCCTTTCTGTCCGTGTAACATAATATACAAGTGTGTGGGCAGAGCTGAACTGGAAAGTGTACGGACGTGAAAAGCGATGCATGACCTCTCGGGTTGCTGCGAGCGATTTTCACCGAAGCAACAATACACCGTGAACCGGAAAACCGACGGTATACCGCCCCGCAACTATGCGGCCCGGGCGGAAACCACTGGACCCGGGCTCCTCAAGTATCACGTAATATAGATATTAATTCGCCGGGTCTTTAATGCGACCGGAGAGCAGTTGCTAATCACTTAATGATTTTTTAATAACGCTCCGGCTTAGTAAACCCTAGAAAAAACAAGATTATTCATTTTTTCATTTTTTTTTTTGTTACATTGTCTACCAGTACAAAACTCACTTACCTGGGAACATAAATTGAGATGGGAACATCACAGTGATGACTTGAAAATACAAAAATCATCAACACTCTGTCAATTTGATTGCGTAGCCGTAAAGGAATTTCGCGTAACTGGATATAAACTTTCGTGAAACTATCGGTTAGATATTTTTTAAGTAATTTAAAATGATTTCTTTCTATCAATTCATATAGATTGTGGAAAGGAAGGACGTAACCTACAGTAACAAAAGAGTTGTTTTTAATAATCACAATGTATACAACTTGATACACGTTATATCAAAAAGATGTTAGTTAAAAATGTCGAATAAGTATTAAAATGTAGCTTTAAGTTTGAAAAAATAGTGACCTGCAAAAAGTGCGATCATGAAAAAAGACAAAAAAAAAGTTTTTTTTTGAAAAAAAAAATTTAAATAATATTACATGAAGTCTATTAAAAACCAGTTTATCAGTCTACGTGCTCGTCAAGATTGTGTACATTTCATAATTTGCCTTTGGCCCAAAATCATTAAAAAAAATTGTGTCTCCTGTAAAATTTGTAATATGTGGGTTATGTATTTTCCCCTTTCCACGGTCGATATTAAAATAAATATATTTAATCAATAATTTATCAACAATTAATTTTTCGCTTTATGTATCAAAATAACTTATGACTTCTCTATGCACATTTTGATTATATGATAGCACAAACATAAAAAAACAAAGAAACAATAATAATATTATTAAGATTTGCCGTGATAATGTGAATGAACAAAACAAAGTAAATCAACTTTCAAATTCTTCGATGTGCTTATTATAATAATTAAATCAGTAGTTTACAAGTAAGTGTATTTATTTTAATATATGTTCCATAAGAGATAAATTTGATGCATTCTCTGTTGCCAGATACTTTTCGATTATTTAAGCACGTATAGGTTGATTTTTTCAATCAGTTTAAGGATTTTTGCGCTTAAAATCTTGGATGTGTGTGATATCTTCTTTTATTACATCTGATCCTTTAAAACGAGACTGAGTGAGAAAAATTAGCCCTGTTAACTAGCCTTCTTACACCTTGGGATGATTCTTTAATAATATTATAGAAGCCGAGACAAAATTAAGGGATGCTACGACAGTCTTGATGAACGAACATTTACTGTTATAAATCATTATTTCACCACCCGATGATTTGAGAAGCCTGACCCAAAACAGTTAATGCCGGCCAAATCTGCGGTCAATGCAGGGTCGAATTACTGAATCTTTTCACTTGCACTGCTTTACATTAGTTATATGGAAATAATATAATGAATAACGAGTATAAGTGATTCTATATAAAAGTACATTGCTCAGAAATTTTAAATTCAACCAAATCAAAAAAAATGTATTACTGTAAATATACGTTTAAATATGACGGTCTCATTTTACTGATTATTTTTAATGAGTGTAGCGGTCTACAGCGACACTTATAATTTAAAAATATATTAATTGGTTTATTTAAATTCGTGTAATTGACAGAATCTAGCTTCTTAGTAGGATTTTCAAAACATCTCAGATGAGTTAAACATAAGCAGTTACCTCTTATTTTTTTCTAACACGACCAAAACGCGATCAAACTGCAACGTTTACAAAAATAAATATATATTTTTCTTATTTGAGAATTTCGTTTTTATTTAATGATTTATTTGAATTTTCCGTGAAAAAAATGACTATAAAACTAAATATTACACAAAACAGATTGCTGTACAAGTGAATCATAATTTTAGAAAGAATTTCGACCACATTTATTACCAATTGAATTACACCGAAATAATTTCATGGAATCGGAAAGAACTCAAATGTCTATCTTCTATATTATTTGTTTAACTACGTTCATACATGAGAAATGCAAAAAAAAAACTTGGACAACAGCAAATCCTGTTATTTCTTGCATTGCAATGGCAAAACAATATTGTTGTTTTGAAAAATATCGACTGAATACTCATAAAGTCTTGAGGCCGCACATTCACATTATGTATACCATTCACGAATAAAAAAAATACTTAGCGAAAGCTATTAAAAATAATTTGTAAAATACTGATGACCTCAGTCAAAATAGACCGTTGTTTCTCATCTTTAAAAAGCGGCTCCAAAATTTGCATTTAAATATCATAATATAGCATCGATTCTTATCTTAGTTAGAAGGAGTTGCAGTTTAAATGATGAAAATTTTATTGCCTTTGATATAATTTTCTAATAGAATGAAATTAAAATAGAATTTTCTAATATTTGAAGACAAATTATATGTACTCATACTAATGATTTGTTTATATATTTTTTATAAAGCAATAAAAAAATCATGAAATATAAAATTTATTGTTGATCAACTCGAGAGTCACCTCGCTAACCTTCTTAAATGATAGTATTAATTGTTTTTCTTGGTTTCACAAGATTTTTTGAACGAACACAGCTGCATCAATACGTCGGTAAAAAAAGCCAGCTTACTCATTGAATTGAATATTGTGTTATCATAAAAAACCAGTTGTTAGGGAAATGAATTCCACGATTGGTTTACATTTATGATCAATACATTGCACCGTCTAAATAGATGAACATCTATGAATTGAAACGCAATCTTTTCCCGCATAACATTAAATTCCATCGAATAAAGATATTTTTATAATTTTATCGATACTACTGTACGATACGATATACTGATATAATTTTCTTCTATTAAACTCTTTTGTTTAAAGTATCTGGCTATCAGCTTAAATTATTCTGAAACCTGTATGATCCATCTAATAATGGAACTGGTCTAGTGAAACGAATTAAATTTGATCTAAAATTGTTACATTTTACCATGTAAAACAGATGTGTGGCGTAAATTCATATCAAAGTGTACCTCGCTTATCTGCAGATGTAGTTTTTACTTGTGGAGATCTTAGTAAAAAATACCCTGAAGTAAATCCCGTTAATCGTGGTGTCGATCTTTCACTCAAAACTCACCCATTTTTTTATAGAGTTGCACACAAATTGATTGCATCGAATGTGCATACGAATTGATTTCAAATACTTGAAACCCTGAAGAAACTTTTGGGCCTTAATAATCCGCTTGAATTGTTTATTTGAATCGTTCATCAGTTATCCGGCTTTAACTGGGTCAACAAATTATTATGCAGAATAGAAATACTATAAATGTCGTCGCATAGAATCAAAACGTATGTTAAATTCAAGCAATTCAATGGACTCTGCAGATATTTATTGGAAGTGCTTTATACTAAAAAAATAATTGATTAATACAATAAGTTCTATTTGGTGCGTGATGTGAAGTGCATTCAACGAATGTTTCTAGTTTTTAAGAAAAAAATAATATCATTTCAGTTAGTTCATAGTCAGGACCAGTTTACAGGACTATTACGGGAAATCATGCGCTTTTATATTTAAATTATACCAGACTTTCAATTTAGTAGAACGTGGATTTATAGCAGTTATGAACCTCATCACAAAAAAAAACCCGGCTGGAAATAAGTACTTGTGGAGACTTACGTATGTATGTTATTCACAAACATAGATTCGAACATAAATAATCTACTATCACCCAGTTTACCTATTTCAATAAAAAAACAGTGTATTTTAAAACAATAGTTACAATTTTAATAAATTGTTCTTAAATATCATTTTTTTTAAATTATATTTTTACATCAACATTTACCATTCAAGGTTTTACCAATTAAATTTATCATTTCACTTGTGGGTCCATGGTCACGTTTTTTCTTTAATAAGGGGTCAATGAGCAAATATGTTTTTGATTTGACAAATGTGTTTTTTTCAAAACATTGCTGTAGTCTTAAAACATATTAAAATACAGTACGAATGTCCAATGAACTATTGTACATATGAACAATGTTTGTCCAATGAACGAATGAACAATGCATGTCCTCGACAACGCCTTATATCATAATTGCTTTTCCTTCTTTGCGGTTGCGGTGAATTATTATATTTTTTTTAATGCAACAATCCGATTTCGTGAAAATGTTCACATAGCGGATTTTGAAAACACAATGATGATACATTAACTGTATGAAAGCAAAAAAAATTAAAAATAATAACCAAAAACTGTTAACTTTAAAAGTTTAAATGTTATAAAATTAAAATTAAAAAATATATATATATATTTTTTTAATGATTTATACCTTATCAAGTTGACATATTCTGCTATTTCGTTTTTGGCAAAGATTTCTATTCCAAAGACTGCAATTTCGTTTATTCGGACAAAGTTACTCAGGCCCTCCAGGGTATAATACATTTAACAGCGCATTGCATCTCCTTTCTATGTGGATACTGACTAATAAATCTCTATATTAATTAAGAATGGCTTAAATGCCCCCTAAGGCTGGCTTAATTACTTAAGATAAACTTTAAACTTAACCGTTCGCTAAGGCCCGAAATCGCTTTCATCTAATGATAATAAGAGTAATGTTATTTTATTTTTTACGTAAATATGAATAAATCAGTTATATTGAGAACAGAGTTACAGACAACGTTATGTTTTGTAAAAAAAAAACATGTGTAAATGTGTTACAATTTTATTTTATTATACACATTTTGTCGACTTAAAAGTCTTCATCCGTGGATTGACGAATACCTACAGAATGTATTTAACTGTACAGTAAAACCCCCATTTACACTAAAGTCGGGACAGTGTAATTCGGGATAGTGTAATTGGGGGAGTGAAGATGAGAAGTGGAAGTGAGGTTTTTTCCGCAAAAAAATGCAAAACTAAGATTTTCCTTGGTTTTGCAAAAAAAAAAATATGGACGAAATATTTAGTTACTAAGTGATAAAATGCAAAGCGCGCCAAAATCCAACACATAAACAGTCGCCGGCTATACGCGTGTTGAATACACAGACGCTAGCCAGCATTTGACTGTATGCGCCGTACAGACGACCGTCTCGTAGCAACGACAATAGAATGTGACAGTGCAATTAGAGGATTTGTGGCGAATATTTCAATCCAGCGCGTAATAAGGGGTAGTGTAATTGTGGTTTTCACTGTATAAAGTATAATTAATATCTGTAAGTAAAAAATATGTTGGATATATTTATGTAAAAAAAAGTAGAATCATATGTGAGTTTTTCACGTGTAGTATAATAAATACAATTATTATTAAGTGTTTTCTGCACACAAAACTCTAAACCATGGATGGCCAAGACGTCGACTGCAGTCAATCTAGTAGCCATTGACATCTTTGGTTGCATAGATGCCGAAGTCATTATTAATTTATGGTGTTAAAATAACTTAATATAAAGTAGACCTATTTTTTAAAAGCTTAAATTTAGTAGTTTGAACTACTACTCTTCTACTCTACTACTACTCTAGAAAAAACAGTTGTAGTAGACCGTCACCGTTAATTTTAATAGATAGACGCCCGTGGCCGTCCAAAGTTTGGCCACCCATACTCTATCTATATTCTATACCCACCCAGCACTTATATTGGTGATGAAACTAGGAGCCCGCTTTGCTGCCTTCATTTATAATTTAAGTAGGAAAATAGTTGTAGAAAAACAGAAAAAACAATACTCTTAGTTACAATATATTATATATCTGTAGCCATATTAGGCTATATGAAATCGATTTGACGTAACTTGAGATACTGATAATGAAATAATCATATTACACTCTACTCCAAAAACCGTAATGTTGTATAATTGGGTAGCGTAATTTCGGTAACGCTTGCCCTATCTTTAGATCACCTAGGCACCATGTACAATAATATATTATTCAAACTACATATATCTTAATAACAGACTGTCTTAAAGAAGTTAATATAAATGATTAATGTATTGAATTGTAATGCATTTACAATGAATATCTGATTATATTATTCTCATAACGTGGCTTATAATTGACAAATAAAACAATAATGTCAACTGATTATTAAATTTAAAAACTAAATAATGTATAAATGGTATGAAAAGGGTTTATTTTTTTCAATCGATACCTTTCCATCAAGAATTCATAGTGTAAAAAATAATGAATGAATGAATAAAATAAAAAATGATGAATGAATAAGAATGAAGCCTTGATTTAACCCTTTGGTTACGGAGCAGCAATATATCACTGCTGATTTAACCTATAATTAAATGTATCGTACATTTGCGTACGGGCAAATACCGATCCCATTATTTTTTCAATATGCACGAAAATGCTTTTATCTAAGATATTATAACTTTTTTTATTATTTTATCGTTTATTTATATATTTGTGTTGTTATAAAAACACAACATTTTGAAAAAATTTCCAGCACGCAATCAGAGGCAGTGTGATGTTTGCTCCGATAAAAGTGGCCAAAGAGTCAAAAGATCCAGAGTAATGCGACAAGGGGGTACATGCATTATGCTTTTCAAAACATAAATGCGAAATCATATGTAGGTATGTATAATCCTTGAAATATATATTGTTTTTAATGTAATGTTTTTATTTGAATAAGCTACATTAAAAAATGTGAGAGAAAAAACAATTTGGAAAGCCCCAAAATTTTTCAAAAATCCACCCCGTATTTTTCGAAAGTTTTTCAAAAAATCGCTTAGTAACCAAAGGGTTAACAGCGTAATTTGCCATACAGATTTTTTAACTGTTTCATTTTATTCTGAATGTCCGAAAGCGTGATAAAAATAACATGTGCCTGTTTTAAAATTTACCTTTTTCGACTAGTATCTAGGCTCGTGATGACCTTTTTATAGGACTAAAAATAGAATTCATTAGGCACCGATGGGGCGGAATGATGTATACTAGAAATATTTTCGTGTGATGACACATATGATAGTTAAGATAGAATGTCGAATTTCCTTGCACGTCATCAGTAAACAATAATTGTATAAATAACTATATTAAGAGTGCCTGGGACTGGAACCCTTTGGTTATGCGACAGTAAACACGAACTATTTACATATTACAGTTTATAAGAACACTTAGTGCACGGGTAATTTGATACTTTATTAGATGCCATAATCGGACTATGAATATAAAATACAAAGCAGTCACCATAATTATTATAACGATGCTAGTATAAAATTTTACTCAATGTATAATATTAAAATCAAAAATATATTACGTTATTTAATTTACGGTACATAACTTACTGTGAGTAAAAACGATGTCAAATATTTATTGATTCTAAAGGACAGTACCTTCTCGGTAATCAATAGAAAAAATAAGAAGTTGGAAAAAACAACCTATGTAAAACATTTACTCAAACTATTTCAATGCAACATTGGTTGTCAGTAAACTTCTCATGACTAGCTGACATTTTTTTTAACCACTTAAATTGATCCCTATAAGATAGTTGACGCAAAATATTGAAAAACATCTAGCGCTTATTAATACTTTACCCGACTTAAGCGAGCACACTACAACGGTTACATTTATGAACACTAGTCGCCGATACAGACCTTTCCCATTTTTAAATAAAACAATGATTTTCAGGAGTTAATAAAACGTCTAATAATTATTTTATTTTTTTATTCGATAAACTTGTATTCCTTTCTGCATCACACCGAAGACAATATCTCCTCATTGATATAGTTTAGATACTTGTTTTTAGGCACTATTTGATAGGTATCAATAATAATAATTAAAAATATATAGATATTAATAAAGGTTAATTAAATACATGGAATTGGTATAACTACACGTTTAAAAAATTTTTAAATAATAATAAGCAAGAATGATAGTTAATGGCACTAATGAGACTAATTTTCATTTTGAAACAGAGATTATATGATTAAGGATTGAATGGTGAGGGGGATGGAAGGTAAACATTTTCTACAAAAGAAGTTGCAAATTTCTTGAAGTGAGCGAAATTTTCTGGGGACGAAACTAGATCTGGATGTACGATAGGACCATCACGGTTATTTCTACATAACGAAAACAATATACCTCTTTCAACAGACATAATCGAACAATTCCAGAGAATATGCTCTGAATCTTGATTACTGTCACCACAAGGACAGTGTGGATTAGGTTTGATTTTAAATGTATGTAGCTTGGCATTAAACGCACCGTGTCCGGTGATAAATTGTGAGGTCCAGTGATCCGGAGAGAGCCAGGTTGCATTCTGACGAAAAACAATATCTGGGAAAAATAAATACGTAATTCTACCACGAAGGGATTTTGACCATCGACTTTGCTAAGTAATTAAAGCGGTTAGTGAGCAGAGTTTTTTCACTTTAACTTTTAAAAAATCTTGTGAATCCAACGGGTGAAGAGTTGTGAGACCAATTTTCGCTGGTTTCCCGTGCAAAAGGTGATGAATTGCAACTCGTCTTTGGACCTCTAGATCCAATGGAGTAAGTCCCAGCATTACGGGAAATAATTATTGTAAGCGGCTAGTGGAAATAATTATTGTAACGTCTAATAATTATTGTAAGTGATTTCAGATACCCTATTCATTGTTCGATCCACCGTCGGTGCAATTTCGCTTTGTTTGTTGTAAATTTTAAGCATCGCTCGATTCGTATTGAATTCAACCTAGGGCTTATAGAAAAACTGACTTGTGAAAAAACCGGTTTTTGAATTCCAATATATCCTTAAGTTCAGTTTAAGTCGGTTTTAAAATTTATATTTAAAGATTAATTTAATAAAAATATCCAAAAAATCATTTATTTTAAACAATTTTCTAAAAAACACTAAAATTTATAACATTTTTATTCAGTTTTTCTATTTTTCGGTTAAAAAAATATACCTTGCATATATGCTCAAAAAGTGAATCCTAGTTAACATTCATAAAAAAATATTTCAAAAATAAACTAAAAATATTTTTACACATATTCTACCGACTATTAAATGGCACATTTCACCGATGCAGTTTCGTGTAAAAAAACTGACGTTTTGAATTGAATAATAGTAAAAAAAAATATTATTCTAATATTTGAAACTGGGTTACCATGTTGAAAAAACCGGCTTTCGAATTTCGCGAATTTCATTTTAAAAATGGATTTTCAAAACCAGTGTTTGATAACTGATGAACCCTAATTCAACAGCAGTAAATTTGGTTACTGACCGTGTGAAACATATTGTACATATATGTTAGTTATCTAAAGTAGGTGTGGCATACGCATACATTAATGGTTTAATTAATCGTAACATTGATTAAAGTTGCGAGTATATTTAGTATATTATGAATTCTTACTTTTAACCATATTAATAATATAATACGTTTGTTTTGAAAAACTTAAAGAAATTTTCAATATTCACAATTAACACAATGAGATATCACATTTATATTACTAATTTTGAAACTAATGTATACTAGACATACATGATTTTTAACAAGTACATGTAGACCGTTTGGAGACCACTATCACTAAAATACAGTTAACGTTTTAATTGCAATACCTCCATGCATATCGTCTTCCATTTAGATATAATAATGTAAACCAAACTTGAAAACAAAAATCGGATCGGGTCGCGAGAAAAAATGAATTTTTGAAATGCTCATTGTCGAAAAAATGTCTTCAGTGTAAAGTATTTATGATGTAATCCAAAAGATTATGCAATATTTGTTTTTGTAAAAGTTAAACTAATATAACAGAATTCGTTTGATTTTTTAACGGTTTATACAAATTAATTGTAGGTCGTCAATAGTACATGTCTGGTATAAAGTGGAAACTTTCATAATTTCGTCGATTGTACACAATGTTAAAATATTTTTGAGCCCACCTAAAATTGTATGTCACGAACCGCCACTGCTTTTGATAGAACTAGTATTATTTTAAATATTATATCTGTGTGGTCGAGAGGTCAACATCGTTAGCTTTGGTTACGGATTCCAAGGGTTCGAGTCCCAGTACGGACCACTAGTGGCCGAGTTCAGCTGCGGTACATTTTTTCAAATGGGTTTCAATGAACGCTCCGCTTCGTACACGAGGCGCTCGGGTGGTCACATTCTATTTCAGAAACTGTGGAAAACGCCGACACCCGCTGTAGTGGTCGCGATTTTATTGTAGTAAATAGGGTATACAACTAATAAAACACGACAACTAGTGTTCGCTTTCGGTGTTTGTGTGTGTGCTAACTGTTTATGGAAATACTTTAAAGCCACGAATGAAGAATGACTCTTTTGTCAATTACATAAAATTTTGTTCAACAAATGAATGTATGTACATACATCATTTAAAAAAAATAATAGACGATTTCATCACGTTCACATTAACTAATAGAGTAAAAATACTGACTAGATAGTTCTGACGATGGCGAAAGCCGAAATAGCTATCAACGCATAAAATATAAAAAACTGTAGAACTGAAATACTTTGATATTTTTACTCTATTAAAATGGAGTTCTACCAATTAAATACCAAATTAATAAATTCACATTAACTTTTGGCAAGAGACATAGAATCAAACAAACCGAGCATTATTAAGAAAAACAAATAGGTGTAATGTTAGTTTTTTTATACTATCTTTTCAAATGTCAACTAAAATCAAGGCTGAGCTCACTGTAGTGCATATATATATATCCAGCCAACCGAATGCACTGCACCAGTGACGCCTTTAGGCAAAATTTAAAATAGTCCTTAACTATTTTTGAAATCACATTGCAAAGACATAAGAATATAAATAATATATTTTTTTAATTATTTCCCATTATTCTAGGAATACAAATATAGAAATTCGAATTCTCTACTCATCCACGTACTAAAAAAATTGTTGTCAGTTATTCCGTTTTAGTTTCAGGTGATTCATATTATATGCAAGGCAAGGCAGGGTACTTAGAAAGACAAAAACGATGGGCGAGCTGCGCAGGAAATTCAAAAGCTGAGCAGGCTAATTCAACAAATGCACTACATGATTAAAATCTTTTCGCAAACATCGATATGACACATTTTATATGTTACTTACCTTAGTCTTATTTTAGACGACAGGCTTTCTTTTTCATACCATGCCTTCTGCCTTTTATTCAGGGGGCTTAAGATCTAGTGCCCTTAAAATCGCTTACGATGCCATATAAATGGGGATTGCTAGCTACGTCGTTAGCACATGGTACAAACAATGCATCGTTCTTTCGATACAGAAGATCCTTCTAAGTAGACAACGCAGTGCGTTGATAGCCCTAACCAAATCATACAGATCCTCGTCTACGGATGCATTGCTGATCTTGACTAGTATATGGCGCAACAGTAATGTTGTGCAGAGGTGTCGAGTCCCGGGTGAGAGAGATTCAGTTACTGCCTCCTACTCGACCAGACCCTTTCGATTCTAAAGCTCATAGAATTTCAGAGCGCAGTGTGGTGATAGAAGCTGCAATGAAAGTTTGGCAGGCTCGATGTGGGGATTCGTCTAAGGGGAAGCAAACTTTTAAATTCTTTCCGAATACTAAATGGCAAATGGACATAACCAAAGTCCTAACTCTTAATTTCTGGACCAGCCGCCAATTTATAACTGGCCACGGTTACTTCGCTGCCAAGCTCTTCCAGCTTGGCTGGTTAGTAAATAGTCCTAAACTCCTAAATGTAAATGCGGGTATATGGTTCAGGATACTGTTCACATCCTCTGGAAATGTCCAGACTTAAATAACGAACGGGAAAAATTGCTTATGATGATACGACTATCTGTCGGATCTATCGGCCCCATCAGTCATGCCGACTTGGTTGCATCTTAGTCAAATTATAGGGCTTTAAAGGTTTAGTTCAGCGTATTTTGGAAAAAGATTTGAATTAAATAGATAAAAGCTAATATTTTCAACTACACTTAATTATGTATTAAATTTTGTAGTCTTGATGTATTTCTTCTCGGGAAATTTCTGGAAAAAATTTGAACACGACTATCGTTGTTACGCTACGGAATACACCCTATAAGAAGAGTGTGAAGCCGTAGTGGGTGGTGGTGGGTGGTGGTGGGTATAACTTTGAGTACCCTAGGGAATTTAAAAAAATGACACATTTCTTATTTAATATAAAAAATATTGTTTTTTTTTTGTTTTGCTTTGCATAATTAAAATTACTATCATTTAATAATTTAAACCAATATTTACATTAGAATAAATCAAGAAAAATAGCAGAGTTCACTTTTTTACTAAAAGTAAAATAAAATCAACCACAAATTGATAAAAATAAGAAAAATAAATCAAATAATCAGTCGTCATAAAATGTAAGTTTTTTTTTTAAATTTACTACTTATTCATATATTATTATAAACCTTATATAAATCAATTTCTTAATCTTATAATGAAAACGATAATTCTTTTGCAGTGTTCAAGACGACTAAATTATTTTCAAAAAACTTTCAACCTTTACTATATACATATATTATACTTAATGTAAAAACGTATATCAATTTCTTTCGACGGTCATAGGGACCTTTCTTCGTTGTATTTCAATATATTCACAAAAATTATCGGCAACAAGAGAACTTGACTAAGATTCTCACAAATAAATATAATCCAAGAAACCATTCTATGACCCAGGCCATTTCGTCTATCTAAGACATTGAGGCATCATATTTATTCTATACCAAAGTCGTTTTTTAAAAAATATTTAGTCGTTTAAAAAAAAATCATTTGCCGCTCCCTAGGACTTGCCGCACTTAGGCAACTGCCTACTCTACTATGCCCACGGGACGTTCTTGCACAGCATCCTTCTCGTTTTAAAAAAAGTCTTCCGCATAGAGATGCAGTATGGAGTTGGAAATATATTTTAATAGTATTTCTACGAGTAAAACCTGAAACAAAAAGAATAGTAAGCAACTTTTAGTGATTAACATTATTACAAACAGTGTTTTTATAAAAATAAATTTATATTTTTTTATAGAAAACATTTTTTTGTTTATGAAAAATTCTTAAAAACAGACGTTAGCATTTTTTCTTTCTTAACTTCTATAAAACAGTTTGTGCAAGCTGGGTATTAATTGTATTGTATAATAGTAATGTAAATTCTTTTTGTTAATAATTGTGTGTGATTTTAAATAAAATGTCTGCAAGTTCCTAATAAACATACTTCTTAACAGTTAAGCAATGTTTTTTTTTATTCCTACCTACTTTTTGTACCTCGACTTATCATTCAAACTGCTATTGGTCGTAATGACTCGTATTAGTGGGGATTTATTTTTGGAGTATAACATCGTGAAAAATAAATTTAAAATTTCTCACAATAAATGAAACTCGCTCAAAAAGAAATTACGAGTCATGTCAAAGTACACACATATTGTGCACAATAGTTTAAAAATTTAAATACAAAATACTAATTTAAGTATTACTTTAGTATTATTTGCGTTGTAGCCTTTTCCCCTTAATACATTAACGTAAATCATGGAGTACCATGTTTTACTGCTTTTGACACATTTGCAAATCATTCGGTATCTTTTATCTTGTTTTTCTCGGTTTTCCTTTCTTTGATACACAACTTCCATGAAAACTTCGTTTAGCAATTTTGTTGAATAACAACTATTTTTAAGTAGATAAACGCATTTATAAACCCTTTATCCACTAGTAGAATAATGGTCACATCAACAAAATATTTATTTTAATTTTGACGAAGCTGAACAAAACACAGCTTAATAAAATACACCTTGTTTTTAAATCGCGTAAGTATGAATTCACTTAAGTCGACGACATTTTTTGAAGACAATATTATTATATTCTAAATAATTGTACTGTAATTCAAAAAATATTGTAAAAACATGTTCGATGCCTATTTGTATAACTACTACGCAATACCTCAAAGATTCTCCTTCTTCTTCTTCCTACTTAGTTACACTATCGTCCTTAAGCTCTTTCAAGTATATATTTTACGCATAGTAAATCAGTGACCTTCTAAAACGAAAGAATCAATCCAATCAAAAAAGGAATTTCGCAACATTCAGTTTTTCCCGAGTAACATTAAATTATACCAAACATACTAAAATATACCACGACAACTTTTAGAATGCTTAAGTTTCACTTTTTATACAATAGAGGGATTCAAATTTCACATAATGTTTCTTATGTAACATCAGTTTCGATGTGATATCTTGCGGGAATACATTTGATGTTTATACTTTGAAGACTCCCGGAAGTAATTTTTGAAGAATACAGATGTAATAAATTTTCCTGAACACTGTTTTTCACGTATGGCAAATATTAAAACACATTTTTGTGAATAATTTTCAATGTTTCCAAAACATTATCAATTGTACACAGACGTTTCAAAATAACCTATTTTATCCAGCCAAATATATGCATAAGCTTGATTCTCGACAAACATTTGAAAATAACTTTACTATATGTTCAATTTGCAGCTGATACAAAATGATTTGGAAAATTATCAATTGTGTATAAAAACATATGTTTGAAAGTATTCTATAAGTTATGTAACACAGAGACTTAATTTTTTAAATATCTTTCATCTCGTTAAGCATCGTCCTCTTTTCATATCATTTTTTTTCTGATTCATGCAAATGATTTACATACCAAGTTGTATTAGATAGATATTGTTTTTCTGATAGTATTCTTTTTCAGCCATATCCACTCCCGATGTGAATGTAAATACACTTGTAATGTAGCATCTCAGTAAATATAAATATTATTTTAGCACTGCCTGCTATTCAGTTTGATTCACGGGATGCTATGTGTACATTACAAGCGTCTATGTACGAATGAAAAACCATACAGTGATTGAATTAATGTATATTTTTTTGTTCGGGGATTCAAACCTTTTTGAACCGCTACCGACAGACATGAACGTCCACGAGTACATAATCAAATAGTTACAACATGCCCATAATAAAAATAGCACTACCTTATTTTTTAATTTCGTCAAGTACCACTTACCGAAGACAGTGCTGTATTTACAAATATGTCAATTAATATACATACTCAAATTTTGACACCCGCAATATGACTGACTACTCAAAAAATAAATTATTCAACGTACGAAACGGCACGTAATGTTTTTTTTATAAATTTTATTTAAAAAACATATTTGGCATTTCAGCTACACCAATGCACTAAATATTTTTAAGTTGAAAGATCATACGAGATTAACTCGGTGAAAATTGTTGTAAGTCACTTGAGATTTACTTGAGCAGAATTGATATCACAAACACTCACATCTTAGATCTCAAATTTAAATTTAACATTGACTTTACCGGGAATCGAATCCAGAATCAAGCTTTTACCCACTAGAACACAGAGAACGACAAATAATTATCATTACCAAGTGCTAGTGCTCATTTTTTTATAATACGAAGACGAAATTTAAGCAGAAGTTACTTATTTAAAAAAATATTATTTAAAATTTTCATCCAAATTTCTGTTTGCCTAGATTTGACCCAAGTTTTTCAATAAAAAATATTGTCAATTTAGTTTTATATCAACAAAACATTTTCACAGTGTAAACACCAAGCCTCTTTAAAATGTAGCTAACTGACCACAATTCCAAAAGTAATGTATTCATTGCATTCATAAACACTATTTAATCACGTAGAATTTGATGATACTATGATAATAACGATGACATATTAACCAATGATTTCAAATATAATATGTTATAAAAATACTAAAAAGTGAATTGAGGGGTGTTCACTGTATGTAAGACACTTGTGATTAAATTTAAATGATAAATACCATACACATCGGAAAATGTGTCAAAAATCTAGACAAAATCACTGTAAAATAATAAAACACTAAAATCAACGCGTTGCCAAGGGCGACAACTATAAATAATTATACGTTTCTCAGAGAAGCGATTCAACAGCGGTTGACAAAGATTGCTTCCTGAGAAAAGTGACTTGATACCATGAAAAAACAACTCCCAAATATAGACCGCAATGACCTTTCTTTCGCTATATAGTTTGTATCATTTAACGGAATCATATTTTGTATTTAAAAAAATGTTTTTTGTTCCTAATCCGTATTTGTTATGAAGTAATTTATCTTTTTTATCTTACTTAGGTTTTTTGTATTTATCGCGTGCTGGCATAAAAATTTCGTGATTTACAGAATCAAACTAAATATATTTTTTTTTTTGTTTTGTTTGAAATCAATTTTAAATAATATTAAATAGTCAACTTTAAAAAAAGATCACGATATTCATTTACACGCAAATTTTCTTTATTTTCCAAATGGGATTATATCCGAAAGTTTATACTTATGTTTTTTTTTTGTAGACATTTTTTTTAACCATGTCCGCTCCCAATGTGGAGCATATGGACCCCTAATGGAGTTTATCTCAACAGATGTGTTTCTAGGAATAGAAGGATAGGGCTAGGACAGGACTAGTTGTTAGTTAATCGCTCTCAATACGCCCCGTTCATAGGATAGGATGGGTGGAAGGGGGGAATTCAAGACATCACATATATTCATGCCTTCGAACAGAAATTCATGAATCGATTGAAAAATCAATTTATAAAACTGTCCGTACCGGGATTCGGACCCGGACCTCCGTAACCGAAGCCAACGACGTTGACCACTCGACCACACAGGCGGCTCATAAAGACATACACTTACTTTTTAAAAATGCTCACTTTGGTTGATATTTAGAAAATATTTCTAACTATAGAAACAGCGTTTTGTGCAGTCAAATTTTACTATCTACAAATATCGTTTATACACAATTTTACTATTTTACTTCGTACTGAGATCAGCTTTTATCAGTTACCCTGATCAAAAAATTGAATGCTATAAACCTCTTTGGCGATAAAAGCCTCTAAAAAATATATATGATCGCACTATTGTTGTTTACAACGTAGTTTCAATGATATATCCCATCAATACCATTTTTTAATACAGGTTTAACTTTTTAAAGCTCTGCTTCACTACTTTCAATATTTGACCATGATGATATCGCAATTTCTCGCTGCAATATATTTTTTTTAAATCACGGAATAAAAATATAACTATCGGTTCTCTTCAATACTTGGATCGTCATCTAAAATACTCAATGTGAATATTCAAATATAGTATCGTCACTATTTTGGAATAAGACACTAATTCAAAACTACTAGTACATAATTTGACTTTGAAGTTTTTCAAATTTTTGAAATAGTGGGTATACCAGATGAGCATGATTGTGGAAAAAAATCAAATTAAGAACGTTTATTTAACAAATGGTTAAAATGAAAAATTAAGTTTTTCTTAATTTCAAGTTAATTTACTCTTTTAGTTAATTTGTTTTTTTTTTCAGTTATCCAAAGATATTAATTAGACTAAGTGTTATTTAGTGTTTTTTTTCAAAACAAAAATTTCAAAACTTTTAAACCATTTTCATAACACCAGTGAATTAAGGTTAGATAAATACATTGAGGAGTTTTTGTGTATGTAAATACATATTTTTTGCAAACATTCTTTTGTTATTATGATGCATTGCTATTTTAGATTATTGCTTGATCAGAACTAGTTCTGTCAGTTTGTCAGTTTTGGTTGTTTTCAATAGACAATATATTATATAAATCAATACTTCTGGTACAGTGTCCATTACCGAAGATGAAATTCACACATTTTCAAGAGGTCTTTCTGTTTGTTTTCTGATATGAGAAGTTTAGTTTTATACAACACTCATTTTTCGTTCAATACTTTTCATTCCCCGACGATTCCCTGCTAAGTCATCATATTGCTAAGAAATGATTACAGCTAGGGCCTCCACTCCCAGGATCCTGACTAATTTTGCGATCCAGTAATCTTGGAATTGACTTCCACCAACAAAATTATTTTGTGTTGGAGTCTCTGACAGTCGTAACTCTTTGAAAAGAAGGAGCTAAGCAAAAAAATCTCTCACGCTCCTGAATAATCTCTCGATTCCCAACTTTTCCCGGGGAAGGATATAAAAAAAGCTCTCAAAATGTTCAACTCATCGTGCTAAAAAAAAGGTATTCAAGTTGAAAATTATTTTATAACCTTACAATTTCAATCAATCCCGGGATCCTGAAAGCTCAGATATCAAAGTTATTGTCAATCCCGAAATTCTGAATGATCAAAAAGAGGGTCCGGAATTGGATGCCCCAATTACAGCCAACTCTTTCTCATACGTAAAACATTTTATTTTAAGCCAAATATTTTTTGGTTAGACTGATTATGATTTTTTTATGACATGTTTTGATAATGTTTTAATTTATTTATTGTTTAAAAATTAAAAGTAAATTACATGACAGCTGACGCCAATTCGCCATGCACTAATATAATGAGAAAAATTTATTTCAAAATATATTTTTCGGATTTAAAAACCGAATGCAGATACTAACTAAACCCGTTCTATTATATTAAAACTAGTGGTAGTCACTGTACAAAAAAGATGCGAAAAAACGTTAACATTTCTGATCTGGCACCCAGACGTATATGAATACATTATTAGATTCTCAGTAGTTGGTAGAACTTTGAAACATATGAACAACGGCACAAACCTATATCACATACTCTAAGACTATCGTCGATTTTAATCTAAGTATAACAAATTCTACTTATTTTTCTTCGTTCGTGTGTCGTGACGTTATACAAATTATAAGTTTCCGTTTTCAAAACAGTAATGATCGATACTTAAGAGGATTGTACAGATATGGTTCCTTTAGAAGGTATTTTTTGTGTGGTGTGTAAGAAATTCTGTGAATGTTATATTTTTTTTTATTTTCACTGACGTATCTTTCTCGGTACGTTTTAATTTCGCTGCCGATTTCAACTTTCTGTAATAATTCTGTAATAATAAAATTACTATCTATATGAAAAAATATACAATACTCATAAAAATATAACGTTTGCGAAGTATGTTAATATTATATTTTCCTTGAAACAAATAAATTTGAAGATAAGAAATCCACCTGAAAATTCGTCAGTTATGTCAAAAAATTTGACAGTTATTTATAAAAATGACTTTAATAAACTTGAAATTCCTTTAAATTCTCAAAATAACGGTAATTTACCATGAAGTGTATACGTTATAATAATATTGCTCAACACAATATCGTTATTATATAATTGATCAACTCATTGCCTAGAGAAGTGGACATTTTCAGTGATAGTATTTGTGAACTGTTACTATTTTACTATTTTATTTATTGATTTTGTTTGTTGATTTTGATGTATTATGTAGTTTTATTTTTTATTCTGTCTCATTATATTTGTCAATTACATGGCGAATTGGCGTCAGCTGTTATTTCATGTACCATAATTTTAATTTTTTACAATAAATAAATAAATAAATATTGAACTTTTCATTTTTTTTATTGCGAAAATTATCCCAGTGACTAGTAAAGTTTTTATAATTTTATTAGAGAATCAATGTGTGGTGGATGGGATATTAATAAGAACACGTCAAATCATCGGCCGTCACCCGTTAAACTATCGCAGGTTGCAAGTTAATTGTTCCTAAAAAAAGTGTAGTTCCATATCAAATATTGCCGTATTACTTAATCATTGGATTAGAAACAATATTTCAATGAAATTCAATGTTTTAGAATACATCACTAAATATAAAACAATAGTTTTGACTTAATTGCTTATTTATTATGTATATTAGAAAAAAAAATTAATAAAACCAAATGTTTGGGAAAATTGAACTCACTCATATTAAAAAAAACACAAAAAACCTCTCTAAAAAAAATATCCGTATTTTCAATCGTGATTTACTGTGTGCTACCATTTTATATCAGGATAACAAAAGTGTATCATTTTCTCGTGCAAAATCCCTAAGCAATACTTTACACCCTATGGATCGTAAAACGCGGGAAAGTTTGTAACTTTCAGGACCGAAATTTTTCATCATTGGGGGAAGTCCCTAGACGCAGGAAAAAACACAGCATTTTATATACTTGCGCACTCGTGCTATGTGTTCAGTGTATTTGCGCTGCCTGTATTGTTCATTCGTTGTCAACAATTAAATTTTGCTTGGTAACAGCACCATGCAAAATGGATTTATGTTGGAAGTTAAAGTTTTAAAGAACCTCGTCAATATTTACAGTATTTTTTTTTTATTCGCTTAGTTGTTTTGATAAATAAACGCGTGAATTGTTATAATATGATTTGTTTGTGACTATTTGTGCGATTTTATTTTACGCGTCAATATGATTTGTTTTACATTGCTTCTTGATTAAAAAGTATCGATATTTAAGCAAAATAATTGTATATTTTGTAGAATGTGACGTTTAAATACTTATTTGTCGCCTGCTGTAGCGTAGAACTTGGTCTGCCGATCAGGTAGATCTAGGTTCGATTCCTGGTAAGGTTAATATCAAATTTTGATTTTTTTATTCAAATTTGAATCCTGATACGTAGGTGTCGAGAGACTTAAAAAAATCTCATCAAGCTTATCTCGTGTGATCTTTCAACATCAAAATATTTGGCGCATTAGCATTAGCTGTAATGCCAAATACTCTTTGAAATATTTTCAAAATGTAAAATGTAAACATGCATACTTTCAGATAAATTTAGAAAAACATATTGTAAAATTACATAACGAATGTTTTTATTATATGTATTTTCTTATCATCGCTAGTCAAGAGCATTTTTTCCAAATTTATATTGATGTTATCTGAAGGCATTTTTGCAAAAAAATAATATTCTAGCCTAACCTCACAGTCGATTTAAAAATTAGATTACGGAATATAAAATTAAATTTGATAACCTTTTTACTCCAGCAAGTGGATAAAAAAAGTTATCAAATTTAATTATTTTAAATAAAAATAAGCTGGAAATTTTAATTGCGTCCAAAACTGACCTAAATACGTTATTAGGTTTGGTCAGGTTGAATAATGTCCGTCTGGTAAGCGGTAAGTTACTTGAATGCAATTTCTCGAATTTATAATTCCACCAATGTTAAATTTCTCGAAATTTAATTGCTTGCATTTCAGTTGCTCTAATATGGTTAGTAAGAAGATGTTTATTCAGTTTTTTGTATTATTATTACACAATAGTTGAACTCTCGGCATTCTATTACTATTGCACCTTATGTACACGTATTTTATAATCCAAACTTTTTATCACATTGCACATTGACTGTGGAAAGGAAAAAGAACGTAACCCACCGTTTCACAGATAATCACAACGTATAATAACTTGATACAAGTTCTATGAAACGACGTAAGCTAAAAATGGCAAATTAGTATCAAAATTTACCCTTAAGTTTGAAAAAAGATGGGCCTGTAAAAATTTCGATCAGGAAAAAAGACTAAAAAATTTTAAATATATATAACTAATATTAGATAAAGCCAATAAAAAGCCAGTTTATCAGGCTCCTTGTACTTCAAGGTTGCGTATATTTCATAATTTGCTTTTGAGCCAAAATCACCAAAAAACGTTTTTTGTCTCTCCTGTAAAATTGGTTAAGTGTCAGTACGTCCTTCTTCTTTTCCACAGTCGATATTAATACTCTTCTATTGACGATAGCTTGTAGCACTATTTTTTCAAGGTATACTTTTTTAAAAATTATAATATCTATTCAGATTGGCCTCATGTCGGTTCTGAAAAAATCAGTATCGTCATTTATCACGAAGAGGTCCAAAATCACCCTTTTGAAAAATGTTTAAATGTAATATATGGAATATCACTTTTTTGTGATTAAGATGACAGTCATAATTTTTATTGGATCAAAATGAAGCTCTCTGGAAAAATTGACTTTAAAAACTCCATTAAAATTAGCAAAGATAAAAAATATTAAATCTGTGTAAAAGTTATAATTTAATAATGCATACGTTTGAATTCTTTTAAGAGTAATTTGTAGGTATATTTTTTAAGCTATGCGTGAGTTGCCAGAAAATATTTTGGTATAATATACGTCATAATTTTGTTGGTCTAAAACTTTTTCGATTAGAATATTAGGCTCTAATCGATTATCTATATATTAATTAGTCGATAAGCTACGTTTGTACTTTTGTTTGTATGGTCGCGATTTCGCCTTTTCGATGACGTCAAGAAAGATAGTCTTCTCCCCCTCCTTTACCCGCTGACGCCACTTTTTTATTCATACTAAAGAAATATTTTTTCAATACACTGACATTTGAAGAAGCAAATTTTGTGTCGTGGAAAATCGCTAAAAAATTGATTCCTCAAACGAAAAAACCTCCGCAGTCAAGGATCGATCACAGAACTTTGAATTATCACCCAAGCTCGCTACCGCTGAGGTAACCAACAGATTTATAAATACGACAAAAATACATCATATATATTAAGCATTCAAAAAAGGAACTATTTTTGAGATTCAAAGTGACTTCGATTTTTTGTATTCAAAATTCAAAAATAGAATATGTCAAATAATGAGTGTAGTCAATTCAAAATAAATGAGTTGATAATGTAGATCTCTATATTATGATACATTATTTTATCTAATTTAAATTTTCAGAATATATTTTTACATATAATCTCGACAGTTAAATGTAAATATTCCATGTATGTCATATACAGTTTGCGCAAGAATGTTTCGCGAACCTTATGAAAATTTAGTTTTGTATTTTAAAATGTCGTTGAAGGGTATATAATATAATCTCTATACATATCATTACAAATTTGTCTAAGCATGTATCCGCATCTTAAATATAAGTGTTTTTACCGTTTTTGACATTTGGAACAGCCAATAATGAACTTATGATAACCAGGGTGGTAGAATTAACATATTTTTAAATTTAAATTTGCGATTATTTTTTTTATCAATTGTTAATTATTGCTGATTTTTAACGTTCAGGGAATATTAAAATGCATTGAAAAATATCCATGTTTTCTTGAAAGATTTTTATTTCAATTAATATCTAATTTCAGACTCTCCATGTATGTCATATATGTATATGCTGACGGCTTAAAATGAAATATTTTGGTTTTTAACTGATGGTGTTTAGAATTTATCCCAATACTTTAAAAGTTTGGTATCTTTTGTTTTAAATAACGAGTAAACGAGTCTATGCGTTGGTGCACAGATTTTATTTCTTAGGCGCGAAAAGTAAATTTTAATGGTAATTAAGTCAAAAAGTGATCATCCTATTTGTTTTTCAATTATTTTAATTATGGTTTTCAATGGAAAACCCTTTATAGTGAAATGTATAATGTTTCATAAAAGCTGTAATTAAGATAAATGTTGTCTGATAACAGAATAATTGTCGTTATTTGCGAGCGTTTCTTCGCAAACCCATTAAGCTTCACCTACTTTCATTTAAACACAAAGAAAAACAGATAAAAACCATTGACTTTATCAACGCGACTTTAAGTAAATGGGAAAATTTATAAAATCTTTTCACGTTATCAAAATCCGTCAGTTTTGTTTTTATTTAATTAAATAATTAAATATTGATATATTAGTGAGTATTACAGACATTCACAAAACATGAAACAAAAATCGACGTTTTCAAGCCTAAATTTATAAAACATTTTCTTATTTCACGTTAGCTTATGAGACAATAACCTAAAACTATTGATTACAAAAATAGTTTCAGTATTTCGTGCTATAATTTTATAATCATATTCCATTTTTTTCATTATTAGCGTTACGTATAATAAATAACATTATTTGGATATTCAAAATCGCGCAGTTTTTCACTAAGATTACAGTTTTCGTAGGTCGAATTGAAATATATTTGATGTTATGTCAGTTTTAAACGCATTACTTCTACACAGTCAAGTAAATTAAATATCTGGTCTGTCTTTATAGTCCATAATAATTATATTATTGACAATCTAGTGACTAAAACTAATCCAGCCATTGAAAACAGCCTCCGAAGCTTTTTTATAATAATTTTTATATTACAAGATTATATGAAATTATATTATTTTTGTTTCCTCCCAGTTCATCCCAGCGTCACGTAGCTACGCTAAGTACATCCTCTGAATAGTTTTCAGTAGCCTTCCACGACATCGGGATCCATCTGAGTGTTAGAAAAGACAAGCAGGGTCCAGACTCTCTTGAGGCGTCCGCAGCACATGTCCAGGCCAGGTCCATCGTCGTTTTTTTTATTTTGGACGTAATAAGAGACTGGATAGTCCGCTCTCTAATTTATGTATTCCTGACAAAGTCAGACCACCGTGCTCCTAGCATTCGCCACAGGCATCTGTTTTCAAAGCACAGTATACGGTTACTTTGCGCTTTTGTAAAGTGCCATAATTCGCAACCGTACAGAAGAGCTGTTAAAATGCATGCGTTGACCAGGAGGCTCTTGGTTCTGACCGAGTACAATCGTGAATCTCAGAATTTCCGCATTGAGTTAAAGGTTGCTTCAACTATCCTTAATTGGATCGCGAGCTCTTTACACGGATTGCAATCTCCCGTGATGTGTACTCCCAAGTACCTGAAACTGTTGACTCTCTCAACTGTCTCGAGATTCACTCATACCATACGCAAATCCTTGGTAGATGAGCCTCTAAATACTCTACTTTTGAAAGATGTCCCACAGTTTTACAAAGAACAGCAAAATGTGTTTGCTATCCCAAAACAACAGAAGTAATCTGCTAATGCAAAGGAATATCTTTGAAAATGTATACATTTCACAAATGCGTTGCGATAGACTTACCAGAGAGATTTTTATAACGTGCCCGCATTGTGTTTCAGCTCGTGGATGTCACGTAACAAAAAAACATTGACATTTTTACAAAATATGTACATACATATTTTTTACGTACGCTGAAAAATCTAATGTAATCATTTTAATTGATTTACCCCTTTGGATGACAAAGAGGTATTGCATATACGCTTTTCGCAACGGAAATACAACATTGAAATATCAAATAAATAGTTTCGTATGTATACAAAATTTAAATCATTCAAATTTTACACATATCAATGCGTATTGTTACTAACTTTCTCGGTTTCACTTTTCTGTTCACAAATGAACTAAAACTAACGCTTTGTAAATATTTTTTACCGTCATAGGTATATAAGAGTAAAAATATTATCACGTAAGTTAAAAAGGTATTTTTGGCGATCTGGACTAATTCCATCAATGTTTTGATAATCAATTGGGAAACTTATCACGTCAACAATTATAATTTCTGCAGAAGAAAATTTTAATGTTAGTAATTCCTTCTGATTTTAAAAGGGTGAGAATTATTCATAGCCGTAATATTTTTGAAATTATAATATTTTGATGTAGTACATATTTATTATTATTATACAACAGTAAATAATATTTAAATTCATGTTAAGGATATAGCAGGGGCGAATTGAAGTGGGTTTAAGTACGACTTGCAATTTACTGTAATACTTCAATAATCGATCGGTTAACAATTCAAAAATCCTCCCATTATATTACGTTATTTACCAACCAGTAAATAAAAAAAACATAATTCAGGATGTGAATACTTTTTACAAAAACTTAAGGTCCAAAATCAAAACGGAAGTTATTTAAAATATTTCTGAGATGAATAATTTTATATAATCACTTTTAGGGTGTTCACTGTCAGTACTTGGTGGAAAGGAGAAACACAATATTCATTTCTACATTATTAATACATATATGTATAGTGAAAATAAAGTATAAAGGAGTATTACTTTTCTTTCTTAATTTTATATAAATACATTTTTTTAAATATATTTATGGAGCTTTAAGTACTAGAGCGCCAAAGCCATACATGTACACACCCATGCGCATACATACATATACACATACAATACACAAGGAAGCCAACTAAAGAGAGTCATTTTCATGATGCTAATGTCGTTCATACATAGTTTATTAATTTTAGACGAAACATAAAATACATAATGGGTCGTCGAGCAGAACTGCTCTCGATCTAAAACGATACTCGCACATTCATTGTCTTGTCATGGTTGTGACTAGGAATTCTGAAGTCTCGGGGTTTTCAAAGTCCCGGGACTCAAAGCGTGATAATGTCAAATTCCCGTGACATCCCGGGACTCGAGACATTTATTTCCCCATCAATAAAATTATATATTTTTTCAAATTCAATATTTGCATGTATGTGTGTATTTATGTATTACATACACTCGACGCCTTTTTAAAGTACGCAATAGTAAAAATCGCGTTTTTTAAATACAATTTTTAATAATTAATATTTTTCTTATGTAATGGATATGTGCAATGCTATCGGTTCATTTTTACTAAGAAGGGATGAAAACGGTACATGTAATGAAAAAATATCAATGACGCCGCCGTCAAGAGTAAATTTATGACCATATCTTCACAATACAGCTTTTAGACTTTTTTGTCCTATTGAAACATTGTTATCTTTATGAAATAGTGAAAAAACATTTGTACATAAAAAAAAAACATCAGGTATGAACATGTAATTTTAATATTTTGTAATTTGCTTCTACTACAATTATATAAAAATATATATACACATGGTATTTGAAACTTCTACGAAATTATAAATCCCAAACATCTGTTTTTCTATTAGATCTCTTTTATTTATGCGTACTTAATTTTGCTAAAACCCGGGTAATTGTCACGTCTCGACCATATCGTATCCAATTGTCTTGGTGCTCCCCTCTTATATCTGCTTTTATTCAGTACACATCAGTCATTTTGAGGGTTTTTTAACCACAAAAATTGTTTTTTTCAAAATTAAAATATACACACAGTCACAATTCCCGGGACTCAAGACAGCACAAAACCCGACAAGTCCCGAGACTTTTGTCCCGGTATGTCTCGACACATAATCCCTAGTTGTGACGATTGAAGATCGATGAGTTATAATGTTTCACTAACTCGCTGTGAAACTTTTGAGGTATGTCACGAATGAACTCGTGGACGGTAAGTATTTTCAAGTATCTGTGAAGCAGTGAGTTACGCACGTATCATGCGTTACATATTTGTCTCGGTGATTTATTTTATAGATATAAATAGGTTCAATAAGACAAAAGGGAACCAACCGCCTGCAGAAAAAAAGATACTGATCTTAAAAGCTTTGACATCTTTTTAGATACTTTACCTAAGTGCTGTGCATGGTTTTCTTAAAATTGTATCTATCATTACATCAGTTGTTAATTAAGCATAACAAATACGTGTTATTTAGTTGCTTTTTAATACAAAAAAAAATGCCCACTTAACAAAATCGAAATACTACAAATAAAACAGGCTGAATTTCAGTTCACCCCTATATTAAATTGAAATTTACAATAATTAGTTCCTATTCATAACTCAAAATACCTTAAAACGTCACTTGGTTTGTTTTTGCTTAACTCAACTATGTCTTTTAAGTCTTACAGGGAAATATAAATAAATAATTAAATAATTACTTATATGTCAAGTCAAGATAGGTTATGTTCAATGTTTGAGGTTGCTATCTTCAGTATAACACTCATGTTATCATCATTAAAGCAGTTTCTGTGTTGAGATTTGCTTAATTTTCAAATGTAAAACGTTTGGTCTTAAATAAAGGGCTTTCAAAAAGACTTGCACGACGCTTGGCTTTCTTACGTATGTTTGAGAGCATCTCTTTGTGAAGATATTTGTAAAAACTCTACTATCGCTATCCTGATGTTTCGATCACAGTTAATCGTTGTTCTGCTAATCGACCAGGTCTAACTGCTAAGATTAATTAATGGACAATGAGAAAGGGTTGTTTAACGTTTTAAATATGTCTGTAATTATGATCAAGATTAAAGCCACAAAACCTTCTTTCAAAAGATTGTTGTATTCGGATGCTGTGATAAGCATACTTATCACAGCACAGGTTTGTAGGAGATATTCCCTGACGATAACAATTTGTTTTGGCTATCTTATCAAGCTGCCATGAAAGCTTTCTTTGAAAGCAAAATTATGCGGAAAACTCTTACTTGAAAGTAGTTTGCCAATATTTGTCTCGTGGTGTGCAAAAGCATGTGGAGAGGCTTTTTTTAAGCCCCTACTGAGCGGTGGGAACATTTTGTGTGGGAAAAATAGGGAAAAAGCGATTCAGGAATACTTTGTCAAAATGTTTGGTTAAGAAATCTAAAAAAACATATTGGTCTGTAGTTGATTACTAAAGATTTTTTTAGATTTAACTATCGTGACTACGTGCACCACTTTTTAAGTTTGTGAAAAATGACTCCGTAGGAGGCATACGGTAAAATCTTTTGCGATGTGAATGAATTCGTTCTGAGGAAAATGTTAAGAAATCGTATTTGTGACGTTATATCCGGGCAATGATTTCTTTGTGAGTGTAATTTTATGAGTTTTTGGGTCTCGACGGTTCTATTTGACACAATCATGGATAATGTCTTTTGTAGCAAAGGAATCCGTCGCCTTCGCAACGTCTGACTAAACTGTGTGGACATCTGCGTTTTTGTTGGAATAATGCTGTTTTCTGCGAGAAGTTAAGACTCAATAGTATATATTAATGATTCACATTTGTCATTCAAAAGTTATTTTACTGTGGCCAAAATATGTATCCAAACGCAATCGCATTATTTCAATATGAAACGAGCAGTACTTTTTATATTATATTAGATAGTTTGCAACAACACCGACAAATAAAAGGGTATTTTGAAATTTAAATGAGGCTTTTTATACAAAACAATACTAGGCGACAGAAATCAATCAATCAAGTAATTTGTTAATTTTCATTATATTTACAAAAAAAAACATATAATTGTAGGAACAGAAACGATAGTGTGTTTAATCACTGGCATTTTAACACATATTTTAATTCGACCAGAAATATTAAATAATAAAACCCTGTTATAATTAAAATCGTTAAAGTTGGTCCGGCAATCCCTACGACAATTTCACTACCATTTTTTTATAAAATGGGTATGGGAATTTTTAAATAATACTTATAAAATGCTTTTGATGAGAAACAATCGTGATATTTTGGCGGTTTTTATTAGAATGTCATTCATGATGCTCGCGAAACTATTTTGTATAAATCTCTCTTAAAATAGCATTTTACTCAAATAACAAATACCAAATAAAGTTGTATTTTCTCTTTGTTATGCAAGCTTTTAAGCTTTTTACAATAGTTTTCAAAATATTGGTCAGTGATGATCATTCAGTGAAAAGATCATCCTACCATTTGAATATTCCCTCAGAATATAATGAGTCACTCTGATATTTCAATGCGAGTTTCATACAAATCCCTCGTTGATGATTTTGAGAACCAATTATTATCATCATTTCAGATAATAATTGATTCTCAAAATTTGAATTATATTATAGATCCTCATTAACGTACAAAATGTTTATTTATGATGTCCCTCCCACCATTTCCGATCCTTCAACAACTAGTATAAAATGGATAGATATCAAAAAATCCTTCAATAACTTGGCGTAAGGAGAGCGATTAGTTAACCACTTGTCCTGTCCTAGCCTTATCCTTCTAACCCTACTCTCTTTGAAAAAATAGAGGTTGAGCTACAAATAGCTTTCTTAGATAAACTTCTGTTGAAATACCTCCATTAGGACGCCATATGTTCCCCATCGGGAGCGGGCATAGGTTAAAAAAGAGGTATTTAAAATAATTGCCGATAATTGTATTTCATGTATTTTTATTTTTTACTATTGTGGTGCTATAATGCAAAACGTACTATTTTCAAAATGAGCGTTAATGAGTTAGGTATGCAGATAGGGTAATTCAAATCTAAGGAATCGAGTGGTATTATTAGTTTTACGAAAAAATATTTAGAACACCGTCGTTTTTCACTTGAAATTCGTAGTTTTCTGCAAAACGTACTATTTCTAACGAGAAATCATCTACCATTTCTTGCAAAACGCACTATTTCCAACAAAAATTTGAGCGAAGCAACATTTTTTTTTGTAAAACGCACTATTCTATATACTCTTATATTTGACTGTATATTTTAAACATAGTGATCTGCTCTGAAGAAAGTAAAGGAAAGGATAATATTTTTGTTTATTCCTGACAGGAAACCAAATCAGAAAGAGGACCAAACTAATGGCCGAATCAAAATCTATCGGACGTGCGCGGAAATGAGATTTGTTTTTTGGCTTATTTGAGAATTTTGACAGCCATACATATTTCTGTGAGCGTTTAAGGATGACTTGTAATTGAATGTTCAGGGATGAATTGCAAATTTGTGAATTCTTCACTGAAGCTTGATGTTTACCTAATTATAAGCCAAAAGCTAGAGTCGAAAACAATACTTACACAGACGCATTGGTTCCAAATCGTCTCTTTGCTTAGGATAAAATAATATTATTTTTCCTATTTTGTTGAAAAATAATTTCTTTTATATTTTTTTTCCATTTTTTACTATCTTGTTTCCGTAAATCTATTTTCTTATATTGTCTGAAAAGAAAAAGAAAATAAGTTTATTTTCTGTACAAATAGTACACATAGTTCTAGGAAATAAAGCGTTTTGAAAAAAAAATGACGAATTTAAAATACTTTTTACCATATGCCAAGTTTATGAAGCAGGTCAATGATTTCAAAATAATTTATTGTATGATTTTTAATTGATGCAATCATAATATTATGCTTGTGTTGTTCGCTATAGTTTTTTGTCTCTACTGAAAAGTTGGATTTTTGGAAATAGTACGTTTTGCATTATAACTCCACAATTATCTGTTAAATATTGGCATATTTATTTGACCTTACATTTTCATTTAAGTATTTAATAATTTACTAGTATTTATTACCCGGTTGAAACCGGGAAAGATGCTAGTTGATGTTGAAGGTTGGAATCTGAATGCCTAAAATATCACCGTGGACTAAATCATTCATAATGTGAAAAGTTATAAACCCACAGTTGACCATCATACCTAAATCCATAAAACATATTTTCTTATAAACAATAAGGTTCAATGTGAACAGTTTGAAAATGTGAATAACATGTCGACTGAAGGTGCTTGGTGGACTTTCAATATTAGACTTAAATTATTAGGTCAACTGTTATGCACACTAAATTTGAATCGGACAACTTATTTACATTCACATAAGTTTTGTCACTAACGACCCGGGTTTCTATAGTAAATTTGTGTTAAAAATTTTGTGTTGTTTTATGGTTATGAAATTTATGGCTTAATAACAGTAAAACAGTAATTTTAAAAATAAAGTGATCCCTAAATTTATAGTTCAAATTCATCCGCGTGTAATTAAACGCCTGAAGATGCTGAAAGACGAAACATGGGTCGTTAGTGAAAAAACTTGTGTGAATGTACATAGTTTGTTCGATTTAAATTTAGTGTGAATAACAGTTGACCTAGAAATGAGAGTCTGTTTTACGACTCTACAACTTACTGTTTGGGTTAATAACTTGTGACAAACAGACAGATATATGCTTTTTGTTTTATATGATGGGTAGATAACTTTGTTTGAATATATTTTTCATATTTTTTATTTTTTTAAGACATGTATAGATCAGGGGCGTATATTCAGGGTGTGCAAGGTGTACGCCGCTCGCCCGTAAAGACAATATCATTAATCGATATATTTAAAATGCATTTGCGGCATAGAATCGCATATACAATTGCTCATTCAATACGATTGCCGCTCGACCAGTTAACCCATACAGCTTACCTGTCTGCGCAGGCGTCGCGTCAAAGTCGTGTTTTTGTTTGAAATTTCAAGGACCCTGGGCGATCTCTTTCATTCTAGCACACACGTTTTGTATTCGTTGTCAAAATCATTAAGCGCGCAGTTACTCCCGATAACTTTTGCAGTTTAGTATATAATTTATTATCAGTTGACAGTTAAGTATATCATTTATTATCATATCTAACGGTGTTCAAGATATTTTGAATACTTCATTTTCAATATCAGAATGAGAGTACTTCAACCTCCTAAATAATGAAAAATATGCACAATGTAGGAAGAATTTTTATTGATAAATAAGCTAAAAGATTTTTATGGAGCATAATAGGACTACATTAGATTGAAAAACGAGCTTACCGTCGTCTATTCATGCTCTGAATTTTCAGACAAACCTGTTCATGAATTTCATGAAAAATAATAATCTTGAGTCAGTTTTTCATAAAGTTTACAAACTAAAAAAGTTGATAGGTATTAATAATTCCAAACAGTACGGCTTCAGCAGGAATTTCCTGCCTCAAAAAGAATAAATACTTGTTATCGAAGTACACATGGCCAGGAAAGACTATATCGCCTATACTTAATTTATATAGAAAAAAGATACTCGTTGAGTGAAAACAAAAGGAAACGTTTTACGATAGTGTAATAGAAAAATTCATGTCGTAAAAGCGAAGAATTGAATTAATGATCAAATAAATAAAAATAAAATTCATGTTAAAAAAAAAAGAAAATTTACAGCACACACTACATCAACACCCACCGTACGCCACTAGTATACATTATGTCTGCGATCAGCAAAAAACGTTATTTAATTTCTTTAATAGTTAAAAGTTAACTCTTTAAAAGCCTACGTAAACTTTTTACGATATTTATTTGACTTTCTGAATAAAAAGTGAGCTGACTGAAATAGATAGCTAGCACAATACGTATTTTTATAGTATCACAACATGTGAAATATTAGCGATTTTTTAAACCCATGACCACTCCCAATGTGGAGCATATATCACTCTTGCTAGGTGGATTTTTTTGCCCATCACAAACATCAATGCCTTCGAACGGAAATCGATATATCGATTAAAAAAATGCTATTCTTATTGGAATTCTTACCCGTGGTAACGTGGTAGTTCGGCATGGTAGCCAACAAAGTTGACCTCTGCGTCATGGGCTCGACGAGTAAAATTATCAATACCACTTAAAAATAAATAAATTAAATATTTTGAAGCATTAAAAATGGTATTTCATATTAAACAATATTATTTTTACGGCGTCAAAAAGCAATACGTATTTTGCTACCTTCAAAAGAATGACTGGCAGTATAATTTAATCTCAAAATATTTGTTACGAAGCTTTATTGAAAAAAAGCGTGAATAATATGTAAAGCAAAAAAATATTTATAATGTTTGTTTTATCCGTGGCTTTTAAACGTAAACGGTTTTGAAGTCTTAATTTTTTTTATTATTATTATTATTGTTAGCTTTATTATAAGTTACAGTTTATTATAAGAAACAGTTTTCTGTTTTGGAAATGGAACATTACAAAATTCGAACAGTTCAAATCGAGATGTCAAATCAAATCTATGAAATGTATACTCTATGATTCATGTCAGACAGATTCAATTCCTACAGACAGACAGACAGGACAGATTTAAATTCCTACCTAATTCAGATCTGTTAAATGATCAAATTATTTTTGCAAGTTCCCCTTTACTTTACCCTTTGCATTAGCCTATGTTAACTGCTTTTTTATAGTATATAAATATATATCTATATATATATATTAAATTGTATTTCTTTTGTAAGAATTAATATGGTTTTTAAAAATGTTTTTTTCAGAATCTTCATTGCTGTCGATTTTGTTGAAGTAGGCAGACTTATTACTTGGAAGCGAGAAAAACACAAAATCATCATTAGTTATTTACTTTAGTAATGTAGAGTTTCACTCTGCTAAAAATTTCCCAAATGTTAATTGGGTTTATAATTGCCATCATTTACCACTTATAATTTATTAGTCTTTGATGATTTTTTAATTGTATGTTGTAGGTGTTGAGCATTTTAATTTTGTGTAATTGTAGAGTCACTTATAATGTAATTTGTAAATCCTTTTCATTGTTAATAGTTGCTTACATCTTTTATTTCAATTTAAATTTGTATAAATAGCACTGTTTATATATTTTTCTTATCAGTTGACAATGCTCGCAATGAGTGAAACCGGTCCTGACCTATTAAATAAAGTGGAATGAAGTATAAAGGAATATTGTGTTTTTATTAAATTGCAGGCAGGTAAAAATATTTATCTAAAAAATAAAGTCCAATAGTATATCAAATAAATTTAAAGTGGGCAAAAATGTGTTTCTAAAACTTATTGTACAATATAATATCATATAAATTTAAGGCAAGCGAAAATATTTATCTGAAACTGAATGTATAATATAATATCAAATAAATTTATGCCGGGCGAAAATATATATCTAAAACCTAATAAAATTTTAAATAACTTAGTAAATTCCACGTATTGTGCAACAAACTGTGACACGTATTTTGCCTCTTTCAGAGGCATCCTCAGACAATCTTACTTTCACTAAGCTTGTTTAAGTACGTACAAACAAGCTTAGTGTAACAAACACAAAAATGAAACTTTTTTTGCTATTTTAATTAAATTATCCATTTTTTGTAAAACTTTGAAAACTGGATAAAACCGTTTTTTCAAAAGTCGGTTTTTGTATAAGCCCTGGTCAGGATGTTGCTTAGACGAGATAATTATTTTAAGGGAATAGATATCGGAATTATTTTTGTATTTTAGTACATTTAAATAAAAGCTTATTTCTTAAAAATATTTTTATTACAATTTATTTTTACAAATAAAATCGAAAGATGGTTTTTGTCAAACACTAGTAATACAAGAGATAAAAAAAACACCAATCGCAACTAATACAAACTTCCAAAACTTTCTATTATTATAAAACATAAAAGATAATGGTCAGGTTGTTGTATTACTTTGTTTGATCGCCATTTTGGTGAACATGATTTTTGACTGTTCATATTTGGCAGTCGTGAAGTATATTTATAGATGTGAGGAATTTATTATGAAAAAATATTTTATAAGCCAACCAATCAATCAGAATGTGATAATCTTACATCATTTTTACATCATAGTAAATCAAAACCATTTATAAACGAAAGTATCAGTTATCACTGATTAAATAATACTAGCTGTAAGCCCGTTGACCTCAACGGGGGGAGATTTTTTTGCATTTTTAATTAGTCAGAAAATTTACTGGCGTGGAAAGTAAATTGTAAATAATTTAATTTTAGGAATAATTGAAATGTTTAAGTTTGCTAACAAATATATTTCGTAGAAAAAGAAGAAGACCTCGGGACATTTATCGACACCCCTGCAGTATTTTTTCTACATCTTTCTTGACGTCATCAAAAAGGCGAAATCGCGGACATACATACGGCGGACGGACGGACGGGCGGTCATTATCGACTATTAATATATAGATTTTTTTAAATAATTATAATATACGCTATAATAATGATCGCTAAATAACTATTTTTACTTTGTATTTATAATATGAACAAAATATTTTAAATCGTTTGAACTAGGGATTCTGTGTCGAGACGTTCCGGGACTTGTCGTGTTTTTTGCTGTCTTAAGTCCCTGGACTTTTTTGGAAAATGTCTATGAATGAATGAATGAAATGAATTGTGACTGTGATTTTTAATGTGCTGATACGTGTCCTCAAAAGGACTGATGTGTATTGAATGAAAGCAAATATAAGAGAGGAGCCCCAAGAAAATCGGACACGACATTGTCGTTTTAACAAAATTAAGTATGCATATCTAAAAGGGATCTGATCAGATGTTTGGGATTTATAATTTCGTAGATGGTTCAAATACCATGTATTTATATATTGTAATATAACTGTAGCAAAAGCAAATTACAAAATATTAAAATTGCATGTTCATATCCGATGTTGTTTTTGGTACATATGTTTTTCACTATTTCACAAAGGTACCAATGTCTCAATAGGACAAAAAAGGTCTGAAAGCTGTATTGTGAAGTTACGGTCATAAATTTACTCCTGACGGCGGTTTCATTAATATTTTTTCATTACATGTACCGTTATCATCCCTTCTTATGATCTAAACAGTAAGCATTGCACACATCCATTACACAAGAAAAATAATAATTATTCAAAATTGTATTTAAAAAAACGCAATTTTTACTAGTGCGTACTTCCAAAAGATGCCGATTGTATGTAATACATAAATACATACATACATACATGCAAATATTTAATTTTAATAAAATTATAATTTTATTGAAGGGGAATCAAGAGTCTCGAGTCCCGGGACTTTGAAAACCCCGAGACTTCAGAATCCCTAGTTTGAACTAATCACGCGGCAATCAAAGGGTTGACAAGCTTAATTTTATGTTTTAATTATAATATGTTATTAAAAAAAAGGAATTATGACTGCTTAAATAAAAAAACCTTACGTAATAAAGCATTTGCTTTGCTTCAAAATATTATTCGCCCTGTTTTACAAGAAGCTTACACAATAAACTATTCTCAAACAAATCTTCGTGTTAAAATAAATAAAAGCTGATGTCACTAATCCCTAACCGCTGGAAATTTCAATATCCTTGTATTTGTATCCCTAGTTGTACTTTTATCAGAATTCTGAAACATTTTAGTTTTGTCATAAATTTATCTTGAAAATACTATTACCGTCTTCTGTGTTATTAAAGTTTGTTTATAGAACAACACAATAAGAAAAAAATATATACTTATTTTAAACTTGCTTAAATTGTTATTATAACCCAAATACAGTACGAAACAATTATAGGTAAGATTTTTTTTATAATTAAAATTATTCGTTATAATAAATATAAGAATAGTTAGCAGAATTCTTTGAAAACTAGACATAGCTCTTTATAAACATTGCATTGTTAAGAAATATGATGTGAAACAGATAACGAAAGAGAAGATTTGTTATGTTGTTGGCATACAAACATATATAAATGATATAACCGCACAGATAAAAGCAAAAGAACAAACGGGGAATGACAAACTGAGTGCACAAACGAAATTCCAAAAATGATTTGCCCGAACACAAAACACTGAGACGTTTTCAAATCACACTAAACCCAATTTCCCAAAAGCGGAAGCGAAGCTTTCCCGGGCTGTTGATTTCCAATCCTATGCCGAGCATTCCGGAAACGAACCCTCCTCCCCGTTGTGAATCTCTCCTTCTCTCTTTCGTAGGAAATCTTCCATTTCACTGCTAGAAGATACATCTGCTGTGACCCCCTTGCTACAGTTGTAGCCGTATAAACGTTTTTACCTATGAAAACGATTAAGCATTATAAATAGGTATAAAGTTATTTTTTAATCCTTGTGCGCTCGCAATATTGACCACATTACTTCCTAATTGAGGTATATATATGTATTGACAGGTTTTTCTAAGGAAATTTTTAGATATCACAAACATTGATTCAAAAAATGATTTTTAAATACTAGGACTTGAACCCGCAATGTCAGTCGTGGAAGCCAACGACGTATACGAATACGCCAAGGACCCAAAAATAGGTTTTTCTAACTGTTTATTTTTTAGAATTTCGACTGAAGTTGCTTGATTGAATTTCAATTTCAAATTTGAATTGTCTGTATTCTGTACTCTTCCATTCACAGTACAGCATTCAGACAATTCATTTTTTTTGTTTATTATTCTTACATTTTATCTCATATATATTATAATGCACTACTTTCAATTTTTTTACTTCTAGGTTTTGTAATTACGTTTTATAT
Source organism: Himalopsyche anomala (assembly GCA_031772345.1). NCBI lineage: Eukaryota > Metazoa > Arthropoda > Insecta > Trichoptera > Rhyacophilidae > Himalopsyche > Himalopsyche anomala. The sequence continues at coordinate 6,999,494 of CM062834.1, forward strand.
GTATCAAACACTTCACTTTTAGTCAATCACTTATTCATATTTCGTATTTTTATTTGTTAACTCTGTCAATACCAATTGCTTATTGATTATTATATTCCTTAAAAAAATCATTTTGATTTGTATAAATAACACTGTAATATTGTATTCTTGGTTCTGATCTTATTTAATAAAAGTGGATGTGTATCCGATTAATTGACAAATTTTATTGCTAATAACAGCGCTTGCATTAATACTCGTTGTCAAAGTTAAATAAATCGGTAATAAACATTTTCAAATCTTTTCTAATAACGTAAAATAACTTATTTCTGTTAAATATAATAAAATATTCATTTTCGTTTTGAGATGAGACCAGTAATAAATATTTTTTTTTAACGATCATTGCATTTTAACTACAGTGTCTATTAACATTGATCATGTTTGCATTTTCTTTAGTGAAATATTTTTGTAAAATGCACTACGCCAGGGGTTACCAACCCCGTGCCCGCCAGCTTGAATTCGAATTTATATGTGCACGGATTTGAATTTATCAAATCGTTAAATCGGCTTTTGAGATTTTCAAATTCCTCGGTGAGCTAAAAAAACGAGTTTCACAGATATTTTGGGTAAAAAGTATAGGGAATTGAGGATATCAAATTCGTCGGTGAGCTAAAAAAAACGAGTTTCGGAGATATTTTGGGGAATTGAGGATTTCAAATTTCTCGGTGAGCTAAAAAAAAACGAGTCGCGGTGATATTTTGGGCAAATCCCCTCGCCATGTTTATTCCATCATGTTGATATGGTTGCATAACAAAAGATACAAAAAAACAATATGAGATATTCTCGCAATCATTTCACAGAAGTTTCATAAATATTATTACCGTCTATTTCTTTTGGCAAACTATAAAACATACAACCAAGTCTTGGAAAAAAAATCCGACATTGCTAGTGAAAATGTGAAACACGGTCAACTATTTTCTTTCAGTGGAATATGCTCTGTAAAAGGGGCTTAAAACCTTAGCGTGTAATTGGGCGTAGTATTCATAAGCTTAGGGATGTTTTTATTATTTCAACATACGCTGTGTTTTACGAAAAGTGTTATATAACTTTGATTGAAGAAAATGACACATAATTATTATGAATTCGTTTATATGCGGACGTATCATTTTAAATTGTAAACAACTTCTTATTTATTGAAATATTGAAAATAATCAACCATAAGCCTTGCAAAGCAAATTCATAATATTCCGTTTTTCAATTAAAAAATATAGTCTTAATGAAAAGAAGTTGACTAAGGCTGATTTTTAAGTATGTAAGCAACTTCTCAGTTTTTATAAATAAGGTATGACTGTCAAGTTTATTTGACGAGGATTGAAACAAAACGCGAGTCCTTGAAATCAAAATCAATAAATTGCTATAAAAAAAATCCCTTATATTTTTTTAAAAATCAAACAATGCTGCTGCACTCAATATAGTTAATTTTATTCTGATTTTCATTTGTATTTTTATTATTGAATACAGAAAAAGAAATTGTGTACCTGCTAAAATTCTATCGTCATACGTGTTTTACGTACTTTACAAATAAATAAATACGTTTTTTTATATTATATATTAAGATTTATTTATTTTATCTGTTCAGGTTTTTGATAATATTATTAGCGTAAAACATACTGTGGAGGTCGATGAAAAATACAAACATTAAATATTCAACGAATGAAACGACACAAAAAATGATTGGAACGATAATCAACCCATTTCAAGAACGAGTATGAATGCACTTATGAGACGTCTTTTTGCTAACCAATTACTTTCTGATTCGATCGCTTGATGCGGTATGATAACATTTGTGATAACATAACAATTTTGATACTATAACATATTTTTTGAACTTCTTCGTTTTTTTTTAAATTACTTCTCGCACTAACGTTTATACTGGACATTTGTAAATGCTCCATCTACGTTTCGTATAAAATATTATTTATTCATACATTAGCGGAGTCAAGACCATTGCTACGTTATATTTTATCATAATTCTTTTCCAGATGTTTTTTTTATATTATATTGCGATGTTAAACGTAATTCCTTTAGTATAGAGTAATCAAAATAAAGCTTTTCCAGCAAACAGCCCGCGGATAAAAACCAAAAAAGCACTTTGCAAATACTGCGAAAATCTTTTTTCTCGCAAGCCCTGCATCCAAACAGGGTTTGACTCGGTCTCAGTGTGATCTTTTGACTAAGAATCAACATTTAATTACATACAAACATAATTAAAAAAAAACTAAAATCTAAATATGCCCTTAAATCAGAAACTGCTTTTACGGGGAATAAAATCTATTGATAACTATATTTGTAAGCTTTTATTTAAAATAAATTAAGCTGTTTTTTTATTGATTTTACTATCTGCATTTTTTCTGACACTATTTCAGTTCAAGATATGAATGTTTATACTTAAAAAAAAATCATCAATATAACCATATCTTTAGTATTTTAAGGGTACGAAATTTGTGGTATCCTTAATTTCCTACAAGCGTGATTATAAATTTAAATATTTTGTTTGTTTTCAATATTTTTTCTTTTCTGTTTGATCATTCACATATTATTTTTGGCAATAATTTTTCAATATGTCTCCAAAAAAACAAAAATTGTGACAGATATTCGAAATAAATTGATGTTTAAAAAAATAGTTACATTAAAACATTTTTTTAAATAAACTATTATTATTCATTTACTTCAAATTCACGATACAAATTTTATTAATAACAGTTTTATTCAGTTCAAAAAATATTTTATGACTATAAATAAATTCTTTATTATAGAATAGAGTTGATTCAAGGTTGTTCTAGTGTTGGTGTGGTATTAAACAACTTCGAGCCTCTAAAGAAAAGTGCTTTTTTTTATTTTTAAAGTTAAACGCGTATATTAATGATTTAAATTCATTGTCTACACAAGTGGCATTGAAGATTATTTTTAACAGTAAAAAAATAAAATGTTCATCGCAAATCAACACCGATTATCAAGTTAGAAGAGGAATGTGTTTTTTTTTAATTTCAATATTTCAATATTCAACTTGAGAATAATATTTGAAAACAAAAAATCGCAGTTGATACAGTTTAAAGTTTTTTTAATGTCTCTTTACATCCGCCCCTGTGGCTGACTAATCTTTAGATGTCACGACCAGCCTTCAGTTTCGCCAAGGGACAGACAATGCTGATTGAAAACAAACAGGGGAAGCAAAAGTTCACACTATTTTCCAAGAGGGGTGTTTTACCACCCCTTTACACCCTTACAGACTATAAAATACATATAAATCGAAGGCGTGACAAAAGAGGCCGAACAAGATTATCTGTGAAGGGTAGACGACCAGATTGAGCTAAAATATCGCAGTTAATAGGCCAAAGATCAGCAGTTTTTTTCTCAAGAAAAATTTTGTTTTATTTTTGATTGTACAAAGGTATATTTGTATTTTTTTTTACTAATTTTAAGACAACTGAATATAATTGTGTATTGAAATATCAGTTGAAAACAATGGGATTATTAATATTATTACTAAATCGACTTCAAGTTTGTCGTAGATTTCAACGAATAATCTTTACTTATCCAAATGATAGAAATATAGTCAGTAGATCATTGATTTATGTTACACATAATTACTTTAAAGTCAGACATGGTTTTATCCGATCAGTTGCCTGCAGCTCCCTTCGACTCGTCTTTAAACTATAATTAGTGAATGTAGAGTTAACAAACCAAGCAATGTATTAACGAGTAGCAGCAAAATTATTTTAAAACTCTTTCCTTCGCGTAATATTACTTTCTATTGTTTTCTTGCTATTTTTTGAGAAATCTTCTGGGGTCGCATTTTTAAAGCGAATATAGAACCTCCAACGTGTGCCTGGATCAATGGACGCTACAAGTCAAGCAGCGAGTCGCAAATTCTACCCGCGTACTAAGATTGACGTGCAGCGCAGTCCATCCAGACAGTCTTTGATATTTCAATTCAGACTAATCACATCGATAATCCTCGCAAACGACGAGATAATAGATAAAAAGCGGTAGATGTACACGTTAATTTAGAGTAAACTACTCATTTTTGTCTTTGCAACAAACCAGCACGGACTTGAGATAAACAACACTTGGGCTAATGAAAAGCTTCCGGTTAACCTGAGGCTATACAAACTAAACACTACCACACAACGGATAAGTATTCTCTAAGCTAGCGCACGACTAAAAGGACAGGTAACGATCAATAAGAATCCCGAAAAGTCATCACTGCTTGGTTAAAGAGGTTTTTGAAAAAGCCAAACACATACACGCTTATATATATACAACCAACACGCATCCTCTCAGATTACCTTGTTTCAAATAATGAAAAATAATTTTACCATATACGACAATAACATGAGGTGAGACTTGGTTTTGGTACCCATTAACCGACACAAGACACAGTGCAATTTCGAATCATTAACTGTAATTTGTCTGAGACGCATCCTGCAGTATCTTAGGGCAGTGCTTCACTCCGATGGCTCACCAAAATTTGCTTATATATAAATATATATATACATAAGGGTATAATGCAAAAATATTATGATATCTTTTTCAATTAACATATTTATTATTATATTATTTATCAGAAATTAAATTTTCTATTGAACTACCTATACATATTCCTTCTTTATAGTTTTTTATCATCGGCCCTTATCGAACCATACATAATATTATTATATTACTCAAAATAAATTAGAACATCAGATTTTCTAATAAAACATAAAATGCCTACTTTAATTATTTATTTACAAACAAAATAATAATTTAAAAATAAGTGTGAGTAAAATAAATATAAAAATAACGAGAAAAAATAATTAGTGAAAAGAATGGCATTCACTTTTAATTCGTCATTATCAACTACATATTCGAATATCGAATAGTAAAACTAAAACTATCCGGATGTATTCGGATATCCGGATAGTTTTTAGTATATACATACATTATATGTTTGTACTAAAACATTACATTAAATAGTATCTACATTAAAAACGAGCTCATTTGTAATAAAAGACATTTATTTAAATTTCAAAAATGCATATTTTAAAAATAATGTTTCATATTTTAAATTTGTTTTTAATTGTTCCTGCCGTTGAAAATACTCGTTTAGTAGCAGTTGACGTTGGCTTTATTGTTAGAAGTGTTTTAAACAACACGTCTAACTTTTCTGTTATTTTTTTTAATTGATCCAAATATATCATATACAAAATATTTTTAAGACTATGATTTAAAAAAAAACATACTTTGATAAACAAGGAATAACCGGCTGTTTTTGCTAGTAGACAGTGGTCTCGATTTCTGAGTTTCTTTGTTCACTGGTATAGATTTTATAATAATTAAAGACTAAATATTTTCACATTTCTGTATTAGATAAAGACAAAACGTATAAATACACATTTCAATATCGTTCCATTGTATTACAATATTTAAAATTTGCAGGTGCATCGGATTACTCCAGCGGTATTTTTTAATGAATCATATAACAGGTTTTTTATATCCCCGAATTCGAGCCGATTCGTGAAACAAAAGTATTATGATAACACCAGAGTTGGGTGAAGGCGAAAACACCACTACCTGGGAAATTCATAATTATTCTTTAAATGTGGAGAAATTGTGATGTGATTTTTCGTAGAATTTGTAACATATTTCATTAAAAAATATTACGAATACTATTATTCGGATATTTCCCCAAATATCCGAATATCGAATAGTTGAAAAAGGGGCGAATATATCCGGATATCGAATATTCGAATATCCGGATTGGAATCCCTAGTCAGAATGTTTGTCAGAAAGAGACATTTAGGGTTTCGCCTCACAAGGTCTATGAGTTTGGATGCAACTAGTAAAAATGTATAAAAATTGATTCTGTACCATGGAATATAATTCACACACTCAAAAAGAACTGTTGAATCATCATAAAGACTTTTTTAGAGAGCTTTCAACAAACAACACGAGAAGTTGTTTATTGAAAGGATACCTTATAGGTAGGTTGTATAAAATTATCTTTTCTGCGATTATAATTCATGGAAAAAAACGCATTTTCTTCCTAATGCTGCATGTGGTATCAAAACTGTAGGCTTAAATTAGAACGTCTTACCTAATGGTATGACGTATAACGCGTTTATACCATATTGTGCACAGAGTTAAACCCTTTTTTATTTATTTCAATAATTTAGTATTCTGTGCGGTGTTTGTGTTTATTAACATAACTCGGGAATTATTTTTTTGTAGCAACTACTTTTCCGCATTTTACCCAATTGTTCATTTTTACCTCTGCGCGTGATTTTGGGCATTTACCTACATCAAACACGTACTAAGCACCCCATCCTTTATCTGCCTTTCATGAGTAAGCGATTTAAAAAAAACTCCTTGTGCTTTTAAGAGGTTTTCTTTAACGTTTGTGAGGCAGCTTCATTTTCTTTTCTTGTCGGCCTTAAACGCAAAGCTTTACATTGTTTTGCCAACTGTTATTTGTATTTGTAATTATTAGTTTCATTTACTGTATACGTTAAACATTGTATTAAACTGTCCTGCCATTTTTACACACTAAACTTTTTTTAAATATTAAAAATATATTTACCCTTATGCTTACTAGGCTATTTAAAATCAATTTATTATTATTTGAAGTTTTTGTAATGTCACACGACATCAACTCGAGAAGAAAAGATATGACAAACTCTCATGTCCAAGATCTTAATTATTTTGTTCAAAAAATCTAAATTTTATATTGACTGCCCTGACATACGTTCAGACCCTACCAACCGATCGGCAGGGTAAGTTTTCACCACTAAATCACAAATTCCAAATTTTAAAGTAATTTTTATGGTTGATACAATATTTATTTATTTACATGTACATTACAAAAAAATAAATTAATAATTTATTACTTTTGCAATGTAAAAAAACAAGATTTATAAAGGAATATTTAAAAACAGATAGTAGAAAAAATATTTAAACATTTAAAATTTTCAATAAAGTCAACTTAGTAAGTTTAGATAAAGTCAATTTTAATATATTGAAAATAGTCTTCGTCTTCGTCTGAACTCACTCTAATTTACGTGGAATATGCCAATATCCTAAATAATATTTTTAAACACTGTTAAAGCTATCCCCAGTGGCATGCATTTTTTATGGTTAAAACGTGGTTTAAAGACTTTTGAAGTTTTTGATCAATTTGAATTGGTCATCAATTCAATGTAGGTTTATAAATCATTTTTAATTGTTTTCAATGGTGCTTTACTAATGTTTAAAACATCATGAAGGATGTTATAAATTTAACTTTCCACCTGATAATGAATTTATTACTTTGCTCGGAATGTTGAACTCTGGTCAACATTTAATGTGGCACTTACTTGTTCTCTCACCCGGAAATAGCCTATCTACAACAATCAAAACCACATAACCTGACTTTTCGTGCGCTAAAAATAAACTGGTTTTAAGGTATGTTTATTATTTCATAATGTTATTCGGAGAAAGAAGATGAAACACAAAGTGATCAAAGAATCGACAGTTTCACATTCAAATTTATTTATCGAATCTCATACTTAGAATATTAAATGGAATGAGAAGTTGATTTTTTTATTATTTCAATTATTTACGTATTATTTTGTATGTATTGTGATTTAGAAAAGATTTCACCAAATTTTATTTCGTACATAATTTAATGATATCCAAAGCAAGTGATATATGTATATACATTCTATATTGTTATATTGATAATTAAGACTTGCGTAAAAAGTAATTTAGGTTAATATCTTAGTTAATTCCGCTCTAATCATCATGTTTCATTAAAATCCGTCAAAATGGGATCTAAGTGTCTTACAATTCAATTTGTCGTGAAACATTATATTATTTTTCTCATATAATATCTAAAAACACTGCATGTAGTAATAAACGTCAATAAAAGATTTTTTTATAATCAATTACGTATTCTACGTAAATATTAATTGCTTGATAAAAAATATTTTTTGAACTTGACGCAATAGTCAACGTGATGTCATGGGCTCGAGTCACAGTACAAACAGTTTTTTTTCAATCGATTTAGTAATATTATTAATTTCTATTCGAAAGAATATACATATGTTTGTGATTTATACAAATTTCTTTCTCACACTTTCAATCCTTAACGGGTCGTAGCAAGGGTAATTAGTTTACCACAGTCACGTTCTACCTCTATCGTTATATCTCCACTCTCTTCGAAAAAGAGAGGTTGAGCAACATAGTAACTAGTAGTTCTCGTAGAAAAACTGACGCCAAGATACTTTCATCAAGAAACCATATGATCCTGAAAAGTACCGGTTTAAAACATAGCACCTCTTTCCTTCTACGTAAATTATTTTATTTTTGAAATCAGAATATTGCGAGAGAGTGGACTAAGGAAACAAATGCTTGGTTTAATTTGGATTTTTATCGTTTTCCACCAAATTATAACATTTGTAATTGAGAATGAATATTCCAAATTTATGAAAAAATGTTCAAACCTCTAGCAAGCTATCGTCTCTTTCAACCACTCTTATGTAATGTTTCGATTTTGAAAAAAAACAATACTTTGCTTAAAGTGTCCCTTCGGTTTTAACTCTTTAGGCTACGGTCTTAATCATTTAAATTTATCTCATGTATCATGTTATTTTTTCAATAATTTCTTTGTTATGGAGAGTTTTCTATTATTGTTATATCTGTGAAACAACTTTCCGTTTGTTCGAAAGACTATAAGTAGTTTTCAATGTTCTACCAAACTATTACAAGTAGTCTTTTACGGATAGCCAATCTACATTATTTTCTTCGGGATTTTCTCCATTTTTTGTTTGGCAGGTTCTAATATCATGGCAATCAAATCAGGCCACATTTAGTTGCTCAGAGCCGTAAATAAAAAAAGGTTTTTTTTTATTTTCTGTTTCTGATATTGATGTCAAAACATTTTAGCGATGTTCCCTGACAACCTGTTTTGTGATTTAAGCAAGGTTTTAATTTAAAGTGTACTCAAATTTGAATCGTTCAAATTATGTACATTCACACAAATTTTGTCACTAACGACCCGGGCTTGGCCTTTCGGCATCTTAAGGCGTTCAAGTGCAGGGATGAACTTGAAACACTTTCAGTCGTAATCATTAAGTGAACTCGGTGACTGTACCATAATATGGTCTTTAGAAAGGCAAGTGGACGCAAAAATACGTATAATGAAATAAGTCCCTATGTTTAATGAAAATAATTATCGAATGACAGTTTAAAGATTTGAATATATGCTTATATGGTTTAAATTATTTTTTCTAAGCAATTTTACTTTTTGAAATGCAAGAACATCACATGAAAACATACTTTCTGGATAAAAAGCATGTATTGCTTTTCACATGACAATACACTCACTTAGGTTTATTGTGTATTAAGTATATACTACAGTATTTTTTCACTTTAAAGTAGTTAGCATCCTAGATGTTTTATCAAAAGCAACTGTGACAGTTGCTTTTGATATGATAGTGCTTACAATAAAAAAGAAATATCTATTATCATTTATTATTGATAAAACACAATACAAATAAATTAACGATTAGCTGGAAAATTACAGTGGAACCTCTCATAACGAGTAATTTGCATAACGAGCAAAACAGATTGTGGAAAAAATGCTCTCTCAACGAGCGACATTTCGCATAACGAGTTTTTGAAAGATCACTTTCACATCGTTGCTTGCCTGAAAATGATTTACAAGGCGTAGAAAGGGGTTACCAAGAGAACCCCCACTTCAGCTTGGGAGAAGCTTTGCCAAGAAGCGTTGTCAAATGTGATTTTGAGGGGTTTAAAACAGTACCTGTGAAGCCTGCACTCAACGAGATTGTATCTTTGACCAATACCATGAGACTGGAGATGGATAACAACAAAATGGATGAGCTTGTGAAAGAGTTCAGTCAAGAGCTGACCACCGAAAAGATTATGGAGTTGCATTATTTTTCGCATTCCAGGTTGTTACGCTCCTTAAAAATTTTGCTTTAATACACGTTAAAAATATAAAAATTGATTCTTTTTCCGGCATGGAACGCATTATTGTATTTTACATTGTTTTATATGGGGAAAATTGTTTCGCGTAACGAGTGTTTCTCATAACGAGTAAGATTCTGAAAAGAATTAAACTCGTTATGAGAGATTCCACTGTACATTCATAAATTGAATAAAAACACGTACTTCATATCGACTCATAATAAGCAGAAATTTGTATCTGACAATTTATAAATTTTACAGAAGGTTTTTTTTTAATTACTCTTGTACTAAGTTCGATAAAGGAATTCTTTAAATACGGTTATCAAATAATAATATATGGTCAATGCCTCTCCTGATATTAAGCTGACTACTTTTTTGTTTGTTTGTACTGTTTTCTTGATCAACGTTTCTCAACGTGGAACAAACGATGAAAAATCAAAACGCCAAAATGCACAGACTCTAAAAAATATCAGGCGAATGAGAAAACGTTCTAAAAATTTTGTCACTGACGCCCTAGGTGATATTCAACAATTATCGGTTTAAAACGCAATTTACCTAATTGTGTCGCTTAAAATCTTTTGCCGATTATGGCTCGATATAAAAAAAAACCAGGTTGCTATGTCTAATCATAAATAAAATCTACATCTTGATTAATCCGGCATGACTTATATCATAATACTGACGAAGAAAAAAACGAGGCGCTTGCTTCAGAGGTCATATTAAACCACATACAGAAGACACTAAGTACTGATAGTTTCGAATCAGTGTAAAAGCGACCACTAACCCCAGCCATTCTTGATGCGTCTATCATATATTTCTGTGTAAGCTGAAACGTTGCGCCATTGTTACAGAACAGTCTGCGGAGCACATCTTACAAATTTACAAGAACGTTTGGTATTCTTATTACGAGCTGTAGAATGTGTGTAGCTTAATTTTAATTCAGTGACGTCCTTTTAAAAACAGTTTCACAAAAATATGGTTTCGTTCGAAACCGTTTCGCAAAGACAACTGTTTCCTAAATTAGAGTAAAGCGGCTGTTGGAGGATGCTGGGACGATCCAGATGATAAAATAAACTTAAACGCGATTAGGAAGGTATTTTAAGAGATAAGTGGGTGTTGAAAACACAAAGAAAAAACTAAAAAATCTTGATTTTGTTAACAATTTTATAGTTCCAAGCATCCAAAAGTTGTATTTGCAATATTACCTTTTTATTATGCTATAGGTAGAAAATAAAACTAAAAACTATAATAGTATATTACATTAAACAAAAAATTATGGGTATTAACATCATGGCTTCGAATCGCTATTTTTTTCGTTCCGGTTCAAGTAAAAAAATATATGTATATCGGTTCGGTTCCGGTTTTCGTTCCGGCAAAAATAACGGTTTTTAACGGTTTTCGGTTCAGCTCGAATCCAAAAGCCCAGGAATTTACCGATTTGCCCAAAATATCTCCGGGGCTCGTTTTTTTTATAGCTCACCGAGGAATTTGAAACCCTCAAAACCCTATAGTAATTTACCGATTTGCCCAAAATATTAGCGTGAACCAAAAAAAAAACCGATATTATTTTCCGGTTTTAACGGTTTTTAGTTTTCGGTTTCGTTCCTGTTCGACGCCCTGATTAATGTATTATTGAATTTTGAGAATTAGGTATGAAAGATAGTTAGATAAGTAAAAGTTGTTTATTTACAAAATTTTACTATTTCTTCATTAATCACCAACGGTATAAACTTTTTTACGTTAGTCACTGTACTGTTTTATTAAGGTTCTGCGTATTGCTGTGAGATGATACTTATAAGGGAAAATTATACAAAGCATTTCAATGTGCTATCAAAAGGACTGAGGTCTAATCATCTAACATTGCTTCCTTACCAATGTGTTATCGTAGATACAGAACGTTAATTACAATTGGTATATACATAGGTACCCATCATTATATCGTCAATAAATGTATTTTTAGTTTAAAAAAATATACTTATTGTATTTTTAATACTTTTAAATACTGAAACCTAAGAACCAAGTAAATACCTATAAAACTAAAAAAAATAAAAATAAAAACTTAATGCCCACAAAATAGAACGCCAATTCAAACAAAAATTGTAAAATAATAAAAATAGTACACAACCGTACCGCACAATAGTACCGATCGATTTCTGCTCGAAGGCATTTGTGTTTGTGATGTCGATTTGTTAGCCACTAGTCCTGTCCTAAGCATTATACTTATATCCCTCTACCCTCTTTGAAAAAGAGAGGTTGAGCGACCGAGTAACAGTTCTCGCAGAAAAAACTTCTGTTGAGATACCTCCATTAGATGGTCATTTGCTCCACATTGGCAGCGGACATGGATTAACAAAATATTTATAGTTTAATGAAGACATTTTTTTATAAATTAATACACAGTACTACTAAAATATTTAAAGAAATGTCTACAAACAGGAAGTATCACGACAAATATTCCTTTGTGTATTTATTAAAATATTTAGACGTTTAACATAGTTTACGTCTCAAATTGAATATAAGTATCATTTATTAATTGAGGTTATATGCTTAGTACAGTTTTAAATGTTACATTATTTATAGTATTTATGATATATTATTATTGTGTTTTATTTAGCCAAAAAATGATTTATGTAGAGATTTTGACTACTATTGAAACAATTTAAATTAACGAGTACTTGAACATAAATTAATACTTGAAAGATTATGCTATGCGGCAAGTTAAATATGCAAATTTTAGACTGAAATTAGAACTACAAAACATAAAATACGTCAAAAAAAGTCCAAATATAAATACAAATTGATACTGACCGTAAAATAACTTTTTTCTGCAAAATAAAGTAAAAAACAGCTTACTTTATTTATTTACAATCAAATCATCTTCATATAACTTGAAATATTATTATTCTCTTTGTTCAAACTATTTTTTTATTATTTCGTTAGAAAATAATTCTACACAAAACATAAATAGTGTATCGTAATATTATGAAAACGATATCAAATCTTGTGATTGTTTATTCATATAAACTTATGTATATAAAATAGGTCAAAGGTGCAGGAGTTGTTCTAAGAAACCATTTTGTACTTTATTTCATGAAGCATAACGTCACTTATCAACAATTATTTAAGTTTTTCTAACCCTCTCACAAATGCAACGACGTCGAGAAATTTGCAACGAATGTGTAAAATTTTATTTTTTTCTCTTTATTTTCAATTGTGACTATTTTTAATAGCACAAAGAGAAAAATAAAATGTATTTAAATATCAAAAAAATATATACATAAAAGATAGCATTTATAGCCAAAGGATTGTATTTTTTTACTTTTTACGACTATGAAGTGCCGATTTTTAATTTAAGCTGGATCTTTTTCGAATCTATGATAATTTTTCAATTCAATATAAAAGCTTACACCCAACAACATTATAATTAATTAAATTAATGATTATTTGAATGAATTTTATTATTTTCTAATTAACGCTTGAAAAAAAAACTCATTAATCAAGATCTTTAATTTTTCAATCTTTCGATTTTAATTCTCGTATCCGATTACTTTTGTTTAAGTATTTCAATTTGTTGGGTCTTATGGCGCAGCGGCTAGCGTTGTTGGCTTCCGTGCCATATCCCACGGGACTGAGTCTCAGTACGATTTTTTTTTTTGATCGATTTATCGATTTCTGTTCAAAGACATGGGTGTTTGTAATGTCATAAAAATCCCTCCCACCCTTTCGATCCTTCATTAAATTCACATAGCTGGGCGTACCGAGAGCGATTAATTAACCAGTAGCCTTTTCGTAGAAAAAAACTTCTGTTGAGATACTTCTATTAGGATGCTATATGCTCCACATTGGGAGCGGACATGGATAATATATATATATATATATATGTATATAATTAAACTATGTTACTGTCATAGTTACATAAGTACATAGTTTTCTCAAATTTTTATAAAATTATTTGAACAAGTTATATGAAGTGACGTGCTTTGTAATATTTTTGTTTATCAGATGTCACCCAATTTATGTGTCGTCTTAATTGTGACTCAACACAAATTTTTCAGTATATTTAGTTATTTTACATTATTAAAAATATAAATTTGCGCATTCACATCACGTCCCTAACATTTCAAACTTAGTTAACGTTCTCATACAACCCAAGCTCTAAATATATCAAAACAAAGTTGGGCAGTAAAACCCCCGTGGACAAAATCCTAACAAAAATTTATAGCGTATTGTTTCACATTGTCTGATCTTACACTTAGTGGAAAGAACGTTTGACGCGGCAGGTGGGTGGGGAAAATTCTCATAGCTAGCCGTCCATAGACTATATCTTATTCTTTACGGCCGGCACATCAAATTGAATTTTCCAGCAAGTCGCCGACGTCAATCAGTATTGCGCCGGCGTCGCCACGAGCCGACGCATGGGTGCATACAGAACAAGATAGAAATTAGAAAAAAAAACAATACTATCTAGCAGTTAACTGCAGCGTCAACTAATGGCGAAAACAAATAAACGCTAGCATGTTTAGTCACGAAAAATGAAAAGAAATATATTTGTTTTGCATATTATATTGTATTATGCCATACCTACTTTTTGTTTAAATATTAGATATTTTCACTAATTTTTCTATACATAATTTAGTTACCTATTAAATGTCATATTTTTTATAATTCTTTACTATTCCATTATAATTCATATAATTCCAAAAAAAGCCATATCAAAGCTTAAGCAGAATCATAAATAATAGTAACCAGACACATCTCATCACTTCCAGTGGGTTAAATATGTTTTTTTTATTTGATAGACTTTTTTGTATCACACTGAAAATTAAATTTCCTCAACGATACAGTTAAGTTACATTTTTAATAACAATACTAATTTAAAAAAAATATGTAAAGGTAAATTAAATTAAATTGGAATAACTATAAATAATAAAGTAATTAGTTAATAATTAGCAATTATTAATGACAGTAATACAACAACTTTTGATTTTGAAACTGATTTGATTAGGGATTAAATATGTAGGTTAAATATGCTAGAAACATTTTTAGACTATAAATTGGTTATGCGATCAATTGACGAGGCGGTAAACTGCTAGTGATTAATTACTGATATCTAATTGCGGGCGGCTAATTTTCCGTAACCACTTCATGTCATTCTGCTACGTTTAATACAATTTTCAAAAATACGTTTTGCGTTTTTGATTGAGATATAATTATTTATTGAAAAAAATAGGAAGTCACCGGTGCCCTTTTCATTTTTTACACATATTTTTTTTTTGAATAGAATAATAAGAAATGCTTAACTGAACTGGGATTTTTTGAAAATCATATTTAGCTGTATTGTATCAATTACACGAATGTTTGTAAATAAGTCGCTTAAATTTGTTTTGGATAAAAGTATCGATCTAGCTAGACCGTTGCACTCTCCTTATGCAATAAAAATACTCAATAAAAAAAACAACAGATAGCAAAACCTCGTAACCTATATTTATATTTCTAAAATTATCATATTTGATTATCTTCACTAATATAAATAAACAAAAAAAGAAGTAACCCCAAAATTACGTTCATAGTTAATACGGATTACTTTGTAATAAGGGAGACACTTTTTTATAAAACACTCTTGATTTCGGATTTAAAAAATATTTAAAATTATTCGAAAAAACGTTTTATTTTTAAGCATAGGGCTTTTTTTCTAGAATTAACAGTTACTGTCAGGGCTTATGCAAAAACCGACATTTAAAAATAGTTATTTTCGAATTCCAATATAGTCTAAAACTCGATTTAAAACGGTTTTCTAAGTTTCACAAAAATTCAATGAAAATAGCATTTTTTTTAAAAAATCTTCGTTTATTGTAAACAATGATAAGTTAACAAAAGATAGTAAAATTTTCATTGTTTTATTCAGTATTCTTACTCGGCGGTGGAGTAATTATACCTATCTCGTACTCAACAAAAAAAAACAAAAAATTAACCAAAATATAATATTCTTCATATTTCATAATCAAACTACAAAACTGGTTTTTTAAACTGACAAGCCCTAGTTCAACACCTTCAAAGTATATTATATTAAAAAGTATATATTGCAGATGGATAATTTAAACTGGATTTACGTTATACTATATATTTACAGCATGTACAACATATGCAGTTTACAACATATATTCACAATTGAAATTATTTTTATTTTATATTCAGGGTTATTTTGTGCGTCAAATTTGCATCAAACACTTTTTGGGATATGAAATACTTAAATATCAACAATTTTTCGTTCATTACTTTCATATACGTATACACCCATGGTACAGTCTTAACTTATGGCCGAGAATTCAACTCATTCTTTACAGAAAGTAGTTTTTATCGAGAGAAGGAAAATTTTACGAGTGCTTTTAAGCTGTTTTGTTTTTCGGAGATCGTGTTATTTTTTTTATTTCGCCTTTAAATCTTTAAAACACTTATTAAACTGACAAAGCTGTCACCTTATATTTAAAGGAAGATTTTTCCCCTTTACAATTATTCGTGAGGCATGAGGCATTTTTTATTATATTTCAATCATATCCTATAATATATTATAATTATATTTTCGTAGTGACATTAATCCTTCTTTTGTATTATTTTCTATCTAATTTGAGTTTTAGAATGAATAATGTAATTAAATTTTATATCATACATGTCATTTTTTCCCCAAATATCCGAATATCGAAAAATTAAAAAAAGAGCCGAATATATTCGGATATCAAATATTCGAATATCCGAGTTGGAATCCCTACTTGCGTCTCTCCATGTCAACCGGTGACAGGCGAAGCGGGCAGAAAGCACGTAGGATATCACTGACGCTTCGCTTTCTATAGCTTCAATTCGCGTCCCAGTCGCGTTTGCATCGACTTCGACCACGTAAGACGTAAATAGCGTTAATCTATTGAATCTGCGAAAGCGTTGTAATCATTTAAACCCAGTCTCAGAAGCAATCCCAGTCACACAATAAAGCAGTGTAAAATATTTTTTATTTCAATACCAACTTTCTTACTAGCTGTAAGCCCGTTACGCTCAACGATTTTTTGCATTTTTGATAAATCAGATATTTACTGGCGTTGAAAATCGAATGCAAACTTATTTATTAAATAAGCCAGAAGATCTTAGCTTAATTAATTCTCTAAATAGTTTTTTTAGGAATATTTAATATTTAGATGCTTTAAAATGTTGAGAAACCGTGTCACATATAGGATGACAAAAATCATCAAGACAGGAAGAGGGGTTTCGACTCTTAAAATGTTGAAAAACCGTACCACAAATAGGATGATCGAAATTAATTGCAAATGTTATCCAAATGTATGAAAAATAGTCAAAATATATTCTCATACATTATGAAAAAATAAAATTATATTTATAATATATTTTATCCTGAATGGAAGATAGTCGAAATATATAAAAATCCAAAAATCAAATCCAATTCCAAAAGAATATTGGTCTCACGTCAACTCACACGATCCAATGATTCATTTTGATAGCCCTATAATCATAGTTCAAAATAAACCGTTATGATTGGGCGGATTCCACGGTAGGACCTACATTTAGCGCTATTAATATAATATAAAGATTTTAGATTGTATCACTAAGTCGTTAAAGTCACATCATAAATTGCTTCATTGAAAAAAAATGTTCTGATCACTGACGATTTTGTTTCGTCACTTCTCATTTATAAAATTATTTCAATGAAATCATTGTCATAAATTTCTAATAAGGCAAAAAAACTTAAATTATTATTTGGTTTAATGATTTAATTCGTTACATTTTTTTTATCATGAAAAGATTTTATGCAAATTACATTCACGGAGATCTTAAAATTCTGTTGGTTAAATGTCATATCTACTAAAACAATGAAAAAAAACTTTGACCATTTGAAATCTTAACCAGTGTATATATCATATTAAAAAAAAATCTGTTGCAAGTTTACACGATTAAGTCGAATAGTTTTCAGTGCATTTTTATTTTTTATAGATTTATTAACAGTCAACTAAGTAACTAACTAAAGTAACCATTATCTTTATTATAATGTATCTTCAATCCAACAAATCATCGTTTAGCATTCGATACAGTGATTCATTAATCATATAATACCCCGTGCTAATTAATTGACTTGAGAATTTTATATATTTTATAAAATACAAATTGCCGCCATTATTAGTTTCAATATTTATTTTTGAATCACAAAAAAAATATTATTAAGCGACCTAAAACTCAATATGCAACCCATTTTTTGTTATTTTCTTGTAATTTATAAACTGAATTATTGAAACGATTTTTGTTATTTATATTTTGTAAATTCTTTACAAATATTTCACTCAAAATTATATAAAAGCGTTTTCTTGAAATCATTGACTAATCATACCTATTATTTTTTTCTTAGCAAACTACTTCAGAATATCGAGCGGAGAAAAAAAATCTACGAAAGACTACCATTATCATCTACTATTTCACAGAAAAGATTCTTTGGAAAATATTCCTTTACAATTTCGTTTTCCTTTACTTAATTCATGAATGTTTTTCTTTTTATGTTTAGAAAACTGAAAACAATTTTAGTTATTAATATTTCCTTCTTATATTATTCATGAAACACGTCTAAAAAAAATATCCAGGTTTATAATAGTCTAAACAAAGGATAGATTTATAATTAGTCGACAAGCGAAAAAAAATAATGTTTTAGAGAGGCGATCTGTAAATTATCCTTTGATAAATGCCATTCATTTACATAGAGAGTGTTATTTTCATGCCAATTAATTTTCAAGTTTATAAAAATGCTTTCAACGAGCATAAAAAACAAAAAGAATCACTGCATTTTTTTTCCATTTTATTCAGTACTTATGTTGTATACCTTTAAAATCCTAAGCGAAATTATTAAATCAAATTGTTAAAAACTCAAAACTAGAATTTTATGAATATTCCTCACATGATAAAATATTTATTACAAAAAATATTTTTTTGACTTATTCGAAACTTTCACAAAAAAAATACGTTTGAAAAAAATGATACGCGTTGAGTTTTACAAGTATTCAAGTTATATTTTATCGTTATACTCACATTGATTAAATTTGGTATTCACAATGGTACGATAATGTGCTCATATTTCCAGTCCAATCCTCTGATCAAAAAATGATGATAACGTCAAACAGTTCGCATGTTTTTTCAATTTGTTCGAGTTTGTGCCGTGGTTGACTCTCATAACTCACAATATGTTGAATTATGACAGTTACTTGTCAATTGCATTTTGGTATTTTCTGACTGACAAAAATCATAAACGCCCCGTTGTTGCGCGTATTTTAACGCTATAAATAATATGCATACCTCAATTTACTATTTGCTTTTTTAAACACTTTTCCTTAGTTTTTGTCATGTTTCATTCCAGAAACTGAAAAATATTGTGACGAAAAGCACAAAACCTTTTAAATATTTTGGATTCTTGACGATTTTCTAAGGCATCCTATAATATAACTTAAGACATTCATATTCAATCATATAAGTTTTTTTATTCTTCCTTAAACCAAAGAATTCCACGATCGACATTATTTCATTTTTTTATATTTTTTATTTATATATTTGATTTTTGTTTGCACTTTTATGCTTCTCATTGTTAATTCTCGGTTTAAAGATGTGACAATTTAACAAAATAAAACACTTTTTGTACTGATTCTTTATTTTACTATTATGATCTATTTTTATATATTTTTTTATAAATATTTACGTATGATTGTTTATTGTTTTAAGTGATATGGACAGTCCATAGCATTACAGCTGACCTCAACTCACCATAATAATTAAAATACAAAAAATACAGTACAAATTACACATTAGAAGAAAAAAGATACAAAATCAAAAAAATAATAAAATAAACAAACAGTTCACTAATATTATTGCTGAAAATGCAAGACGTAAGAGTTTAATATAAACGTTATGTCCAATAACTGTGGCACGTGTGTCCGATTACTATGACATTTAATATTTTTTAGTCACATACGAATATCTAAAAAAATCATTTGTTTCTTTATTTTCTTATACTTTTATTATACTCGAAGCTTATAATTCCACACCTTTACCATACCAAGATGCGTAAATTGTTTGACGTATACTCCTTAGAAAGCACTTTCTTAAATGTCCCAGTACTACTTATATATGTATTATAGCATTCATCCTAAATTATAAATTTGTCACGAGTTTAGCAACATAAAATGTTTCAGTGTAAAATATTATGGCTAAATATTTCTGATGATATTGAAAAACTGTAACTGTTTGTTAACGGATACGTATTTGTCATTCATTATTCGTTAAAGGTCTTGCTTCACTAGTTTCGCATCTTAAACATTCAACTGACATGGTCATTACATAACTTCAATAAATGCGGAGAATGAATATATTTTACAATCCGTATGACGGCTTGCAATCCAGGGATTCCGGCCATTTATGCAATCCCGGCTTCCCCGGGGTTGTCAAAATACTTTTACCGTAATTTGGAAAAACAAATATATTCTTATTTTAAATATTTCACGTTCAAACTAAGTATTATTAGCAATAATATGTGTAGAGTTACTAAAGATTTTTACAGCACCTAACTAAAATATTTTTTTTGTCAAAAACTCTTACATAAAATGTGTCCTCTGATATTTATCATCACATCACAATTGAAAACCGACGACTTAAAATGAATAATTCTTTGTTGTAAAAATGATCTCATATGAAATTTGAATTTGAAAAGTTGTCGGATTGGACATGATGTTCTTTGCCCTCGATTAGTTATATCATAATAATTGACATACGCGTATCAAGATGTTTTATATATATAATTGGGTATTTGCCGTTCGTATATATTGGTTTTATCCATGCCCGCTCCAAATGTGGATCATATGGCCTCCTAATATAGGTATCGCAACAGAAGTTTTTTCTCCGAGAATCGTTTGTTACTCAATAGCTTAACCTCTCTTTTTCAAAGAGAGTAGTATGGATAGAAGGATAAGGCTAGAACAGGGCTAGTGATTAACTAATGACTCTCACTACACCCAGTTATTAAGAATCGGAAATGGTGTGAAGGAGTTTTTAGACATCACCAACACCCATGCCTTTGAACAGAAATCGATAAATCTATTGAAAAAGTGCTGTTCGTACTGGGATTCGAACCCGTGAGATCTGGCGCAGAAGCCTTAAAGAGGCTTAAAGCAAAGAAATGTTTTGCGAATAAAAAAAACAAAATTTATTTGATCCTTCTCCAATACG
Organism: Himalopsyche anomala; assembly: GCA_031772345.1. NCBI lineage: Eukaryota > Metazoa > Arthropoda > Insecta > Trichoptera > Rhyacophilidae > Himalopsyche > Himalopsyche anomala. Next base: position 7,020,737 of record CM062834.1, read on the forward strand.
CTAAAACCAAACCTCAAAGACCCAAAACATCGAAGAAATTAAAAGTATTCTTAAATATATTATCATAAATACATATAAGTATTGTGAATATTGATTTTTTACTATTTTTATGTGAATCAAAGATTATATTTGATAATTTTGTTCTTTATTATTTACATTTTATTCTAAAAAATATTCGAAGTGTTAAATTGATATTTTATGAATTATTGTTGTTTTTTTTTGTCGTATAAAATTTTAGGGGAACCCTACATTAGACAAAGCATATAACAGCGATCTCATGAACTGACCTGGCCATGGGTTACTTAACCATGTAGCGGTCATGGCTTTTTGTCAAGCCTTGATCAATTAATTTACCGCATGGCGAAAATAAAGATCACTGTGAGTTATCTAAATAATAGAAAAAAGAAAACCCCAACTTTTTTACAACATTTATTATATTTTATTTTAATTAGTATTTTAGTAATACAAGTATTATTTTATACAAAGTTGAAAGCTATTTCGACCTATGCTTTTGTCAGAACTATATAACTATAATAGTTTGTTATTTTTTCACCTTATTACAGTGAAAGTTAATGCCAATTCAATCAATGATTTTATATTTTTTAAATGTTAAACAATTGCTTTAAAATATTATATTGATCGATATGGTATGTATGTATATGATTATATATATTTCGATAGAAGAAATCAAAAATTGTATTTATTATTGTCAAATATTATATATAATAAATACATAATCATTAAATTAATACTAGTAGAAAAGTGACTATATGCGACACTTTGCTTTCTTCATATATAAGAATTATTCCTTACACAATATACACTAATTCAAACTGTTGTTCGCGATTCACGCAGTAATTCTTTATTGTAAAGAGTGGAGGTGGATGGGGCAAAGAAGGGCTGGTGGCTACCACAAGGCACCTATTATCATTACAATGAAAATTGTGATAATGGAAAACTTACTTCGTTACATTTTACAAAACAATTTTCATTACTTTGCGTATAGCACCCGTGTTGGCTGTTAGGGAAGAGCAAGCGAAGTGTGGGGAGGGTTGGCGAAAGAGAGGGTGTCTTTGAAAGGGGTTGGGTATAAAATAAAACCACGGTTACGTTTGCAGGGATGGCACCCGCTTAACCGTTTCCGGTAGCGTTTAATTATTCATTTACTTTGTATAATACATTAAGATTCTCCGTATTTTACATTTTCGCTTTGCCTGTTTTTCGTTTAATAAAAATGCCACAAGAAATCTGCAGAATTTTATTAAAACCATTTTCAGTTGAGCATGAAATTCTACTAATTTTCTACTACAGTTAATCGTTTATTTATAATTACGTGGCAACCTTTGAGGAATAGAAATAAAAATGTTTAAAACGTAATGTCGTCTAACGATATGGACTTAGTAGAGACTCTAGCACTATTTGCCGCCTTTTTTCATGGCGTAACGTGATGACATTGCTGCAAAATGAGAAGGCAGAATATTAAAGTGTGACAGTTCCTTAAGATCATTGTTTCCCAAACTGTCGATAACTGTGTACCAATTCTATAATTTTCGTAACACCGAGTACCCTTCGTCAAAAAATGCATTTTCTTTCATAACAATCGAAATTTAAGATTTCGACTGGAGGTTCTCGGTGGAATTTCTATATTAAATTTGAATCGTTCAAACTAGTAACATTCACACTTTTTTTTTGTCATTAACGACCCGGTTTGCCTTTCAGCATCTTCAGGCGTTGAAGTGTACGGATGAACTTGAACTGACTGAACTTCATAATTTTTGTTAGTTCAAGTTCATCCGTGCATTTCAACGCCTGAAGATGTCGAAAGGCGAAACCCGGGTCGTTAGTGACAAAACTTGTGTGAATGTCCATAATTTGAACGATTCAAATTTAAGAATCAACATATTTAGCTGCTTATTGCACCACGCGTAGTCAAAGCTCGCTGCAGCGCGAACCTCCACCAAACTCTTGCCGTCCCCCAAGGAGTACCCGTACGACACATTGGGAAACACTGCTTAATATGATGAGTATCACAGTTCTAGCAGGTGACGCAGCACTTCGAGCTTATAAGGACTATGTGATAGCTTTATCTAAACTAACTGACAAAATTGTTCCTGATAAAAAAACGCAAAGAAAGTCTTAACTACAAATCGCGAAATAAGTCAATTCTAGACGATTGATCCATTAAAAATAGTCTTTAAATACAGAATATCCTGAAAGCTAGTTAAATTTAAGAATTGTAACGTCATACAGCAATCAAGAAGGTATCAATTCATAAAATCGATACCTTTACCCAAGAGAAAAAGCTTTGGTGACACCACCCGCACTATCATAAGACAAATTTTTAGTATCACAATTTTCACTTGCTTTTCAGTGGAAGGTGTATGATTATAAACAATTTCACTTAAAATTTTAAAGGATATGTTAATATAATATTAGTCATTAATATCAATTACCTTTTATTGGCATCTATGGTCTTGTGTCGAGTGGTCAGAGCTTTGCCCTACCAATCAAATCGGTATAAATTCAAGTCACTACTAAGTTTAAATTTGAAGTATTACACAGGGTTTTCTGAAAATACAATTTTTCAGATTGTTTTACAAATTAGAAATTACTAGTTGCATGTCAAATATTTTTAAGCATTTCATTTCAACAAAAAGCTTTATAATTTTTGTAGTATCTTTACTTTGCTTTTCAAACCTATATTAAATTACTACTAGGGATTCCAATCTGGATATTTGAATATTCGATATCCGGATATATTCGCCCCTTTTTCAACTATTCGTAATCATTTTTAATAAAATATGTTACAAAATCTACGAAAGATCACATCACAATTTCTCCACATTTAAAGAATAATTATGAATTCCCCAGGTAATGGTGTTTTCACCTTCATCCAACTCGGGTGTTATCAATATCTTATCATAGCACTTGAGTTTGAGGAATCGGCTCGAATTCGACTTTAAAAAAAACTTTAATGCCGTAATTTGATTCATTAAAGAAATACCACTGGAGTAATCCGATGCAGCTGCAAATTTTAAATACTGTAATACAATGGAACGATGTATTTATATATTTTGTCTTTATCTAATACAGAAATCTGAAAATATTTAGTGTTAAATTATTATAAAATGTAATTCAGTGAACAAACAAACTTGTATCGTGCAAGATCTCTTTTTGCGTGCGAGTTATACGATTATTTAGTAATAATTCATAAATCGAGACCACTGTATACTAACTAGCAAAAACAGCCGGTTATTATTTGTTTATTAAAATATGTTTTTTTAAATCTAGTTTTAAAAATATTTTGTTTATGATATATTTGGATAAATTAAAAAAAATAACAGAAAAGTCAGACGTGTTGTTCAAAACACTTCTAACAATAAAGCCAACGTCAACTGCTACTAAACGAGTATTTTCAACGGCAGGAACAATTAAAAACCAAGTTAAAAACAAATTTAAAATATGAAACATTATTTTTGAAATTTGAATAAATGGCTTTTATTACAAATAATCTCGTTTTTAATGTAGGTACTATTTCATATAATATTTAAGTATAAACATATAATGTATGTATGTACTAAAAACTATCCGCATATCCGAATACATCCGGATAGTTTCAGTTTTACTATTCGATGTTCGAATAGTTGATAATGACGAATAGTTGGAATCCCTAATTACGACTCATAAAGAATACTAAAATTATTATGATTCAAATGATTTTATTTTATTTATTCTATTTAATCATTTAAAATTTCTTCAACATACCATCACTGACTAAATAATTAAGACTAATGATTTCGTTTACTGCACAAACAATCAAAGGCGTAAAATAAATTGTGTTCCATTACTTTTCTAAGAAATAACTAACGTTCGGTCTGACAGGCACTTAGCTAAGAAAAAGTTACAAAAAAATACAAAAAGATTAATAATATGTATGTATATATATATGTATAACACATATACAAAAAATCGCATATAGATAGTTAGAATAAAAACAAAATGTAAAATTTTCTCTATTACTTTATTATGTATTATTATAGAAAACAAGATATATTTTAATTCTTATGATTAACATTGATACGACCTTTTGTATTTAAAAAAAGTCAGATATATATTTGTATTTTATTATCTTAAAAATAGTTTTTTGTAAGAAACTCTGACATCACACTAAAATCTTTAAAATCATATTGTACATTATCAAAAAATTATAAAAAAAATATAATTTTATATAAAATAGTCTTGATTTCCAAAAAATATTAAAAACACTTTTTGTTACAGAATCGCTCTCATTAAATCTCATTTCATCGATCAGATGTGAGCGAAAATTAAAACATGAATGACCTCATACCTTTGGGCTCAGCCATGTAATTGAACAAAAAAAACTATAATATAAATCAAGAATCCTGTGCACTGATCCGGTCATGTTTTGCAAACTGTCACGAAATTAATTTGACGCAAATTTATAGCAGCAGCTGCCAATTTATTTGTTTATAAAGTTGACTAACCATATTGAATCCGCGAATTCGACTCATAATGCAACTTAAAAATGTTATTTTCTAAAAATATTTTTGCTTGATTCCGCAAGACCATTTTGAATTAGAATTACCCACAATCAATATCGTCGGTCGTTCCTTCGTTATTTCAGCGCTGTCGTTTGAAATATGATTTTATCTTTAATTATTATTTAATTCATTTTTCAAACTGTGCTACTGTTGTTTGAGAGATTTCAAACTGAATCGAATCCCCTGACGGTTTCGAATCATATGTCGTAAAAAACGCACGACTAGTGAAAATAAATAAACTTGTCTCGCGTGTTTTCAATGATATAATCCAATTCCGATTTTTTTTCTACCGTCGGCACCTTGCTTAACGAGTCGTGTAAACACGAATTCGAACACTTGACCGCACAATGCGACAGCCCAAATTTAATGTCTTAGCCACTTGACCCGGGGTCAGTTGTATTCTTTCGGATTCCTAAATTTCATAAAATTTAAGTTTCTTTAAAATCATAATTCAATCAAATCGCCTTATATACTACGTAGAAAATGCTTTGTTTGTAATGTTTTTAATTTCAGTTCTGAATTAAAAACTAAAAAAGTTCAAAGCTACCAACCACCGACTGGATTGAAAATATTTTAACTTGTTTAGTATATAACTTTTCTTTTCATATACGTGTTAATGCCAAATTATGGACATCAAGTGTACAAAGATTATTTTTTTATCATAAATACTTGTTTAGTAAAATTGAATGTCAACAGCAATAATATACAAGATTTTTCAAGTAGATCCGTCTATGTAATCATTAATTTTCGAAGAGTCACACTTTATATTCAGACATGAGTCTTAAAATTGAAATTAAAACGTACCTTATTTAATTGTATTATTCATATTCATTGTATTCAACGTTGGTATTTTAGGAATTGATAAACTCAATTTTGATAGTCATACTTAACATATTTATGAGGATTTTGGTATCAAAACTCATAATATTCCTGTTTGATGTTTTCGAGGTGAGTATGCCAAAAAAAAAAAATGTATCACTACATATATTTTTAAAAATAGCTGGGTATTGAAATTTACTTTGAACACTCTTAAAACCACATCCAAATATTACTGTCGGTAAACTCACATTTTTTAATAAATAATATATGTTTAGAAAGAAATAATCGGCGATCAGTATTTTTCATGGTGTAATAGAATATTTTGCATCATAGGAAAGTGCTACTTTTTCCGATCAATATTCATGATAATATAAAAAATATTCTATGATTACGAAAAATGATGCTCCTATGTTTTTTGCGATTATCTGAAAACTAGATTTTTGAAAATTATGAGTTATGATACTAAACGTCTTATATCATATATATATATATATAAATTATTTTAATATGAGCCAGATTTGTATTGCTAAAATGTTGATAAAAAATCATTGACGAACTGCAGTGTGAACATGTATTTCCCACTCTTACAAGTAATCAAAAATAGTATGTGTAAGAAGCTTATCAACATTTTTTTATAAAAATAATGTAGATTAAAAATAGACAAATAATATGTATATAATACTGTTTTTTCTCATTTAAATGTACATTAATATATTTCCCAAATATTTGATAATCACCATTGATTGTTTAGTTTGGGCCTTTCCTCTTGCATGTGACAATGTCAATCAACATGGATTTTATAAAACATAAATAAATAAAAATAAAAACAACCCCTTGAGACGTAATTGATCACTTCAGGGATGATGGGTGTAAAGGGAATATTTAATTCGAAACGTATTCTTTTTAACTAAAAATTCCAATACCCGTTCGAGGACAAAAAAATAATATCTAGCTTATACGAACAAATAAATTTCGATCAAAATAACAAATTAAAATAGCCCATAAAAATACAGGCAGCTGTTTTCATATTTTTAATACACAAAATCATCATAATGAATACATATTAGAAATTTTTTGAAGATCGTGTAGTAAATGGTATACAGTGGAACCTCGATCTACCATTCTCGCATTGTTTGTTTTCCCGCATAGATCGTTTATTTTTCATAGACCCGTCCAAACACCCCTAAGAACAATGTAAAATAATCCGGCATAAATCGTTCCCCGATCTATCGTTTAAATATTTTGGTACCGTCATATAGATAATTTTGCTTTATATAAATAGTTTTGCCTCGCATCTCTTTTCGCGTTTTTTTTTCAGTGGAACCCCGATCTTCCGTTCTCGCTATCTTCGTTTTATTGCATGGATCGTTTATCTTTTACTCGACCATGACCCGTAATAACAATGTTTAATAATTCCACTTAATCATTCACCGATTTACCGATTTCCTCGGTCTATCATCTAAATATCTTGTCTCAAATACTACCCCGATTGAACGTTTTTGTTACATATATTTCTTTATTCGTTCATAACTAGTCTTACATCACATCTGGTTGCGCGAATTTTCCTAACTCAAAAGTCAAAATTAAAATGCCTAAATGAAGAAAGCTAGAACTCTAACTGAGAAACTGAAAACAATTTAAGGCGTTAAAAAAATCTAAGAGAAAAACGAGTCAACATATGTACCCATAATTATGAAAGTGAGTTAAATCATGTTTCTTTTGTTTTGAGTTATTTACTAAAGGTTTGCGATTCAATGTTTTAAAAACTAACTAAGTCTACTAGGCCTACAGTTTATTTTGACATATAAATTTTGCATGCGGCTTATAAGGAAATAATATTTTTTTAGGTTCAAATGACTAACACTGTTTTCAAAATTAACAGAATGCATTATGTTCATTATTATGTAAGTGGTCTTTTTCATACGTTTTGAAAGATTTAAAGTTTTGTTAAACACTATAAAATTTTATATAGTATAAATATTTTTTGATTTTAATTTTATTAAGTTATTGATTTTAATTTAACTTTAATTTTCGATTTTAAGAGATTTAAAATATTCCTGGTAAATTGGTGGGAATATAAGGTAGTAAATTGATCAAATCTTTATATTTTTCTTTTGTTATTGTTCTGCTAGTGGAGTATAAAGGAAAAAGTAGATTTTTTCGTAAACCTTTCAAATATATATTTTTTATAGACCGTTGATACATAACTGATTCCAAAAACTTGTTTTCAAAACTATACTTATATATAAGTATTTTGCAATTGTTTCAACAGGTTCCTTATATTATTTGAATACAAACACTAAACACAATACGTACATTTTGAAAGATAAACATGACAACTAATTTTTTTTTTAGAAATATTAACTATTCATCAAATAGTTTTTTTAGTTTTTTCGAAATATATTTAATTTCTTTACTAATTTCAAGTCAAGGTATCTCTTACAAACACCCTGTAAAATATCTCTTAGATAAATTGTCCCAAAACCCTCTCGAGGCACCACTGATCACGTCCAGGGGGGGTGGTGGCGTGGAGGGTGGTTTATCCAGAAGTAGTTTTTAGCCACCAATAAAGTTTTGAGCCCCTCACGCACGAACGGATGGAGACAGGATTTTGGGAAACTGTTCACAATATGTTTCCGGACTTTTTATACTCCTATTTTGGCCTGTTAGGAGACTATCTTCTTTGCAAAAGTTTTATGAGCACGTTTGTCGAAATGATAAATACATTTTTTTGCCTTCAGTGAGAATTATGACTACAATTTAAAACATATTACTTATTCTGATAATTGTTGTATATTTGATAAAAACATTGTACTGTAAGCACTCTGAATCGTAACCATTCGGAACTTTTATATATCTACACGTGAATAAAGTACCCATCAAAATTAATTAAACTTTTGTTAATCTTAGTTAGATAAAAGCTTTATTAGGTACATTCATTTGTTTCTGTTCTGAGCTAGAAAGCAAATGAGGCCTCCAGTATCAAACACGACCAATCCATGCGTTCCTAATTCAGATATACACTTTTTAATTTTTAAAATTTAAATACTTTCAATTTAATACATGTTTCAGTATAAAAATCAACATCGAATATCCACATCGAGTCATGCAGAGCCAATCAGGTCGCAGGATTTGAATCAGCTGGCTGAATGTCATTTAGTATTGTATGAAATTTAAACGTTGTTAATAAATTGACTTTTATTATTTGGATTTTTCATAGTTATAAAACTAAATTCGAATTCAAATTTCTTTAACAAGCAGTCAAAAAAAACTTTCAGCTCTACTGAAAAATAAAATGAAACTGACTTCGTCCGTGTTGGATGCTGTTAATAAATTAATTACCTCGCCCAACACTAATTAAGTTCTTTATTTCAAGTATCAAAAAAATAAACTTCTTCAAACTATCACATGAGTTTTACAGCTCTTGCCGCGTAGAATATTTGTATGCATAGAGATAGGTGAAATTCCTACGCTACTCCATTATATATTCCGTCGTTTCCTCTAAATTAAGTCTCTATGGATAAAGAAGGATCACATCCACGACAATACTTTTCTATTTCAAATTCATACAAGGCATTGCTGACACCTTGATGTTTTATTATATCATGTCACTTTAATTCAGTATAAACGTGTCTAATGACGTTTCACAGTACACTTACGTCTTGTTTAACGATAAAACCATTTTTTTCTTACAATAAAAGTGCCAATCAAATTGAAAAGAAATCAATTTTAACTTAAAAAAAACACCTTTGTTCATCTCGGTCGTTTTGGTATAGTTTTATGTTATTGAACTATAGCGATTAGTAAAAAAGTGTAAGATCAATCGTATAACAAATACATAAGAAGAAAGATGTAAAAATTCAGACATGTCAAAGAAAGTAAAATAGGATTTTTGAAAAAGTTAAATCGGAGATTGTTTGGTTCTTTTGAATAAAACGCTGAATTTTATATTGAACATATTTTAATTGGATATTAATTAATACGTGTAGCGTGTATACATATATTCTCAAAGAGATGTTGCGATAAGAAGGATGGCAGGAGAGGAAATAATGTGAATTGACATCACAAACTCCCAGTCTTCAATCACAACTTTGAATTGAATAATTCTCAAATTCACTGTGATCTTACCAGGAATCGAACCCAGACCTGCGTGATCGGTAGAGCAAGATGAGTTTGCCGACAACCGCCGGAATCGATTCGTACTACATATATCATTACTCTATATATAAGTACTCTATAACATTTGAATACGGGTTAAAACATTTATGAAACATAACATAATTATTGTTACAACATCTCTGACGATCTTTTTATTTTGATTATTTCTACAAAACAAACGTGAAAAAAAAACAAAATTAAAAAGCTTCATTTAAAGCAACCATAAAACAATAGAAGACCATCTTTTGTGTCTTAACGCGCTTCGTGACATTGCTTTTTGAATAAGAAAAACAACGAAGCTCGAGCAAGCGTTGTATTTCAGGTGGAAACTCCATGTCGCGTGCTTTTTACGTTATGAAAAGCGACAGAAATACTCTTATAAAGTACAACGAATATGTTCCAACTTACATAGAACAATCAACATTAACAGAAATAATGTTGTTTTTAAGCTCTCAGCTACAGTTTATTACGAGTATTTTCTTTATTTAATCACAGAGCCAGACTTTCCGAGAGAGAAAAAAACGAAATTCAAACACTTAAAAACTCTCTATACATACATTTTTGTAGGTATTAAGGGATACGTTTTAACCCGTATCCTATCCGAGATACAGATTATCTAAAGAATCTTGTGAATTAGAATTATTTATTTTGTCTTAAAAAAAACATATTTTCACAAATTTATATTGAATTCACTATCATTGAACCTTTTTAATCAGAAAAGTTTTTCATACTATAAACTTGTATTTAAAAAACTTATCCCAAAATTTCTTTTCTCAATTACTTTAAATATCATATTTTATATTTGTTGCGAAAAACTGTTTTATTAGTACTTACTTCTTATTATATACGACATAAAACCATTCTTTACGAAGGTAACAAAAAACCTAAATAGCTTTACACATTTTTAGGTAGCTAATTACCTATCTCTATATTTTTAATTAAAAACTAGTCACTTTTTTTTGAAAGATTTTTGATAAGTGTTAGTACACATATTAAAATAATTATGTATACCTACTATAAAAAAAATATCGAAAAAGTTTTTTTTCATGGCAGTTTTTTACATTGTAGTTCATTTTATTATATTTATTGATTGCGATATCGTTCAAATATAAAAATAATCATTCGTATAAAAAAGGTTAAGTAAAATACCACCGTCATATACATTATTAATAAGTCAAAACTCATATTTATTTTACTAAATAAATACATTTTTGAATTCCTATATTTTCCTGGTGTGTATCCAAACGGTAACCATCGTCTTCTTCTCACCAATCCGATCCATAAGCTGGGCGTAGCGATAACAATTAGCTTACTAATTGTAATTTTCTAGTCTTATAATTATATCCCTATTATCTCCAAAAAAGAAATCTTGTGTTATTGAGCCACGAGCCGTTTTCTTAAAAGAACTTTTGTTGAGAATAGGGATTATAATTGAATATGCGATATTTTAATATTTGATAAATTATTCTTTTATATCTCGATGTATAAATTTTAATTAAATGTATGTTAGATTAAGCCACAATAAATTACATACATAGGTATTAAACTTACAATCGTACTTCGTTCAAAATTTGGTTGTATTCGTCTCGCCAGAAATATATTGATTGTTTTGAGAAGGACGTAAAGTATGAACAATCTAAAAAAGTGTTTATTTGTTATCAGAATATGAATCAAAGAAATAATTATGTCTTCAAACGATGAAACAGTTTTTTCAATCGTTTGGTTAAATTTAGTGGAACTATCTGTTAAATTGCCGTATTAGGGATTAACATATATCACGCTTTCTGTTCTAACATAAGAGATTATTCTGAAGCAAAGACTGTCGGAAATTCTTTTAGTCTCATTTTTTTGGTGAGCCAACATAAAAGATATTCTGTTTAGCCATTTTTTGTCATTATACGCACGTGAAGGCCATTATTTACCATTCTATACCGTGCTATTTTGCTAGCAAAACCGCAATGGAGGATTGTTATACGTCTGTGAAATAAGGTTTGCTGTCATTTTATTTTAATGATATTTTGTTTTCAGCTACATCATAAATACATGATACGCGTTATGAAAACAATATTACTGCAGAACATGATCCTTTTCAGTCATAACAGCGATAAAATTACACATTTATTATGTGGTTTATTTGACAAAACACTTTTTGAACTAATTCTACATTTTTTATAGAGATGAGTACCAGTTTTTCTCATTTTGAGCAATAATAACAGATTAAAATAAATCAAAATAGGGTGATTTATATAGAATCGAGTAGAACACTTGACAAACAAGAGGTTTATATACTAAGTGGAACAAGAATTAACAGATATGTATGTATGTAATCAAGCAAATATACCATGATTAAAATTTGTTGAACATCCTACAAATTGATGATTATTATCCACTCCAAAAAGAGATCCAGTTGTCATGAGTCTATTATGACCCACATTGATTGGTTTTTAAGGTAAAAAAATAGACTCGTAAAACTTGTAATATTATCAAAATATTCATAACGCCTTTCAAAAACTATAACAATGTTAATTACATAAAATAGCTACAGTAGGTCTTATATATAAAAAATAATGTTTGTAATTCTGCCATACCGTTCATGCAACTTGCGCGAAGGTTATAGGCGTAGTACAATTAAATTACAGTAGGTGGAGCGTGTTTCGTATCATAGACAATCGGCGGCAAACGTCAAACAAAAAGAAAACGTGGACTTCAATAAACACAATTAAAACACAGAAACTTTCTTTTTTTTGAGATACCTCCATCAGGAGGCCATATGCTCCACATTGAAAACAGACATGGATTGGAAAGAAACTTTTAGTAAAATGCTTGATTTGAATGAGTTCCGCTACCTCTGTTTTTTTTTAAAAAGGCACTGTTTGCAGGAGCTTTGAGCCGGTTCTGTACACCCTTAAACTTTTTGAAGATTTGAAAGATTTTTTGTTTGTCTTTGAGATATAACTGTGCTTGTAAAGATTTTTCTATTAATGAAAAAAATCAATAAGAAATGATAAAAAAGTCACAGCATCAGAAAATTTGGCAATAACACTTCGGCGATAGAATGAAATGAACGAAAAAGTAGAAATGCAAGGAAATGAAAAAATAACTCAATCATAATTCTCCAACACCAGCAATGAGCGTTCTTCGTTGTCGCCTTAAAACAATAAAAAATATTACCCCCGTATTTCTTTGTCTCTTTCGAAATACAATTTTCGACAAAAAACAAATTAAGGAATTCATTTTAATGTCTTAATGATTTACCACAATAAACGTTAATATATTTATAAACACCCAATATTTATTTTGGTTTAATGGTTAAATATCTAGATTAAATTTGTATTATTTAGTAGTTTGTATACAAGTTATTCATTTTAAATTATGTTTTTTTCTACGTACTAAAATATGATGTGTTTTTCGTCTTTGCAATGACAACTAGCACATCTAAGCTGATGTGAATGTATTCCGTGTAATGAAATTTTGTTTGAAATTGTTTATGTAGGTTGTATTTATGTGGTTTGATATTTTGCATGTCATATAATTGAACGGGTAGGCATATTTAATGAAGTAACATTATATATCACCAAAACTGTTTTAATTTTGGGGGCTTAATTTTTATTAGTGTTCTTCTTTAAATTACCATTTTGAGCTGTAATACGGATATTCATAAAAAAAAAATGGTGCGTTCTCAACACCAATTGTCGGCATTTGTGGCTTAGTGGTAAGCAAGAGAGTTAAATTAGCGACCAGGTGGTCTTAGGTTTAAGTTCCAGTATGTTCAATATCAAATTAAACATTAAAATCTTCTTATGTTTTAATAGAAATCTACAAACGAGGTTACTTTACGATTTTTGAATTTCAAATACAGTGAGATCCAATTCATTAGGATTAGTCAATCATTGGTTCAAAAGCGTTTGGTATATTTTTGTGTTACATGTCAATCCCATGTTGTATTTTTCTACAAACAAAAATTCGTTATTTTTTCAACTGGACTGTATTTTTTCTCCCCTTGAAATGCGAGCAATAATTAATGCCGGCATATTGCATACCTGAGAAGGAATATTTATGTATGACTGATTTGCATCGTTACGTATTTTCTATATAATGAAAATAGAATTCAAAGTTGGCTACTTCTAGGAACTACTTGGCATCAGTTTTCAAAAAAAGGTACAATTATCTTTTGTGGTAAACATATTCCTAAGTATATGGTTTATTTTCATTTGATCTATTCATTTATTAGAAAAATGTGTGTTTGCTAGGCTTCTTTTTTTTTAAATTAAAACAATACTTCTTCCAAGTTAACTGATTTAATTTTAAGAAAATATTCATAATATATCATACAGAGTCCAACTCAAACCTAAAAAATCAGAGTTATTAAAATAAAATATCTCATATTTTAAAGCTTTTATTTCATCGTTCCATATCTGCATTTTTCCACAAACACGGCTTAAATTCGAAAAAAACTCACAGAAAATTGCAGGAACATGGAATTGAGTAAAAATGGGGAAAACAATTTTAGGTAGACTAGACTCACCTTGGGCTACGAATCGTAGCTTACGTTTGCATGTATATTGTCAGGTTTTTGCTATAAAATGTAAAATTATATTCAATATGAAAAAAATGTGTTTTTTTATAAATAAAGAACAACATTTGATGAATACACAATTTCTTGTATTTGGTTATAATCAGAAAATAATCGTTGATTTTTATCAGTAAAAAAATGAGTAGTTATTTTAAATTGTCTATATTAATTCGTCGGATCAGTGGTCAACGTCATTGACTTTCGTGACAGATTTTACGATATCAAAACGCATTACGTATAGGATTTCTTCAATCGTCTTATCTATTTCTGTACTTATAGCATGGGTGTTTTTAATTTTTAAAAAATCCTCTCACTTTCCCAATATTAAAATAACAGAGCATTTCCAAAAGCGATTAGTTTACCTCTCTAACCCGTATCCTTATATCTATAATTTCTTAAAAAAGAACGGTTGTTTTTTTTGTCAAGCTTTGAAATTTTTTTTTTAACAAATTTAAAAAAAGAATTTTAGAATGAAACAAATTGAAATGACATTTTTGATAAAAAAAAATTTAAAAAAAAGAATTTTTATATTTCAATTAGAAATTTGTAAAAGATTATACTTTAACGTATTTACTATTTTTTTGTCATTGAGTTATGTCGTCGTCGTTCGTTTATTTTGACGTTTTTAAATTTAAATCAACTGAAAAATTGTTTTTTATTGGACTTTCTTTTCTTTGGTTCAAGTTATTTAATGAGGAAAATTTTTTTATGAAAGAAATACGTCTTTTCCATTATTGCAGATTGCTTTTTCTAATGAGAAAATCAGTAAAATTCAAAATCGTATTCGCTCAAAAATTACTTTAAAAAATGATCAACAATTGACTTCATTGATCATAATCACAATATAGTACAAAGTTTTTTTGGGTATTACTCACTGTCGCCCTCTGTGGTCTAGTTGGTTAGAGCTTGCTCTACTGACCAGGTGGGCTTAGGTTGGATTCCCCGTAAGGTCGATGTCAAATTTAGATTTTTCGATTTACATTTGAGACCTAAGACATGGCTGTTTGTGATGTCAATTTACATTGAGTTTATCTCGAGCGACTTACATTACTAAAATTCTCATCGAGTTTTTTTTCGTATAATCTTTCAACTTTAAAATATTTGGCGCATTGGACTTAGTTGCACTACCAAATATTTTTTTTAAATCTATAAAAAAAAATATTGTATCATTAATTATTTTTGTTTTTCAACCCAAAATAAGGTAAAAAACTACATAATTTAAATTTAATAAAGTTTAATTGTACTGTACGAATTCAGGATAAATATTTATTTAACGCTAATTTAACAAAAATAAATATATACGAATACACTTAACACGAAGTCAAGTAGTATTATTTAGAATACCTTAACATTCCATTGGTAGCCATGAATACCTTGCATCATAAAAAAGGTTTTTCCATTAAAATTTTGCAGGCAAACGTACCTTTTTCCGGGACTTAAATTTTTACGAAGGCACTCGCTTGAGAAGCTAAATCCTAAGCCAAAAGTTGCATATGCGTATAAAGCACTCTGACATAACTCTATCTGAGATCTTTATCTTTGTACCTTTCCATCTCTGCCTCCTTAAACAACAACTGTTTCTTCTAAAGCTCCCTAGTTTTTCTAGATACTTGCTTTCTTTAAGATAAGCTTAGCTGAGCTTGTCAAATTTATTTCAGCTGCTCTCAGAAAATTTCAGCCTGGCCAGGGTGTATACAACGTCATTTTGGCCAGTGCCGTTAACACTCGCCTTGTTGTGAAAAAAATACGTGCAACCCTGTGTTTTTAAGTCAATACACATGTTTTAAAATGTACAAATGAATAAAAAAAATAAGTAGGTATGGACAAAACTTCAACAGTAACAACATGGCTGAGCCTCTTCTATAAAAATGTAAGTGAGTGAGAGGCGTGGAGAACTCGAGTATTTAAATATTTGAATAATTATTACTTTTAAATTCTATACCTACTTGGTTTATAGAGGATTAACTTACATCTAAAATCAATAAATGCATGTCTATTATTTTTAAATTGTTATAGGAGATGCATTTTTGTTCGAAAATTTTGTTCGCTCGCAGATTTAATGAATTGTGAATTAATTACTCGTGAAAACAATCTACTTTATCCATTTGGATAAAACTCTTATTCTGAATATAATTGTTAACAATTTTCATTTGATTATTATTTTTTATTTTTAACCTAAATATATCGAGCTTATTAAGCTATTTCACTATTCTATATAATGGGCGAAACAAGTCCTCCTGACCATTAACTAATTAAAATTATTACATACTTTTTTTAATATAATCAGGACAAACTTTCCTCAACTAATTATTTATAAAAATAGTTTTTAATATAATTAATTTTTGATATAATTTATTGTGTCTCAATATAAACCATTCTGTATATTTTTATTAATATTTTGTTTTCAACAGTTTGTCATTTTATTTATTAGTATTGCAAAAAAAATATTTGAATCTTTTAATTAACTTTTCACTTTTTTTCTTTAGTTTGAAGATGTCTTATTCAAAGAAAAAAAAATCTCCAAGTATTTTAAAATAGCCACACACATACTAAGCCATTTATAAGTATGTATTCTATCTGTGTTTAATTTATAGTATAATCATATAAAATATCAATAACAAACAGTAACAGTTTATTTTTTCAGTAAACGTTAACGAAGCACTTTAAAAAAAACATGAAAAAACTCACCTTCAAGAAGTTTCATAATAAAACTGACTTTAGAACTTAAAGGTTAATTTATTCAATGAACTTTTATATTTTTCTCAAAATAAATGGGCTGTCGTCACGGTGTTCCGAAAATTTTTACTAAAATAAAAAACAGAAAAATAAACAGAATCTCTCTTTCAGACAAAAAGCCTTTTCATATCTGTTTATTCACATTTACAGAAATAGAAATTTATTGTATGTCCTGAATAAAGTTTTTTCTATCCACAGTTTTTTGTTATTTGAAACCAAGGAAATTATCTCATATTTCCGTAGAGCAATGCGCAGTTGACAATGCTCGCAATGAGCGAAACCGGTCCTGACCTATGAAATAAAGTGGAATAAAGTACAAAGGAATATTGTGTTTTTATTAATAAATGATGTTGCTCTCGACTTTCTTCTATTTCAAGTGTTTCATTTCCTAGAAATATATAGAAAACTGTTCATTCATTATGTTTTTTGTTTGTGTGAATTTAAAATATTTTATGAAAGCTTATTGTTATTAAAAATGGATATTTTTCAAAGCAAATCTTCACGACTTCCCAGACACCGATGTTTTCTTTACAAAAAATGAGATTGTTTTGTTGTAAAAATAAAAATACTTTATCAATTATTGTAAAATTTATTTTACTTTATTCAAGTTAAACTGAAAAATGATTGAATTGAAATATAAATAAAATAGATACAAAACAAAATCAGTAATGCTCAACTTATAAACTCTCGTTCTGACGGTAGCACAAAATCTCAATCATTAATTTATTTCTATTTTTTTACAGTGCAATTTACAATTTTCAAATTTAAAGCTCAATCCAAATGAACATCATTTGCTAGTATATTTTTTTTGATATTATATTATACAAAGAATTGTATATTTTTTTCTGATAAAATTATAGCCTCAAAAAAGTGTCATCTACTTTCAAGGGAATTCAAAATTTGACCTTTTGCATGCAATGTAATTCTCCACCACAAAAATTTCATGATATAAAATAAAAGTAATATAATACATAATTAATTCTTTCTGAATGAAGGTGCGTCTACACTGTTTTTAATAGTTCTCGGAGTGAGCAGTTTAATATACGGTACAACGCTATTGATATTTTTTTCATTTTATCCAATACTCTTATGGTTAAGTGGTCATCTTTTAATAATTAAAAAATGTTTAGTTACCTAATGTTGTTCACTTTTAGGGTGTTCACTGTCAATACTTGGTGGAAAGGCATTATATAAGAAAAAACATATATTAATCCTTTGTACTATAAGAAAAAACATATATTAATCCTTTGTACTTCATTCCACTTTATTTAATATGTCAGGACCGGTTTCGCTCATTACGAGCATCGTCAACTGATCAGTTGACGATGAACGCCTGAAGATGTCGAAAGGCGAAACCCGGGTCGTTAGTGACAAAATCTGTGGGAGTGTACATAATTTGAATGATTCAAATTTGTAAAAGATCACTTAAAACTGTTGGGAAAAAAACGTAGACGAAAAGTTTGGATACAGAATGATCTTGGATTGATTTGATTTGATTTGGATACAGATTGCAGTCAGCCTGGATCAACGAGTGACTATTTGTTTTTCTTCGTTGAGCAGGTATGAAATGGATTCATTTCTAAGAAATATAGTTACTAAAATATAGAAATGGATCTTTTACAACTCTCCTAATGTTAAAAAACAATGATTATCTCTGGGCGAAGCATCAATTTCAACCCCTCGAACAGATATGATATAAAAAAAATCTTTTGCGTATATGGTGAGATATTTCGGGGATGATTTATTATGAATTACTAAAACCTGAAAAAAACCATCCTTCTACTCCCACTCTTTTTGGAAAAAGAGAGGTTGAGCAACTGAGTAACAAGCAGATCTCGTAGAAACACTTCTGTTGAGATAAACTCCATTAGGATTCCATATGCTCGACATTTGGAAGTGGACATGGTAAAAAAAACTGACAAAACAATCACATCGGAGGTTCACTGTGCCCAATTGGACAGATTAAAGTCAGAATTAATAAAAAACGGTCAATGTCAGTTAATAATCAACGGCGAATTTTACAGCACGATAACGCGAGACCCCACCCAGTAAAGGTCACTCGAGGTAACATTAAAGAGCTCATCTTGGAACTGCTACCTCATCCACGTTACTTTCCTGATATTGCTTCATCGGATTACCACTTATTTCGAAATGTGGATCATTCGCTTCGAAACAAAAATTTAGATTCGGAAAACCAAGTCCGAAATCATCTAGGTGCCTTTTTTTATATCAAAGGAGCCAGATTTTCACAAAAGAGGCATCGAAAAGTTGCCTAAATTGTGGAGAAACATTGTAAATAATGAAGGTATTTATTTAAATAAATAAATAATGTGTAGTTTTTTATAAACATTTTTTTAATTTCACTTAAAAAACTTTAAAGTCTTTTTGCTTTGTCTAATATTATCAATTTCATGAATGTTATTAAAGTCATTTAAAAAATCTTATTATTAAATGGCATTGTATACCTCTTTACTCATCTTTTATTAAACTTATTCTGTCACAAACTCATTTTGCTTTCATATTTCATTTGTTTGTCTTTTATTCGACAGTTTTGGCATAAATTAATTCACTTCAATCAAAATAATGACATTCCCCAAGACCTTTTTTATGTTAGAAATAATAACTAACGGGTGATGTGATTGATACATGCTAATTTTATATTTCATATGAGTACACATTTGCATATACACCACAAAGTAGGAGTACATGGAAGATATCTTTATGTAACAAAGATTTCATTTGACGGTGGTTCATTTATCTACATATACATATCTATAATCTGCGTAAAAAAAAAACAAAAATCAATATTCACAAAAATTTATTTTTATTTTGCTGTAAGAACTTTTGATTTTTTTTCATGGGAACCATTGGCTGTTTGTCTCTATCTTAGGTTAATATTTAATTTTATGTACCGGGTATCACTAGTAAATATGTCATGATACAAAACAATACCAGGTTTATAGAAATAGTTTGTGACCAGAACCAGGTATCAAATAATTGATTTAGTGCGCTTTTTGTGTTACGGGGATTCCATTCGCAACAGTTTTGTCACATTATTCATCAAACTCACTGGAGCACTTTGGATTGTTTTATATCCTTTAAAATGTGATAAAAAGTGGTCACTCAGATAAAGACAAGATTCCCGTAACAGATCACATAGATTTGAGTCCTAGGATGAACAGTATTTTTTGTCAATCAATATATTGATTTCTATTTCTAAGGCATGGGTGTTTGTGATAACTGTAAGAATCATTCCACTCTCCCAATCAATAAAATTAATGGTGCAAAGCGAGAATTATTAGTTAACCATTAGTCCTGTTCTAGCTCTATATTTATACCCTTACTCTTTTCGAAAAAAAAAGTGGTTAAGCAAGTAATAAGCGGTTCTTGTAAAAAAACTTCTGAGATACCTCCATTAGGAATACATATGCTCTACATTGGTAACGAACATGGATTAGAAAAAAAAACTTGACAAAAAATGAGTTCTGGTACTCTTTTTTTTTTTTAAAAAAAGCACCGTTAATTACGATGTTTGTTTTTTTTTAAATATATTATACTTCGGAAACTATTTGTCATTTCACTGAAATATAAACATCTTACATAAAGAGTTCATTCATCTATTGACTGTCAAAACGAGATTTTGCAATCTAATATATATAATAGTAAGCAAAAGACAGATAAAGTTGTTTTACCTTTACTATGATATGACTTTAATTGGAAATTTTGACTTGTAAGCGAATATTTTTCAAGATATCTTCTGAATAATTACTACATTCATTTCAGCAATAGCGTCTGTTTAATGCAATATGACTTAATATTATGTATTTTTTGAAAGCTTTAAAAAAATTAATAACTATTCCATTTCTGTAGTGCTTGTATAGAAATTGTTATCAAAGTAAATTTAGGCTGACTGTCATATACGTTTTCCGCGCTCTGTTAAGCTTTCGTTAGACATTTAATACAATACAAAGCAATGAAACCGCTAAAATATTGCAGAATTGCCGGAAACATTACTTCATTTTCACTAAGGAATTTCTAACAACACCCTTTCAAAATGTATAAAGATCAATAACCTGGCATGTCGTGAAGGTCGGAAGATGTTTTGTGATCCATAACCATTTTCGAAGACCATTTTTACGTCGTCAACTTATATTATTTTTTTGTTTAATAAGACTCTATATTACAGAAGAACCATTACAATATACAGTCGCGGTTCTACGTATTAAGCTATTTGGAATTATCTTAACCTGATTTTTTTTTATGTGACTGAAAACACACAGCATTTCGGCCGCTGTACAAACTATAAGCTTTCAGTTGATATACATAACTGTTGTTATGCGATTTGTATTGATGCTTGTAATTTTAATATTAAAAATAAAAATATGTTAGAGTGAATAATATGATGCATTGTGTATCTCTTCTTAGCCAATGTATATATTTGAGCAAATTTACGTTTAAAGCATAGTTCTGACGATGGCGAAAGCCGAAATAGCTATCAACATATAACATATAAAAAACTGTGGAACTGAAATATTACCCTAGTAAAAAAATCATTTTATCAAATCGTAAGAAACCGATTTAAATAAATTTATGTTTTATCCAGTAACAACATTTTCGTATATGTTAATTTGAAACCTTCGTTTGATTATCTCATTACTTTGATTTTAAGCCTATACTTGAATTTTTCATTATTCAACCGTTTATTACGGTTTATCTATTATTTTTTAAATAAAATTCGAGATATTTACATAAAACCTATGAAATCACGAGTACAATCAGCTGCCAGTATTCATTTGTAAGCTTCACAATCTAAACATAAAATTTATAAACATACCATTACTTAAAAATTCAATGGTATTGTTATGCAAACGCAATTATTATTAATAACATAAAAATGTATAACATAATTTTGTATCAATTTTTATTTCATATTATAAATCAGCTTCCACAAAGTTACCACCAATCCATCTAAAATAAAAGTTACTATAAATAAATTGTATATTCATCTAAGTAAAAATTTGATAATGAGTCACGTGTATTTTAACAATTTTAACCAATTAGCAGCGTTTCGCAAATTAAAGCTTTTAATAAATCACTCTTTATATAACTGAAATCATTTTTTTACAGTGTAATATAACACTTTTTTAAAATTAAATTTAATAATTTGTTTTTTACTATCGAAATAGCACTTAACCATTTTGTTCTTCTATTTTTAAGTTTTCTTTTTACGATAGTTTACAAAGCAGTTCGATTTACTTCACTTGGTGACTTGGGGTTCTTATGATTTATTATTTGTATTTATTGTGTTTGAGCGATAGTCTTTTTTCATTTATATTGCTATTATGGCGGTTAGTATAGATTTATGACTTTTTCATAATTAAAAAATGATGCACAATGATAACTCAAGCTTTTTCGAATATTAAATCAGAATCCAACCCTGAAACGTTTTCTCTTTTCGCGTTCGCTGTTTGAATGCATCGCAATTCAATTAAATCTGTTAAGGCAACCAATCGCCATGTCGTTTGGACTTAGTTTGTCAGATACAAAGACAACAATAGTCGTATTTTTTGCGTGCTGTTGTATATAAACGATTTCGGTACACCCATTATAAATTTAAAAAATCAAGCTAATGTTAATCAATGCTTAGATTTTGTATTTACCCAAGTGGGACTTTAGGGTAAAGCTCAGTATAACAGGACCACAGAAGGCGACACAATTTTGATGCTTTTTTTTTAGACAGACCAGAATAATAAATAATAGTAAGAAATAAATAAAAATCAGTTCACGTGGACATGAAAAACTCACAGGCGGCTGCAAGTCTAAAAATATAACTAATTTCATTTATTTTTGTACATAATTATACGAAAAGACAATAACATTGTGTCCGTTTCTGTTTCATCTATTACGCAATATAAAAAATGGGGCAACAATACATTTAGTATTTATGTTTAAAGGACAGACATACCTAAATCAAAAAAAGCAGCAACTGCAGAAGCACTTTCCATTAATTGTATAACTCGCCGCGTAAGAATTTGCGTTATAAATAGTAATCAATTCAAATTTTTGTTTGTATAGTTCATTGAGTAAGTACCTATCTTCATTTTAAGAATGAATGAACTTTTAATATTTTAATGTTGGTTCCGTAATCCCGGTATTGATAGTTAAACGTTGAGTAAGATGCTCGAGATTCAGGGGTTGAAGTCTTTTATACGGACTAACATCGTTCATCGTGAGTATTATTCTAAAACATATTTAAGTAAAGATCTGTTTGAAGGTTAAATGATTATAGGTACAAAAATATGCGTGTGTGTTGCGTCTTTTTACCTTTTAACAGTCAATATGATTTTAAACTAATTATCTATAAAATACTGTGCTGTACAGTCTTAAAGCTTCATTTGTTGACTATAAAGGGTCATATTACATATTTATTGATATAATAATGAACACATTAAGAAATGAAAATTCTTACATATTGTCATGGCATTTTATTTGTGCGAGTCATAACTAATTAAAAATATTTTTCATAACACACAAATAAAAGTAACTTATCATTATTTGTTTCTTAAAAGAAAAAATCTTATGACAGTTTTAAGTTAAATCCGATGTTTAGTATTTGAAGGAAATAATGTAGTCTTCTTTAAAAAAATATTATGTTACAAAAATATTTTATTTTAGTCGTCAATAGAACACTTGAAGTAATAAGAGAAGCTTAATATATTTTGCAAAGTTTTATACGTTTAATAATTATTCAGTAGTTTTGTATTGAAAATTCACATACAAAAAATATAATTCATTATATTATATATTATACTCTTATCAAGTCATTTAATATACAATAATACAAGCAAACAATCGCCACGTTAACATACATTTGTAGATAAAAATATTGCGCACTCTGTTTTGTGTTTAACTCAATTTGCCACCCACGCCGAAACTCGCCGACCCACTGGTATTTCCGAAGCTCTACGAGTCTACGAGGACTCTACGGCGCAAAAGCTCTGAGTTAGTACCGAACTCAGTTCGTCCCTTAGCTTCGCGAGGATAGGACGTAAAGCTTTCAAACCGGTGTGTGCTTTGTAGGAGGCGTGACCCTGCAACCTATTCAGTGCGATTGTTTAGAATCTTAAAAACATCAGTCAATAGAAAACAGCATTTTTTATTTAGTGAGAAGTGATAAATAAAATTGTTTTCGATCGTTCGGCATCTTTAATATTGTTTCGGTAAATATTGTTGTGTGTTGTAATATTGTGGCGTATGAATATTATTTATATAAGTTTGAAATATTTTACTGGAAGAGATTTTATCTTAATTACAAAATACTGATAAGAATCTCGTTTCACGTTTATTTGGCTATAATAACGCTTAATATTTTGACGTGCTAAAGCTTTTTTTGTATATGAGTCATTGTTACGAAAACCGTTATTTTGGCCAGTTATCGAAAATTTATGGCATGTGGAAAAAACCGCTTTAATATTTACGACATAGGATTATAGTGCTTCTATTATTTAAAAAAAAGCTTTATAATAAGTGCTGAAAAATAAAAAAATATATTTAATGTAATGCATACTTTCAAAACAAAGGACAAGTTATAATATTTTTAATTTTTTTTTAAGTTTATGACATTTTATTATTTATTTATTTAATAAGCACTATTTTTAAAAATAACTTTAATCATCCCAATCACCATATCAGGTAAATGTTTCAATTTAAAACATAAATTTGATTATATGCCTACGATATTCGTTCTATTATTAAGCTCATCAATAAACATTTTCATAACCTTAAAGCTTGTTTGATGTTTTAAAAAGTTACTTAGCTATTCATAAAAACCGCGATTAAGAATATATATTTTATCTGCATTAACCAAAGAAACAAAATACAAATCTTCTTTTAGTTTTATTTATTGATTGGTTAATCTATAAAAAATGTTTAGCGAAAAATTCATCATTTTTCTTTTATTGTTCGCTGACATGAAAAATATCTCCAGATGCAAAATTTGATTTTGGAATGAAATTTTACTTCGTTGTTCCATAAAAGCGTCTTTTAAGCATGTAACTTCTTATCTTGCCCATACATGTTATTTTGTTTAAATCAGTTGTACAATGCGTACCTAAAAAAAGAAGCTACCCATTCACAAAAGTTTCTTTTTTGAAAAATGAAAAATCAATCACATGGCTAAATTATCTTATTTAATATAAATCTTGGTTATGTTATTGTTGTTTAATAATATTCATCGTATACTATTTATTATCAATATAATATTTATCGATCAATCATTTTTAGACTTGAGAAGGCAGATGAGAGTTTCCATTTATCTGTGCTTAAGGAATAGTAAAGTACGCTTTCTGGAATATTGAATAGTGGTAAGGGGTTCAAAATATTTATAAAACTTTTATTAATATCATAACGCGAAAATTATAATGGCTAAAAGATGCCATTATAACTTTCGGCAAATAAATGACTATCGAGTTGACGTGCATAAATCTGTCAAATATATTTAGAAAAAAACATGTTATTTTTTGATGATGAAAACATGAGATCTTGGTTTATCGAGTACCAATAAAAAAATGTTTTTTTTACTGTCACATGAATTTCGTAAAACTAACTCATTTAATTCCAATTCCTTGAATAAAATTATAACCAAATTTTTATATATTTGAAAACATTGTATCTTTGCAGAGAATTATTAACAATTATATTTTTTAATCATATCAGCTCCCTATATGAAGCATGTGGACTCTTTATAAACCATCTTAAAAGTTGCTTTTTACGAAACCTGTTTAAATTCATTATGTCAAACTTCCTCTTTTAGTGACGGTAAGAAAAGAAAAATAGCGATAAGGCAAAAATGCTATGCGGTATTTCAACATTTTTTCGAATCGAATGAATGAAAAATAAATGGAATTATAAACATTCGTGCCAATGTATGATAGTGTCTATATTGAGATTTGAACCCTTGGATAGCGCAATCAAATACGACGTTGTAGCTCATACATATCTTAACTTTTACTTAAATATTATAGCTAAGTATAAATACAACATCAAATAAATAATTATTAGTTATGCGATGAGTTTTAATGCACTAACAAAGCTACTTCGATAATCGTTTTAATAATTCTATAATAAAAATTATCCAAACGGCTAATTATGATAGCCATACTTCAAAATAAAAAGTTGTTTGCTTAGTGAAAATATAATTTAAGATTTCGACTGAAGGTGCTTGGTGGAATTTCAATATTAAGTTTGAATCGTTCAAATTATGTACATTCACACAAATTTTGTCACTAACGACCAGAGTTTCACCTTTCGGCATCTTCAGACGTTCAAGTGCACGGATGAACTTGACCTGACAGTTCTACAGGTCGTTAGTAACAAAATCTGTGTGAATGTACATAATTTGAACGATTCAAATTTGATAGTGAAAATATGTTTATTATTTTTTACAATTCTCCATAAGTTCAGTTTTAACGAGTTTAAAGTAAAATATCAGAAATATTATGTAACAAACTTTTCTGTTAGGTATAATGTTTTTCGGTAAAAAGTACTGGAACAGTTTTACTTGTTCATACTTAAATATCATACTTAAATATCAGAGATATTTTTTAAGCTTTGATTCGATTGGTAAATGTTAAAATACAATCTAAAATGAAACATTTTTTTAATTTATAATATATCCGAATAAAGAAATCATTGAAGCTCAATAGCGTGTTCTATTCTTCAGAATAAATCTATTTCAATAGAGTATAGAAAATTTCGTTTACTGATTGCATAATTAAAATTATTTAGTTATAATCGTATCCACACTAAAGAAGTAAAAAATCTCCCACTAAAAAATGTGACGTAAAATAATTCCCTGAAAACAATTCTTTCATTACTCATCTTCTGATCTTACAGTATATAAAAAAAGAGTTTTTATTGACATGCAACAAGTTCCCGTTGAATATAAACGAACAATTCTTCCAAAATTAGTGTAGAAATAAAGTTTTAAAAATAAATATACACTTGAAAACAATTGTATGACATCACAACATATAATTTTACCGGAAATATTCATTTATTACATTTCTGAGAATATTTTTTTACCAACGTTATCACTGTAAGATCCGATCCAATTTACGAGAAACTATCTCACGTGCAAAAAATAGTGTCATTTCTTGATTGATTTCAAAAAAATAGCTTTGAAAATAATAAATTAAGTATATCGAACGATTTTTTTTTTGGTTTCATTTCTAATAGTTAGACAAAATAATCTTATGTTGTTTATATATATAGATTGTAGAGTCATATGAATATGATTTGCTTAAACTTTGTACAAGCCGTGTATGTTCTTATTTATATTTTGTTGCTATTAAAATGTCTGTAGACATTCCACTCGTGGGTAATGAAAATTATCGATTTGAGATATATGTATGTAAGTCAGTGAATGCGCCATAATATGATAAATTTAATAAAAGGTTTTCGCTCCCATTTATTTTATATTGTAATATAACTCATCATTCAACATGCCAATTAGAAATTATTACTAAGGTCATATCAATATAATATACATAGGTATAAATAAGTTGAATCGTTGACAGAATACAACATTCTTAAATCAATACTGTTCTTGTTATACTGATAAGACTGCGAGTATTATTAACAAATTTTGTTTTTTTATAAATTACTTGGGAAAATTATTAAGATGTTGTATTCGTTCATTAATAATAATTGAAATATCCTAAAATATAATGTAAACCCAGTTTTCTTAGAATATGGTCTTAAGTTTTCGCAGTAATTATCGATTGAACGATTCTAAACACGGGAGGACACCATGGTTGTTGGTAGTCACCGAACGTTTCTAAACTGTTAAATGTTTTTAATTCAGTCAGAAGTTTAAAATCATACATATTTTTTTATCACTTTTAGGGTGTTCACTGTCAATACTTGATGGAAAGGCATTATATTAATAAAAACACAATATTCTTTTGTACTTCATTCCACTTTATTTAATATGTCAGGACCGGTTTCGCTGACAACTGACAACTGACAATGCTCGCAATGATCGAATAAAGTGGAATGAAGTACAAAGGAATATTGTTTTATCATTAAAAAAATATTGACACAAAATGACTGTCAACATAAAAAAATGGAACATGTTCACTTTTTAATTTAGATTTTTTCGGTTTTTAATGGTATTTATTTTTTAATTATTTCGTTTTTATATTAAAATTATCGATTTTTCATCAAAAATATTATATGTTATAAAATAAACAAATAATTGCGTCGGTTATTAAGAGTACAAAATCGTCTAGAATGTTTAATTTCTTCAGTTCTAATATGGTTTTACTATAAACAGCCGATCAGTTAAAGTCACGTGTCAAAAAAGGCTTTTGTTTTATGCCACAAAGCACGCACGCTTGATTATTAAGGTAACATTGCTTTAATTGACAGAAAACGTGCGGTCGACTTTTTCAAGGCGAAATTAAAATGGAACCCATAAATTTGTAATCAGTTACACTGCTTTTAATTGATTTTGTATCGCACACCGCAAACGCTGTTAAACAAGTTCCGACCAAAAAAGGTATTGAGTTACAATGGTAAAGTTTTAATTGATCATGTACGTAGTTACAGTGCGATGTAGCGTTTGAGAAAATTGAAATAGTCTCTTTTATTTTTCCATTGACTTCTCCGCCAACATTATAGTTGTAATAAGGACTTCACGTCTCACAACATCAAAAATAATATGTTAAACGTTATGCTTTGTACAACTAAAATCCGAAATATTGTATAAATATAAAAAAATAACGTTAAATTATTTCATATATACAGATATACATAAACATGTAAGGATTGTTTTTTTTAATTAAATTTATAATTTAATGAAAAAAATGCGAAATTGATCGATCGTTCCATAAGAATTCATGTAGTGAACAGTGGTTGCTTAGATATACCTTAATTGATCGATGAGAAACGCTTCTACTATATCATAAATATTAATATTTTACTTCTTTGAAGACGTGAGATCAATCATTTTTATCTATCTCTTTGGCTGAGTACTTCCAATCAATTCAGCTAATCTAATTTAATATTATGAATTGGAAAAATATTATATTACGTAATATTTTGAGGTGCACATGTATATTATTTACACGCGATGGATAATAGTATCGTCTTGGATAAAATAAATTCAATTTCCTTTGTAGAGCTTCATTATTACAAGAAAAGCAAAAAAATATACACAGTTTTACAACAATTAAGTTATATTGTTAGCAAATTTGATAACTTTATTATTTAAATATCACGTCACGCAACGTATTAACTATACTTAACATTTGTATTGGAATGATTGCTTTTGCATATCTTATACCTTTTCTTGTAATGCATCCAAAAGAAACATAATCAATTTGAAAAAAAACATTCAAATAAAAAAAGTTGTTAAATGTCCATTTTAAATTAACGTTTTTATTTCGATATGTTAGCATATTTTGGTATCTGCGTAAGTTATTCTGTTACTTTTACTTTTGTTTTTTACTTATTGCAAATTTGTATTAGTTCACATTTTTATTAAATGGATATTTTACTAAACACAGTAGTCGGTTCTGGACAAAAGAAAATTTACAAAATATTCACGAGTCACCTTTGTATCCATTAAAAGAGTTAGTATGGTGCGTTATGTGATCTGGAGGAAACTTTGGCTCTTAGTGATTGAAGAGAAACGTGGCTGTAACTTTTAATGAAGAACATTATCCTAACATAATTAATAATTTTTTTATATCAAAATTTCTTTAATTCACGTTTCTTTATGCTAATTACAAATTCTATTACAAAACTTCATTTATATCAATTAAACGTTCTACCTGTTTACACGAGCAATCTATTTCAATTTCGACAGTATTTTAGTGCATATTCGTGAACGAAAATATCGAAAAACAATTAGCCATAAAGGCTGTCCGACAATTACTATGGCCTGTACTCAAATTATTAAAAGCCGTTCGGTAAATTACGAAGTAATCGATAAGAACATTCATCAAACCGCTCGTAATTCTCATACATATTAGCTTTAATGGATAATGCCACGGACCATTTAAATTGTGATTAATTCCATAATTTTAAAGTTATAATTGAATTCGATTATGTACATTGTTATTCTACCGATAGTATTTTAAGTATTTTTAGACAACTTTAACACTAATTTACTATAGATTTCAGTCAATCTTGCTGTACTAGCAAAATTGATATAATTTAAGATTTCTACTGAAGGTGCTTGGCTTAATTTCAATATTAAATTTGATTTATTCAAATTATGTACATTCACACAAGTTTTGTCACTAACGACCAGAGTTTCGCCTTTCGGCATCTTCATGCGTTCAAGTGCACGGATGAACTTGAACAGAGTTCATCAGTTAGTTCTGAGTCAGTTCAAATACAAGATTGAAAATTAAAGCATCCAATTCCGAAATTTTTTGTGATTCCGAGATTTTGGGATTCATTTCATATTAAAAATGAATATTGGATACAGTCTTCTATTCGTCATTTTAATTTTCATTCAGGATCATTAGCTAATCTTTAGTGAATTTTAAGACCAGTATCATCGACTTGTTTCAAAAATAATACCTTGGCGATCTATTTGTTTTTACTTGATTTGATAAAATCTTTAATTTTTGTACACATATTTCCTAGAAGTGCAACAAAAATTTTAATGAAATATATCCTTAACTCGGTGAATAAAAAAAACTCTTTCTCATTCTCATCTTAGAAATGCACTTATTTAAAACTCTGCGCTTTTACATTGTGGGGCAGTATGATATAAGATTAGAATTATTTTTTTGTGACCGCCTAAAGGTTTGTCTTAACGTGATTATTATAAATCGTGAATTAGCAACATGGTGACAGTTTTTCATATTACCAAATATCAAAGTTCCAAACAGAGTTTTGTATACTGAGTACAAACTTTGTTAAATTTTTAACAACGTTTTAAGAAACACAAACATTAAAAGTCTTTAACAAGTGGAAAGTTTCGTAGCTATAAATATTAAATACTGCTAAAAAGTTTAACCATCGAGAGCTTTTTCCTAGTTCAATTCAAGATTAATTGATTTATTATATTGGCAACCGTGTATAAAATAAATTGTTAAACTATTTTGTTTTATATATGCAGAAAATTAAACATTGTATCTGACAAGATGTATATTAAGTAAAGTTGGCGATTGTTTTTGTAGTTGAAAAGTTGTTTTTCCCATACGAATCTCGCGACTGGCTTATTTCGTCCTTTTTCGGAAAAATTATTTAAAAATTTTCAGGCACTTGCATTTCAATGTATGTATTCATAATCGTTCATTGCAATGTCACTCAAACTTTTATAATTTTCCCCAAACGAAAACCCATAATTATATATTCAAATGCTTCGAAAATCGTGTGGTAATTTTTGTATAACAAAATAAATATTTTATAATTCTGTAGGTGCAACCAAATTTTAAAAGTGTATCATAAATTTATTCGATATAATTTTGCAGGGGAAATAAAATTTGTGATGTTCTTATCTATTAAAGAATCATTATTTAGACTTTTTTATAAAAAAAAATATGTTGATATACCTCCATTAGAAGGCAATTTGCTCCTTATTGGGAGCAGACGGAGATTCAACATAAATAAATGATCAAAAGTTTTACCGAAAGTTTTACAATTGGTTTTTTGTGCTTTTTTTAACCTGCGCCCCATATTATTTACTTATTTTATTTATCCATGTCCACTTCCAATGTGGGGGCAAATGGGCTCTTAATGGAGGTATTTGAACAGAAGTTTTTCTACGAGAACTGTTTGTTACTCAGTCGTTTTTTTTTTCAAAGAGAGTAGTAGAGAAAGAAGGATAAGGTAAGGATATGACTAGTGGTTAACTAATCGCTTTCACTACTATAAGGGTAAGAGGGAATTTCCAGACATCACAAACACTCATGCCTTCGAACAGACATCTATAAATCAATCGAAAAATGCTGTTTCTTCTGCGATTAGAACCCGTGAGATCCATCACGGACTAATCCATAGATTAGAAGCGGACATAGATTCAAGATAAATAAATGATCAAAAATTTTACAGAAATATTTTTAACGTCCTCCATGTAATACACTTGTTTTTGTGCTTTTTTTAACTTGCATTCCATATTATACTGAAAGTAAAACATCTGTCACTAAGCAATCTGTTTTTATTTACTGTTTTTGAAATATGTTTTTAAAATATACCTGTAAAAACAGATATTTTGGGAATTGGTTTAGATCAAGTCCACTTTTTAGGACTTGGTACAAATATTTACTGAAATATGGAAAATGCGTTTCAACCAAGTCCAAAATGAAGATCTCTAAGTGAGTTGGGTTGCAATATGAAAAAATAAAAAAAATACAAATAACACTTACCATATGATATTAAATCAATTTGACTTGAATTGAAACGTATCAAACACTAACTGTAAATTTTACAAGTATTCAAACTTTCAAATGAGTTTTTCTAAAAACTAGGTAAGTGTGACTTAGTTGAAACCAATAGTGAGCAGGCAAATTGTTAAACACACATTTTATTTAACATCAAATATTTAACTAATTTCTCGACTTTCCAAATCAATTTGGTCACTTTTTATTTAAATTTTAGTGAAACTCTTTGACTCGTATGTTTTATTTTTATTTTTTAGTTTTGTTACAATTGTTTTTCAATTCAAAAAATGGGGATAAGAATAAAGGTTCAATGAAGAAGCCTTGCCGAGGTGATCAAACAGGAAAAAACACTTTGAAAGCAACGTGCCCTCGAAATATTCTTTTGACAACAACAAAAATAATACAGTATTATTAACACATTCTTTTTAAATCGCAATACTCACATGCACACTCCAATTCAATGTTTATAAGGCGTTATTTCTATGGTGTATGTGAAAATCACTTAAATTTATTTTTGAATAACAAACACCATTAGAAACATGATAAAAAAATTGTAAAAAAACTGCACTTAGAATGTAAAAGCTGATTTTGCTTGAAAAATTGATTGCTGCACAAAAAAATAAATGTAATAGTTGTATTAATTAAACGTTTTTTTATTTTTTCGTGGCTTTCAATCGATTACATGAGTGATTTTAATTCGTATTTCCATTATAGCTTGAAATTTATTTTAAGAAAAGTTAATCTAGCATAGGAAAATGTCTAAAATACTTTTTGAATGTAATATTCTGTGATATTATTACAATATATAATATTATATAAATACCAATAAAAAATTGTAGAACATTTATTAGAGAAAAGGGGTCTACGAGTTTAGGTAATTTATATATGTTTTTTAATTTATCAATAAAAAGGATAAGAGGCAAAGAAGAACTTAAATTGTCATATTAGATTTACTAAGATTATATTCTAAATACTTTTATCTTTTTCTACCATCTTTAACGCAATTCGATTTATTTTCTTCACTTAACTTAAGTTTACCGTCTTTGAAATATAAGTTCGAATATATCAAAAAATATTTTATTTGCAACATATAGGGCAAACATATTTTTAACTCGATCTAATAATAAATAATAAATTCAAAGACAGAAAACATTCTTTCAAAGAATGTTTTCTGAACCATAAATACAATAGCGCCAAAAATATTTAAAAAAAAAACCACATTTAAATCTTAATCTAAGCCACAAGTCTATTCGGCATTTGTAATGAGGAAATGGCGAAGAAAGTCACCATTTTTTCATACATACATATGTATACTTACGGCTATTTGGTAAATTTGAGATTTTTTTGACAATTCACTTATGAGCTTATCTGAATTAAATGACAACAAAGCAGCTTCAATGTTGGTCCAAAATCTTAAATATTGATTTTTTTTTGAATTACCATTGCTTTATTTTTAAAAATGTATATATTTATTTAAATTTGAATCGTTCGAAATATGTACATTAACACAAGTGCACGGATGATTTGAACTGAATAATTTGAACGATTAAAATTTAATATTGAAATCCCACCGAGCACCTTCAGTCGAAATCTTAAACTAATGTATATATTTATATCAAAGGTTGGTACTGCAGAGATGAACGTAGTTAGCTTTATGTGCCGGTTAGAGTCCGAGTAAGAACAATGTCATAGTTTTTTTCTTTTCAAAAGCATGGACATCTGCGATATCTAAATTCTCTCAAATCCATTTAACTTTGAATAAAGCTAGCCGCTGGCCTTGACATTCCTCTATCTATGCTATGTTATTTTTATTCTCTCCCAAAAAATTGATTAACAAACAGCTATCGCATAAAAACTTATATCGAAAAAAGCTTCATCATTAATTAGTTCATGTTTTTACGTTGGAAGCGGACATGTTACAAAAATATCGAATTCGGTAAACGCTAACCAACAAAGGTGATTTTTTTCAAAACCTTGTTTAATAATATTTATCTTTTTATTCGAGAATCACATGATAAAAAATATCACATTGAAGCAAAACATTTTTCAAACATGAATGTGTATTGTTTACTTAGCAAAATTATCTTTTTTGTACAATTTTATGATTATATTTTCTAGTTTTTCGTTGACAATTTTTGAAAATTCATACCGTGTAAAAATTATGAACAGACATTGAAATAACTTTTAAAATATGGTGCAAACAACAATGAATTTAATAATAGTAAAGTGATTTACATTAAGCGATGGGTGAAAATAAAATAAGAAAATCTCTTCTTCTTCTATTACTTCTTGAAGCTGCATTCTCCATTAAAGGTAAGATTTTGTTTCAGATTTTTTTTAAATAGTATCATAACCATATGTTATATCATTACCTGAATATTATTCTACTGATAATGAGTAAAAAAAAATAGCGGTAACGTATTAAATTGATTAAGTTTAGAGAATCTTATATTTTTTTTTATCAAAATTATAACTGAAGTCTCTCATTTGTATTCTTTAAAGTGATAAATCAATGGAAACTAAGAACAAAGCATTTTTTATATTTAAGGACTTAAATTTAAAAAAATCCTTACTATTAAAAAAATATCAAAAATGTTTAAATCAAATAACAATTCAGTTTTATTAAGTGACCTTTAATTTACAATTGAATGAAAAATATTACTTTGGATTGATCGAAAAGGCTTTTTGTCCATTTTTTAAGGATTTAATTCTTAAGACCAACCATTTTTTGGCATACTTTTCGTTAATTTTTTGGTCAAATAATGTAACATTAAAAAAACACAATTTTTCTTTGTACTACTTCCGATTTTATTTAGCAATATCAGGACTGGTTTCACTTATGACGAGCATTATCAACTAATGAAAAATAAAATTAAACGGTATTATTAAAAAAAATAATAATAATAATTAGTATTAAAAAGAATTTAGAGGAAATTTAAAAAAAGACGCAAATTTTTGGATTTTTGAAATTGGAAATTCTGGAAGATCCAAAAAATCCAGGATTTCAAAATCGCCGACCAATTATTTTTTTAAATCTGAATCAATCCTGAAATCTTGGGATTACAAAAAGAGTCCGGGATTAGATTGGGTACAATCGGGCGTCCACTATTGAGGTCAAACAACGTGCCAACCCGTACGACTGCATACGGAGACGAACTGTTCCAGGCACGCCGTGGATCCAATGTTTTATTGGCAGTTTTAACGTCCAAAAGTTAGCTATTAAGTTACAGCTATGGATTCTGTGTCGAGACGTCCCGGGACTTGTCGGGTTTTTTGCTGCCTTGAGTCCCGGAACTTTTTTGGAAATTGTCCCGGTAATTGTGACTGTGATTTATAATGTTCTAATAACATTTACATTTTAATTTTTAAAAACAATTATTGTAGTTAATAAGCCCTCACAAGGACTGATGTGTATTGAATGAAAGCAAATATAAGAGGAGAGCCCCAACGGACACGACATGGCTGGGACGTGACACTTACCCGGGGTTTTAACAAAATTATGTATGCATATATAAAAGGGATCTGATAGAAAAACAGATGTTTGGGATTTATAATTTCGTAGAAGATTTAAATACTATGTGTTTATATATTGTTATATAACTGCAGTAAAAGCAAATTACAAAATATTAAAATTAAATATTTATACCTGATGTTGTTTTATGTACAAATGTTTTTTCACTATTTCACAAAGATACCAATGTCTAAATAGGACAAAAAAGGTCTAAAAGCTGTAT
Source organism: Himalopsyche anomala (assembly GCA_031772345.1). Lineage (NCBI taxonomy): Eukaryota > Metazoa > Arthropoda > Insecta > Trichoptera > Rhyacophilidae > Himalopsyche > Himalopsyche anomala. The sequence goes on from CM062834.1 coordinate 7,056,720, forward strand.
TGTGAAGTTACGGTCATAAATTTACTCCTGACGGCGGCTTCATTGATATGTTTTCACTACATGTACAGTTATCATTCCTTCTTAGTAAAAATTAGCAGTAAGCATTGCACATATCCATTACATAAGAAAAATAATAATTATTAAACACTATAATAAAAAACGCGATTTTTACTAGTGTGTACTTTCAAAAGGCGCAGAATGTATGTAATATATAAATACATACATACATACATGCAAATAGTTCATTTAAATAAAATTATATATTATTCAAGGGGAAATAAAAGTCTCGAGTCCCGGGACTTTGAAATCTCCGAGACTTTAGAATCCCTAGTTACAGCACGCACGTATAGTCTTACTCGAATTCATCATGCATACTTATAGAATATTCAAGTTTCAGATTTCTTATTACATTACTCCTTATTAACAGACCACTTTTTACTAATTTATCTAATAAAATTGTTTTTTGTACATATAAAAATCACACCCAACACTCACCGTACGCCACTAGTAAACATGTTAAAATGATATATCATTTACATTATATTTAATAATAGTTTTAAAAACACACTCTTACTTTGTTTACGTATCACCTTACAACACCAAACATAATTACTAACATTAGTGTATTTTCAAGAATCGCATCTGCAATAACACTCATAAGAATACAACAAATATATATATGACCATATCATATAGTGCTTACAAATTATTATTCTGACTGTTAAAATAAAATGATATTTCTTTTATAGGTTTATAAACATTGCAATTTTTTTAAGGAATATATCTTTGATCCTGTAGAAAATTTCTACATAAACAAGTCATAGTTTATTTGTTTGTTCAATGAATAGTTCAAATAATGACCCCGTAGTCTCTAATAAGCTGTTTGTATAGCGTTGTCGCATTTCTAAACAGCTAGGTATCTTTGTTTTGCTATATTCTGCTCCTAAGTAACCATTTCTTAGTAAGGTTACCACAAAGGTCAAAAGTTACTAAATACAACCAAATTTATTCGATCCAAACTTTGAATTACAAAAAATACAACTTCGTTAAAAACCAGCTCGCATAATAATATTATAAAATTTTCAAAGGAAATTTTATTTGTATTCCATAACCGAGAAATGAATACTTGTCAGGGTGAATATTTGTTTGAAATGAATATTTACATAATTGTATATTTTAAAAATAATTAATTTATCTATCTAATATACTTATTCAGTTGATATATAATAAATAAATTATATATATATGTACATACATACATATATGAACGATGGCACATTCATCAATAAAAAAATGAAACCAAACTAAAAAAAAGGTAGTGGGACGCCGAAATATCTCTCGGTTAGAGTACTTAATGTTGTGGCTATAAATATTGTGCATTTTTTAAGTAATCGTAATTCTCCTTAGATAAATTAAATAATTACAATATGTTACTAATTTTATTGATTTATCTTTATATTACGTATAATAAACCTCTGCACAAACATTATATCGACCTATAATCAGCAAAAGATCAATTAACTAAATTGTGTTTAAAGCCAATAATTGTTCAAAATCTCCTAGGGCGTCTGTGATAAAAAAAAATAGAACATTATCGCAGTTACTTGTTATTTTTTATGACATGAGCATTTTTAGCGTTGTGATTTGTTTTCGTTTTTTCCACGTAGACCCCGGTTGAGAAACGCTGATCTAGAGAACTGAAAGTAGTCAGTATGATATCAGGATATGCATTTACAATATAGTACTATTTACCAACCGCATTTAATGAATTCTTTTATCGAACTTAGTCCAAAGTAATTTTAAAAAAACCTTCTCATGTAAAATTTACAAATTGTCGGTAACGATTTCCTGTTTATTATGAGTCGAAATATCTATGCATCGTGCGCATCAAAGTGAATTCTGAAAGGCGGCACTGTCATCTGGTATACTTGTAATACTAATATGTAGGAAGTACTCAAAAAAGTAATAAAATAAGTTATTCATATTTTATTTGCATTATATATAACTCAGATTCATGGATTGTCCGTCGATAAGTTGTTTTGAAAACTTTCAACTTGAAAAAAATATCATATGAAATTTGAAATACTAATTGGTTTGATTAAAGAACGCTTATCTATAAATTGTTTTAGTACGTTTCATTATTGCACGTGTTACTGCTTGTTTATCTACAATTTGTCTGACACAACTTCCATTGTTCACGTACGTACATAATATATTTTATCCAGCATTACGTGTGCCATACATTAAAATGGCTGTTTTCTTTTTTTCCCCAAGCTATTTGTCACCAGAGTTTACTCGTTATCCGTGTTTATCGAAGTAAAAAATCGTGTTCTCTTCGAAATTCTAATGAAGTATTTTATTACAGTACAATATTTGCAAAATAATTTAATTATTTTATCCAAACACGGACATACATATATTTTGTATTGTTTCATTTATTCAACGACAAATTGACTAAGTTTAATCGATAATGTCCATAACATGTCAATATCATTTTCAATTCTACTATTTGTAAAAAATTATACAGGGAGAAACGAAGTAAAATTACCGATATATTTATAAAAAAATCCATATACACCTATCCCTCAATTTAGGCGGTAGATACGTTCTAAGAGATATCTCGTAAATCGAAACGTCGAGTTCACACAAAAATGGAAGATAGGTTTCAAAAAATAAAAATCTGCGTAAATCGAGACTTCAAGTTCATATAAAGTAGGGGGATAAGTTCCAGAAAACCGCGCAAAACGAGATATTGTATATACACATTATCTGCATAAAAAAAGATAATTTTACTAAGAAATAGATTTAATAGCTCGACATAAATTTATATTTAAAACCATAATTATATATTCTAATTCAACCAATTTTCTCTTTTTGATTGACTCGAAATCGCTACTATCATCGGATTCAAATCCAGCTGCAGGCTTTTCTTCTCGTCTTAGTCTGTTACTTATTTTTGTGTTTTGTTTTTTTTTTAATTTTTTTCAAAAGAGGGTACTTTTTATGGTTAGCTTAATTTTTAATGTTTTCAGTTGGTCCGTTCGATTTTTAAGATGATGTCATTTTGTATATTTAAAATTTTTTCTTAAATTTTTGGTGTGTCTTCTTGAAGAATTTCCGTTATGGAATTAGCAATTTTTATAATGTCTATATTGAAAGGATTCTTAAAAAGTGTAGCCAGCGGTTTAATTATGGAAAATAATCTGGAATCTAATTGTTTGAATTTTTGACCTTTTAAAATGAAAAAATGTTTTTATCTCTCCCAGAAGATCAAAAATCTACTAATAAAAGCTTTTCTCCTACTTAACCATCTTATATCTGCCAGCTATATGCCAACAAGAAAAATACGCACCTAAGCAAGTGCACAGTATTAGCATATGTTACCCTTTAACACACTGACAGTGGAATTAAAACTTATTCGTAAAATAACATTGACATGATTATATTTTTGCAATTTCAAAAATAATTTTATTAAAAAATGTAAAAATATATAAATTTTAAATTTAATTTGATTCTTTGCCGGGGCGCACAAAAATTGCTCCTTTGGCGCACATGTGCCCGCGGGCACGGGGTTAAGACCCCCTGACTTATGGCATCTAATCCCAGACCCTTTTTTGATCCCGAGATTTCAGAATTCACATTTTTTTATACCGGGATCTCGCGATTATTCATTCACCATAAAATCGCGACACAATTGTTGAGAATTTCGGGATTCACACTAATTTAGGAATGCGGGCTTTTTAGATCCCGGGATCGATCACTAGTAAATTAGTCATTAATTGAAAGATTTTTAAATAATCTCGAAAATAAGATGTAAAACCTTTTTTGGGTCGATCAAAACAGGAATTTACAGATTTTACAGGGCTTCAAAAACAGGAATTTACAGATTTTACAATTATTCAAAAATGAAATAGCTGTTTCTTTAGATTGCTGACTGATTTAAATAACCTAGAAATTTATGGACTGTACTATTATTTAAAAATGTGAAAACTATTTGAACTGGATGCGGGGACTAGAGACCTTAGTATTTAAAGCTTTCAAATAAAGATTTAAGTCTTTACCCGCTTTTATTTTCGTTTAGATTATTAATGATACCAATCATATTATTTCAACAGTACCCGAGAAAAAATATTTTAACAAAAAACACGACGGCAGGTTAATGTCAACCACCATGGTCCTTCTATTTATCTTACGGTACAAAGACGAATAAGCAAAGATACCGAATAAGATACACGAACATAAAGAAAGAGCGAATGCGGTGGCCCAATCTGAATATTTTATGTGATTCTCGTTTTACATTATTGATGCGAGGCGAGATTGCATGGACGTCGACTTTCGAAAATTTGCTACCCTAGTTACATAAAAAAGTATTGAACACAAATATTTTGACCGTCTGAATGTAACTTCGACAATTCGCAACGTTTTATAAAAAAAATACATTGTTAATTATAAAAAATGTCATCAGTTTCAACAAGCACCTTCAGTCGAAATCTTAAACTCACGTACTCTTAAAGTTCGATAAAGGAATTGCTTAAATGCGGCTTGAAAATAGTAATATATGGTCAATGCCTATCGTGATATTATACTGATTACTTTCAGTTCTCTAGATCAGTTTTTCTCAATCGGGGTTCACGTGGAAAAATCGAAAACAAGTCAAAACATTAAAATGCACCGACCCTAAAAAACATCATGCAAATGAGATAACGATCTCAAAATTTTGTCACTGACGCCCTGGGAAATAGTAAACAATTATAAGCTACCTTATTTTCCTAATTATGTCGCTTAACGATCTTTTTCTGACTATGGGTTGATATGGCCACCCGATGGAGGTACAGATTTTTTCTACAAGTTCTGTTTGTTACTCAGTTGCTCAACCTCTCTTTTTCAATAGAGTAGGGATAGAAAGATAGGACTAGGACAAGATTAGTAGTTAACTTATCCCGTTTTAGAACAGGATGAGTGGCAGAGTATTCAAGACATCATATACATCCATTCGATTGAAAAATCAATCTATAAAAATTGTCTGTACAGGAATTCGATTGCGTGACCTCCGTGTTCTAAGCCAACGACGTTGTCACTCGACTACGCGTTGACTAAATTATTATTCCAATAGTAGCAATAAACGAAAAACGTGGTTTTTCAAAAACGTAATCAAAGATTTTTTGACTGATTTTAACGATATAAAAAAAGACACTTTTTGTGTGCGTTATAAATATATTCAACTTTGTTTTGCTGACCAAATAATGCAATATTTTTACCCAAAATGTTGTACAAAAAGTCACTTATTAGAATATGCTAATGTCAGATACATACAAATAGTAACATAAAAATAAATAAAAAACAAAACAATTTTACCATATATGATTATGAAAACTATAATTAGAAAATCATGTTTTTAACACAACAATTTTTGGCTTTAGGTGTTTTTGTGTACCTGAAAACATTACGTATATTCGATAACTAACAATCATACGGCTCCATTTAAACATATTCACCCTTTCCTCTCTGACGAGTAAGAGAAGCGACGTACCGTTCGTTTGAAAAATCATTCACTTTCGGTTGAAATTCCTTCCTGAATATCATTATACGAATCCACAGAAAATATTTATCACTGATATAAAACTTCCTGCTGACGAATTGTCGGATTTTTTTTCGACTCATATTCAAAAAGGATATGACGTCCAAAACAATATCACATTTTTAGACATACCCTTTTCGTTCCCCAAATGATACGAGTAATATTTCGATTTCCAAATCGGAAATAGTCGTAAACCTTTATAACAAAATATCAAATCGGTATAAATAATTCGTTTATAGTCAAAATATAAAAAAAAAACTTGACCTTTTATTTTGCATTGTTTTCTTATACAATGTTTTCCAATGGTGTTAGCATAACTTGTTCTCCAATTTCCCTGCATGCATGGTTGGATTTTTTGCAAGGGTCTACTAGCCGCCGGTTTCTCGTGTAAATAGGAAAAAGGCAACCCTATGAATAAGCAAATATGGTTGACTTGTGACAGGTTACTAGGAGCCGTATATTTTCATATTTATAATTTATCAACATGGAAATGTTATATCTCATTCCACAATGAAATTCTTTTTTATAACATCCAAGAAAAGATTATATTGTTTTCGGTTAAGCGTAAACAAAATAATGTAATATTTCACATTTTTAAAATTAATTTAACGTATGATATAATAAGAACACATTATGTTTCTAATGTTTGTGCCGCCTGTGTGGCCGAGTGGTCAGCTTTGTTGGCTTCGGTTACGGAGGGCACGGGTTCAAATCCCGGTACAAGTTTTATAAATTGATTTTTCAATCGATTTATGAATTTCTGAGAGGTTGAGCAACTGAGTAACAAGCAGTTCTCGTAGAAACACTTCTGTTGAGATAAACTTCATTAGGAGACCATATGCTCCACGTTGGGAGCGGAAATGGTTAAAAAAATGTTTCCAATAAAAAGCTCAAATAAAATTTAAGATTTCGACGGAAGATGCTTGGTAGAATTTCAATATTAAATTTGAATCGTTCAAACTATTTTATATTCTACAATTTATTTATTTTTAAATTTGTTTAAAAAATATTTGGCATTACAGCAAATGCCAATGAACCAAATATTTTAATGTTGAAAGATCATACGAGAAAAACTCAATGAAAATTTTAGTATTTCAAGTCACTCGAGATAAACTCGAGGTAAATTGAAATCACAAGCACCCATGACTTAGGTCTCAAATTTAAATTGAAAAAAATCTAAATTTGACATTGACCTTACCGGGGATCAAGCCCAGACCAGAGCAAGCTCTTACAAAGTAGACCACAGCGGGCGACAGTTTTGCCGTCAGTTCAAGATCATCCGTGCCTGAAGATGCCGAAAGACAATACCCGGGTAGTTAGTGACAAAACTTGTGTGAATCTACATAATTTGAATGATTCAAATTTAAGCTAAAATAAATATTGCAGTTGATAATGCTCGTAATGATACGCTAGATGTTTATTAAAAAATGTGGAATTAGTAAAACAAAAGTATTTGTTTTTGTAATTATAGCATAAGTAAACCTCAATACAAAAATATACACTTCTTTTCAATGTATTTTTAACGTTCTCTGTTAATAATTACCATTAAATATAGGAATATTTATGACAAAGGATACTTACTTAATACTTTAATAAAACGTTAATATCTATCCACCAATTATAAACATATTTATTAAAAAAAGCAAACGTATGCAAGATTAAATTTGAATGGCTCATTTTTTTTACATTCACAAAAGTTTTTTCACTAACAACCCGGATTTAGTATTTCAGCATCTTCAGGCGTTCAAGTGCATGAACTGACGCTTGACTAAACTTGACTTGTCGGTTCAAGTTAATCCGTGAATGTACAAAATTTTAACGATTCAAATTAAATAATAAAATTCACCTAAGTACTTCCAGTCGAAATATAAAATATATGTTTATAAGATTTCAAAATTCATTTATGACTAGAGATTATTTTTAATGTTATTATAATACAAATATATAACAATTATTGCCTATCGTTATTTTCTACAGCGCTGTGACCACATTAACATACTGGTAACACCACTAAGCACAAACAACTTGTCACGCGGTCTGAATTGATTTAATTTTGAAGAGCATTTTTTTAACAACGTTTAAATAATATAAATGTGGACTAAAACGAAATATATTGCAGATATTAATGGCCAAAAAAGAATTATGAGTACAGTTTGGTTGTGCGTATATTAAATCAACATGGTGTTTAGTTATTAGTATATATGCTGAAAGATTTTTTAATATAATATATATTACAATTTAGTTGTAACTAAATTATTGTAACACACCAATCTTAAATAATCTTTAGTAAAAACGTGTTCAATGCTTAAATTTTATTTTTCAGTTATATTTATGAAATAAAAATTGTTTAATATTATCTTTTTATGTGTTTCTTCATAATCATATTTCATAAAACATTTGATCTGATCAGCAATTTGAAACCATGACAGCAATGGATCACGCTTGATTAAATAAAAGATTGGAAGCGATAATTCCAACTTACAATATTGTCAGTAAATTGGATTTTTTAATAAGAATCGCTAATAATATTGAAATTGAAATTTGTATTTATGTGTGTTTTATATTTTTTTATTTTAATTTTTATTTTTATTATGTTTTTTTATAATGTAATTTATAATACTTTGTTTTTATTTAAAAAAAAAAACAGTTAAATCTCCCAAATTCCCCATTGTTATACCCCTTTAAATGTTTATGATTAATTATTAATTTAAATACTTAATATCAATTAATTCTCTAATAATAGGTCGTTTTTAAAAAAAAATATTTTCCACGTTTAAATTTTATTATCTGGCAATTTAATACTTTCATAATACCCAATAATGTATTCATATATACGCGATAATTATAATCGACCCACTTAATTCATTACAACTTATTAATGTCATAAATTTTTGCTGTCATATCAGTTAGGTTAACAATAATTATACTATGCGAATACATTTTTATGTTTGATGCAAACCGTTCGCTGCCCGTCAGTTCAAGTGCACTCGTGCACTGAATAAAACCAGAAGATGCCGAAAGGCGAAACCCGGGTCGTTATCGACAAAATTTATGGAACTGTACTGAATAAAAATAATTAAAATGTAACATTAAATTTCCATCAAGCACCTTCAGTCTAAATTCTAAATTATATTAGTGTAGTACTGAACTACTACGACACATCATAATTGGAAAACATTTTCATACTATTATATTGTCAATCAAACAACATTCGACTAAGTCAAGTAAATATTAGCATGCCACCTTGTATTGTGTCACAAATAAATTTTTAATGTGGTAACTCGAGTAAAAGTAAATTTATAAGTTGTAGTTTTGCTCTCCATTTTATAACTTGATAGTTTTATTCTACAGGACATATCTGGGTATGTGACTTTATTATATTTTTGGTGAACCTGTCGTGAATGAAATAAATAATATCAAATTCCGATTTTTTTCAATTCACAGTTTGTTGGGATTGGATCATTGTCAATTTTTAGGAATTCAAAATGTCTTTCGCGTATTGTTTTGTTTACAATTCATATTCATATATCTGCGCTTAAATCCATCGCTGTATTGTCCTTTTGTTTCTACAGTTTTTAATTGTGATGCAACCTTTTTATTTTCAAATAAAGCAATATTGTTTTTTTTTCTGAACGAACCAATTGTCCATATAACAGATGATATAGAATAATTAACTCGTTTTTGTATCAAAAACAATATCCGTTATTTACCATATTTGAAGACATAATAACTTATATTTTAGCTACATGACTGGATTTGCTCAGTCGGCAGAGCATTTCAACAAAATAAAAAAGCAAATGTGAGCGAATCATTTTGTTGGCTAAATATTTTTTTTATTTTTTCTATATATTATGTATAAATATTTGGGATAAGAGTTATGGCATCATTACCGGTAAACTAATGTTTCAGTAAATTGACGAAAATTGACCACCGGTAACAATAAAAAATATTTTTTTCCTAAAAATAGAAAGATTGTGCGGAAATTATGTACCTATACGGAATTTTGTTTTTAGACTAGCTACATTGAAACACCCACTATAAAGATTATTGGTCATACTGGTGTAATCTGACATTCACTCTCTAATAACACTCTGTAACTATATATTACATACTTTTTAAAATACGTATTAAGTTGTATATTCATTGTGTGTGTATTGCTATTCTTATTTATTTTTTTAAAATATATATCTTTTCTTAAATATCTTACAAATAAAATGACCTGCCGACCAACAATAATAGTATTGAATTAGAGAACGATTATTTTCATATATGAGTAAAATATGTACAAAATTTAGATTAAGTTGTAATAGATGGGAGAATTAAGTTTCTTAGATTTCTAAAATTGCTACAGCCAAACAAGTGAACATTTTGATAATTTATATAAGGTGTATCCAAAATAGAATGTATGCCTAATATGTATTACATACATTCATCAATAAGTCAATTGATAAACTATAGTAAATAAATATTATTAACTTCTCACCAAATTAACCAAACTTGATGTGGCATATAAGTTATTATTGTATCACTCATTCTCATAATATATCACTAAAATACATGTATATCATATAATATTATACACATCAGAAATATTGGAAATCATTTTCGTTTCAATCTAGGACCAAGTTTTTCATAAAAAGTGGTCAGATAACCATTAGTCTTTTTTTTACATTTACAGTTAAATTATCCATAATAGGAAGAGTTGTTTGCCGGCAACTAAAGTTTGACGGTAAATTGCAGGCTCTAATAACAACTAATGACTACGCCTCAACTATTTTGAAATTCATACGATATATAACTGACGATAGTTTTATTATTAGCTCGAGGAGAAGAGACATCACAAACATCTATGTTTAATATCACAAATTTAAATAAAAAATAATAAAAGAAATATTAACCTTACAGTCAATAGTGCAAATATCTTACCGCACAAACGTGTCATTCCATCAAGACTTAATATTATGCTATTTTTGATACACATTCCTTGCACACGTACAGGTATCTACTGTTTTAATTATTTTTACTGATTAATATAAATAACATATGGCTTTCTTTTCAAAATTCAATTTCAATCCTAACAACGGTATCACTCAGCGAGTATACAATAATTTACTATCAACAAATCTTTAAAGTATTAATTCATTGTTCAATGTTTTTCAATAGAAGATTTTTGAATCAGACATTTTTTAAATTAATTTTAAGATTGACAAAACATTTTCTTTTTTTTATTGTGTTGCCTTAATGTGGTCTCAATGACTTATTAGTGGGGATTTATTCTTGGGGTATAACATCGTGAACAAAATTAAAAATTTCTCGCTATGAATGAAACTCGCTCAAAAATAAATTACGAGTGTCAGACGATTATCCCAAAACAAGGTTTTTTATTCATCGCCTTCTGCCAGTATACCGATGATATCATTATCAGTCTGGCGCATACTTTTTTCACAATAAAATAAATATTATATATCAAGTAAATCATTAACAACTCATAAAAATATTGATAAGTTGTATGTTTTTTGCGCTTTCACTTACACGCTTAAAACACTCCAAGGACGAGCGTGAGCATATGGAAACAGTAAAAAGGATACAGACTTCAGCCGCGGAGACGGAAACCACTACAAAAAGCACATGCGATTTTTTGAATTTCCGTTTATTTTTCTAAAACTTTTTGAAAAGGATTTACAAATTAATTACATTATAATTACACAAAATTAAAATGCTTAACACCTATAACATACAATAAAAAAATCATCAATAAATAAGTGGCAAATTATGTCAATTATAAACACAATTAAAATTTGGGAATTTAAAATTTTTTTTTTTTTTATAATAAACTGTTTAATTTATTTTTCTTATCAGTTGATAATGCTCGTGAGGAGCGAAACCGGTCTTGATCAAATAAATTTTAAGTGGAAAAAGTACTAAAAATCTTTTATTATTTTTATTATAATACATTTGTTTTGATCAAATTGTAAACATTTTTTTAAATTTCACATTTAGCTATATTTCAACCTCGATCGTTTGTGTGACCATACGGTTACACTCGTCCTTACTGCTGTCCTTAAATAATATAACACAGAGCTTATATGGATGAGCATGGCCATATAGCCCACTGGGTTTTTATACAAGAGCTTTGTGTTGTTTTTTTTATTATTTTTGCTAGAAATTAAAGTTATCTATAATTTTTTTATTGAAAAAAACTCGTCTCTTTAAGTTAGCTTATAATTAGCTAACAACTGTTTCAATACATATATTCTACATCTACATTGTCTTGCACTATTAACTAATAGCCAGTTAAATACTTATTTTCAACTTTTTTTAATCCGCTCCGAATATGAAGCATATAGCTTCTTAATGAAGGTATTTCAACATAAGTTTTTTTATACGACAACTATTTGTTACTCAGTTCTTTAACCTCTATTTTTCTCAGAGAGTAATAGGAATAAAAAGGTAGTGTAGGACTAGTGATTAACTAATCGCTCTCCTTACGCCTCGTTATTTAAAGGGTTGGAGGGAATTTTTCAGGCATTACAAAAACCCATGACTTCGAAACAAAAATCGATTTATATAATTAAAAAGTTCTGTTCGTACTAGAACTTGAACCCGTGACATCTGTCACGGAAACCAACGATTTTGACCTCTGTGCCAAGGACCCGACGATGTTTACATTGAGAATAAGATAAACAAAAAAAAATGTATAAGATAGAAAGATTTTCTAACAGGATTTTTTAAAACTTTCGGTAGATTTACAATTTGTAAATTAATTACCCTTATTTTTTTATCCTGCCACAAAATAAATTAACATGAAAAAGGCCATACTTAAAAATTCAAAAGGCTAAATTTGAATTCTTGACCAGCGAAACATTTTTTCTTAATGGAAAAAACCTTTACAGAGGTAAAAAACCTTTTTTCAAACCAGGCCGACAGGCGATCAATCTGTTCAATAGGAAAAGCACAGAACCTAACAAGGGCTTTGAAAAATTACCTATGTCTTCAATGTGGAGCAATTAATTAGATAAACTCTGTAGGTAACTTAACCAGTGGTGTGCTCAAAAGTTCTTTAAAATATAATGATAGATATTCCAGTTGTATAATCAATTTAAGCCCGTACTTGCGGCTAATGTATAAACGTATGCGTGTAGCTAGATTTTAAAACTATGAGTACAAGTTAAATTGCATCAACTCGTCTCAAAAGAATTTGCGTATACTGAGTACGTAAATTATAAGATTCATACAAAACAGAACGGTAGGTTCCAAAATTACACAAAAATTCGTGTAAAAAAGTTATGGAATTTATTGGATAATCAAAGATTTGTTCTGTGCAATGTGCAAAAAATCTTTTCAAAAAAAGATAATAATGAAGTCCTACATACATAATATGTATTTTAATTAAGACAAGATGGTAACTATTCAACACTATTTAATTATAACTTTTATAATGTACAGAACATAAATCCCTTTCATCGATAGAAATTTCTAGCACGTCTATCGTTTAATTATTTGTCTATGTTTTTTTTCTATGAATTTTATTAGGACAAACAATTCGTGTAAAAATATAGTATCCGCTATTTTTATTGGATCGTGCTATTTCAAAATCGTGTAAAAAAGAATTGAGTATATTTTCCATAAAAGCGTGTAAAAACTATAAATCGAAATAGATAAGTTGAAAATTTTACCGAATAGGTATTTATTTTACACGTGATGGTATTTTTTAAAACATTGTTTTCCTAATTGATTTAATGTCACTATGAAACACTAACTCATCTTTATTATTTTTTATTTATTTGTGTATTTATTTAGATTGAGCATTAGTACACATTATAGTAATTTAGTGGTGTTGGTTTATATTGTTTTTATCATCAAAATGCCTTATCACTGTAGATAGTTATAAAATGCACAACTTTCACATAATCCTATAAATATTTAATGTATTATTTTGCTAAGAAGAATTTTAATATTTGTATGTAAAGTTAAAACATTATCCTAGATTAATTTTCCTTTATAATATACACAATTATAAACTGTTTTCGTATTTATTATATAAACAGGACAATTCCATAAAGTAGGATTGAATGAAAATATAATAAATATAATTCAATCTTGATCGTTTTTATGGATCGAACGCTTGCTGTTTTCATTATATTTTAATGAAAAAAATTCCCCTTGCTGAGTAACTACATCGACCAATAAAAGGCAGAAAATCGTAACCGACAATTTATTAATTTTAAAGGAGAGAGGAATTCCTTTAATCCGGGAGGTAAATAGTCAGATATGGTCAATGCCTATACTGACTACTTTTAGTTCTCTAGATAAGTGTTTTTCAACTGGGGTTCACGTGGAACAAACGACAACAAATCAAAACGCTAAAATGCACAGACCCTAAAAAATATCAGGCCAATCAGATGACGTTCTAAATTTTTATCACCAATGCTCTACGTGATATTGAATAATAAAATTATTGGTTTAAAACGCAATTTACCTCATTTTGTCGATTAAGATCTTTTGCCGATTATGGGTCGACATGTTCCGCTTCTTTGCGAACTATCTAAATCTAAAGATATACTTTTTATGGACATGATGGAGTTTTTCCACATTTTTGTATAATTTCCATAATATAATTCGCTAAAAAAATAGAATAAAAATATGCAATCACTAAAACTTTTACTGTCAGATACATCGTGCCTCACCATATTTAGTTAATAAATATAAAAATCCATTCTCAAATTATACCAGATCATCGTAAAAAGTTTTTTGGCTGTGCATGAACAAACAGAAACGGCTTTAAAATACATTTTAATTATTCTAATTGCTCTTCTATAGTAAAAAAAACATATTTTGTAAAAAAATAAAAAATAATTTACAATGAAAAAGGAATGATTACTTTGTTATCCTTCTGGTATTGTAAGATATTATGACACGTGTTTTCTAATTTTGGATGTATTCTTAAATTCTCATTAAAAAATTGTAATATAAAAGACATATATAAAAGTAAGGCGATGGTAATTAATATTAAATTAATCACTTGTTTAGTTTGAACTAGGTAATGCAATCTCAGACCCTTTTTATAATCTCGGATTTTGGAATTCATAATTTTTCGGATCCCGGGATTGATCATTACTATAAAATCATGTTACAACTGTTTAAGATTTTTAAAGAATTTCGGAATTCACAAGTATTTGGGAAGTGGGTTTCCAGGATCCCAGGATCGATCACTGAGGAAAAAGTTATAAATTGAAAGATTTCAAAACAATTTACAAAAGAAGGTGAAACATCTCTTTTTAAGCTGGCTAACGGATTTTTTTTTGTACTCGTTGCTCGATTTTATAATCCTGGGAATTTACGGAGTTGCGACTGTGCAAAATTAGTTGTTTACGGGTGTAGCCAATTTTCCTTTTTTGTCTTTGACTTGTCCTCAATCCCGAAATCTCGGGATTAGTACTATCGTTATCCCGGGGTAATTATAACAAAATTAAACGGGATTCCGGGATTGGAGACTCTAGTTTGAATCAATAGTATATTGATTATTATGCGTTATGTTTTCGGTAATGTCAATTAGCTAGCAACTCAAATTGTATACCATTGCTCATTTTATCTGGAAACTGTTGCTGGGTGCTTGAATATCAAATGAAACAAAATTTAGTATTTCTCATATAAATAATATATACATTCAATTTTTGAGAGGTATTCTGGGTTTCGTATCTAGCAGGTTAATACACTTTTCATATGTTTAAGCTTTCTCACTGAGAATACTTTTTTAAAGTCCTGATATAGAAAATAAACATTGCCATCTATTCATCATATTTGATCGGTGCAACATCAGTTATAGTTTTTTATGATATTGTAAAATCAGAGCCAGTAAGTAAATATAATTTTTCATTTTGTATTATTATAAATTAATAGCAAACGGTGTCTTTACAAATAATGAAAACGAACTGTTTACTGATTGCTTTGTTGCTTGTCTTTTTCTGTATAACAATTTATGAATCTTTTTGTATTTTGTACGACTGCAAAAACTAATTACCGCCACTGTAGTCAGCCGTATGCTTCGGCGGTGTGTTGAATTCTCCAATGCGCACGCTGGAAAAATACGCGTCTAGCGAAACCGCATACTTTTACATATCACATAGATATAGAAGTAGATTGAGTTCAACAAGGCTTCGTAAATTTCACACTCCAATGATAAATTCCGCCATTTGAATCACATCCTCCCGCAACTTGTTCGTATACCTCACGACCTTCCCAGGCTTTGTCAATTATTCCCAACGCAACTAAAGCAATTAACTAGTAATATCGCTGCTTTCCTGTTTTCCTATATCCTTGTTAATGTGTATATTTCATAGAATTGACATTATATATTTACTTTTTACAATTTTTAATACATATTTAAATATGTATTAAATTACAATAGGGTTATGTCCGATTTTAAGCGAAGCTTACTAAGATTAACTTGTCTAGTCTATTTCAAGAATCAATTTTTTCCAATCCTGAGATTGGTCATTTGTATTTAATGCTTTCATTTGTATATATCAAATAATTTGAATACAAAAAAATATCAATTATATTAAACCTCACACACAAGATACCAGATATATTTCATATCACATAAGATCTCAATTTTGATTTAATTAAATATATTATTTTAATATCGACCCTGCCAGGAACTGAATACAGACAGCGTCAATTGGTTACTAGGATTGAGTTCATATTAGTAGATCATAAATGCCGACAATAAATCTTTATTTTAAAATCAATCTATGTCCATTATTGGCTGCAATTAACGTGAATTTACTATATTTTTTTGGGCAATATTTTTTTTGTTTACTGAGAGTACTATTGATTAAACATTTTGCAAAGACATTTTATTTTTTATAATTAAAAATCAATTTAATGTCAAATTCTCAACAGGCGGGATGCTACTAATCCTGCCTGAAAATGAAATTAATTGCAACTGAACATTGATAAAAATTATGCGAAAAAAATGCTCTTGTCTACTGCTATTACGAACTATCAGACAGTGAGACAACAATTTGTTTATTTATTGTTTTACTTTGTAAAGAAGTATTAAACAAAAAAAAATGAAGTACACTGGCGGATACTTTTTACATTTTTAAATATGGTAGTAAACTGAAAGTTATTTTACAGGTAATCTCGAAATAAGTGAGACGATCCCGGGATTACGGTATCGGCATATTGAACGGGATCTTGAGACCCAGGGATCCTCGACTAGACACTAGCGTAAAAGAAATGACATGGTGTATTGAAAAACTATTAGCGCGTTCTACAAAATGTATATACTGACACATAACTATCAAGATATTTATTTTTCAAACGTTTTTTTTATATAAAATAAAACATAGGCATACTTTTTTATTGAACGATGATTTTACTTTGTTAAGGGTTAGTACCACAATATATCAATATTTTGTTTTATAATTGTCTTTTGACGGAGATATATTTTTCTCTATATATACCTATAAATTTATTTTAAAAATAAGTTTTATTGTGAGCTTGCAAAACTATGCTTAGAACTGTATTTTTTCAAAAAGGTTTTGCGTTCATGGATTCAAAAATTTCCTAGCTTTGCAAATCAAACTAAATAACATTTTCGAAATTGTAAGTTAAAAGCAGGGTTGTGGAGTCGGGAGTCGTGAAGTTGGGGTTTGTCCGAAGTCGAAGTCGAAAAAATCTTACGGCTCACATCCATTAAAAAATATATATGTGTATTCAAACCACAATAATTCATAGTGTTGCTACTGCATGTTAGGTTGTCAAAAGATGATCTAATTAATCCTTAATAATGAGCCTTTTTTTTAATCAACTGAAGTAAAAAAAAATGCATTCATAAAACCTATTTTAAGATAGACTCCTAATAGAATGTGCAGATTTTCTACAATAACTACGAGTTCAAAATCTATGTTTAGGAGAGAATAGGATAAAACATGTGCATAATTAATTATTACCAAGGATTAGAGGTGAACATTTAGACATCACCGACATCCGTTTCAACAGAAATCGATTAAAAAATTAACTTATGGACCTGTCTGAACTAGGATTTGAACCCATGAGCACTGTAACCGAAACTAATAACGTTGACAGCTCGACCACACATACCGCTTACTATAATTAGTTATATTTTTTTATTATCTTAATTCATTTAAAAATATATTAATGACCAAGCTCAGCGTTATATTGTTTATATATAACAGAGCACGAGTCAATATAAATATCATAGTTTACCCACTTTTCATGTCGATACTGTTATTATTCATTTGAAAATAGATATTTAGGTGATACTTTTTTTGATGACTTTGTCATAGCAGCTATGCAAATTCGTTTATTTTTTCAAATATTATTTTGTTTCAATTGTTTTGATTCAATTAATTCAATTAATAAAGGTAAACCATTTTATCATTGCATTCTCACTACATTTATCGTTGTTTTCACAACCAAAATAATTCTTTGAGAAGTTTGAATAAAATCTGCCAAAAATTCAGCATTCATTAAAACAAATATAAAAAAGTTTTTAAATAAAATTTCCAAATTTTCACATAATATTCTTTATTTGTAAAATTGATTATTCGCATTTAAATTACATGTAACGTTTAGAAAGGGCATAACTAAAATGAAAATATAACCATTCTTTCGTTGTCTATTCTATTAAATCAGGGGAAGAAAAGTTTTCGGATGAAGGGCCATAATAAGCATTTCAAAACGAACAGCGGGCCGCAAGTAAAATACTATTTTTAGATTTTATACACTATTTTTTATTCATCCACGAGTGAAAAATTAATAACTGTGCGATATCTTTTTGGTCATTAATTCAGTCGGGAGCTATAGAGTACCTTTCGTAGTTGACTTAAACATTTATTGCAATTACTCGTTGAATTTATTATCGATACCTTCATTTCATATGTCTTTGTATTTTATTCCCTTCGAGCATGCCTGTTATTGCAGTACATAATTGCATGTCTACAAGTTCCATTTATAAATCTGAATGCGCTAATTCGATTTTAACATCAAATGGGGCTAGTAAAACAGTAAACATTTTTTTATGATTGTGTATGTATGAAAATCTATCGACGAATATTTTGTTTAATTTCGTAACTTCATTAGCATATTTCGAAAGAAAAATCTGCGACTATTATAGTCCTTTAATCATTTAAAATTAATTGCATTTAAGGCCGGCTCGTGGCGTGTATAAAGTATGAGTATCTACTAGAGGTCTGCACGGGCCAAAATTTTACAAAACTACCCGGTCCGAGCCCGAAAAACTCACGCCCGACCCGGCCCGGGCCCGAGTCTAATGCCGCACTTGTTACCCGAACCCGACCCGAAGCACCGAGAAATTTGAAATCCTCGATTTGGTATACTTTTTCCCCAGATTATCTCCGAAAGTCCTTTTTTTTTTTTTAGCTCACCGAGGAATTTGAAATCCTCGATTTGGTATACTTTTTCCCCAGATTATCTCCGAAAGTCCTTTTTTTTTTTTTTAGCTCACCGAGGAATTTGAAATCCTCGATTTGGTATACTTTTTCCCCAGATTATCTCCGAAAGTCCTTTTTTTTTTTTTTTTAGCTCACCGAGGAATTTGAAATCCTCGATTTGGTATACTTTTTCCCCAGATTATCTCCGAAAGTCCTTTTTTTTTTTTTAGCTCACCGAGGAATTTAAAATCCTCGATTTGGTATACTTTTCCCAACATTATCTCCGAAAGTCCTTTTTTTTTTTTTTTTAGCTCACCGAGGAATTTGAAATCCTCAGTTTGGTATATTTTTCCCAACATTATATCCCAAATTCCAAAGCCCGGCCCGGCCCGAGCCCGACTCTCGATTGCGCTTACCCGCCCGAGCCCGGCCCACGGGCCGGGTCGGGTAAGAGCCCGTGGGCCAGGCCCGGGCCCGTGCAGACCTCTAGTATCTACCCATCTACTATCTACTCATTCAGTTCTAGTTCTCTTCACAAACAGGCGCACAAATTCGCGAGTCGGTCCTGGACCGAATCACGGACTGCACTAACTCGTGTTAATAATACTTTTTTTATAAGCACGTGTATTATTTATGATTATGCGTATGTCGAACAATCATTTCCAGATTTCAAAGTTTTGGTCTATTAATAGAATTACAGCTTCATTTAGATCAGAGAGATGTAGCAACCAGCCCGTGGTATAAGCCACCTAATGGAACTGCATTACATTCGCTATGTCTAACTCAGTCGGCTAGCACTGTCCTGCATAGGGAATCCAATCCCGAGCCACAATGTTGATCCCGGGATTTCGGGATTAGAATTTTTCGATCCCGGGATCCCGGGACTAGTCCCGGGATCAGTACATTTAAAAAAAAAAAAAAGTTTTTTTTGTGAAAAATAAATTAATCAATTTATTCTATATTATATAACCAGCTATGGACTGCCGATACGTTACCAAAAAGCTCTCTTAATCTCAGTTATTCGCGATGTACAGGTGAATGAGTGGATTTTTTAATTACTCGTAAAAAAATATGCGCCATAATTATTAAACGAACTTAATATGCATACATTATGTAAAAATACGCAATATAACTTAAAATAATTAATGTCGACAGCTGATAAAAGTATCTACCTACTTCAGACTGCAAGAGCAAAGATTTCTGAAATTGTCGTGTATTTTTAATGATCCAGTGTCAATTTTTTGATTCTGGGATCCTGGGGCTAGTCCCAAAGTTATAGTTTTTTTTTTATATTTACACATTTTATTTTTATAAATGATATTTATAATATTGGTCAAAAATTAATAATACAACTTATTCTATATTATATAAAGCATTTATTTTATACTTTATTTATTTCTTTAGTTAAAAAATAGTCGGAAATTAATTTTCTTTTCAACAGCCGTTCAGGACATTCTGTGATTTTTGTAGTAGAACCACTTGTATTCGATGGAAATGAATTGATGGAAGTTGGTCCATGAATTTTCATTTTGTGTATTGAAAATAAATGCGTGTGCAGTCCTTTTGTAGATTCCTCTCCAGTTTTTAACACCATACTACACTCTTTACCCTTAGCTGTGGCTGCATCTACAGGCGTAAAAAAGTGTTTCCGTATTGAACTTATATCATCATCTTTCTTATGAACTCGAAATTTCTGTTCCTTGTTCATGTTTAATTGAAGAGTAAAAATATGTTATCAAAATACTCGGTGTCTCTTGGAAATTCAACCGTAGAACTAATGAAAAATATTTTTGACACTGGTATTATTGTATAGGAGCTAAAACGAGTGAATTTTTTTTTGAGTCTAATTTTAAAGAGTTATTATGTTATTGTTTTATCACCTCTTTTCAAATTTTATTTTTAAAAAAGTCATATATGTACATGTTTAGAACAATAGAAAAATTACTTTAGTTATTTAGTTATCGTCACACTGGATTTGACAAATAATATTAATGATAACAAACAACATAAAATGTCTTCATAGAGCAAAGCCAAATGGCATTAAAATAAATAAATCATTTCAATATGCACAATGCAGATAAAGAAACAAGAAACATTTCATACTAAAAAATAACGTCTTATCGTCAAACGTGTCCTCTTACAGTAATCTATAATATGCTGTAGAATTTAATATTTTTGGGATTCATTTAAACGTAATTTATTACCATAAATGACTTCTAGTATTTCATTTTATTGATTTCGTTGGCAGAATTTATTTTCGAATATTGTATCTTGTGCATTGTGAAATAATGAACAATAGAACATTGTTTATTATATTTGAAGATAAGACAATCTGTATATTGACTGCGTTTTATTTTACAACGCCAAGACAATTCTGCTTTATACGAAAACCAATCCCGAAGCTTCCGGGATCATTTCTTCTAATCCCGGGATTAAAATGTATCGAAAACTGTACGGGATCCCGAATCCCGGGATTGGATTCCCTAGTCCTGCATAACACTTACATTAATACATACAAATTTCTGGTGCCGGCATACGAACAACCAGGTAATAATTCGTCACCTAATTTGGAAACCTAAGAAGAGGCACACAAAACCTTCAATTGGGCCACGAGTAGAACATGCCTGCTTAACAGTATTACTCAGCAGATCGACGAACAAAAATCATTTTACTTTAAATATTTATGACACAATTTGACACCGAAAACGTGTTTTAAACTGAAAAAAACTGCAAATTATCAAAATTTTATTAGGAAAACCTGTAATACCTTTTTTTTGAAAATGTGTTTTTTTTATAATTATTATTCTGCTGGTATTAAGTAAGTATTATTAATGGGCTGCCAAAGTTATGTTATTTTATCATTTGCTTTGACTCACATTTGTACAAAGGTCATGAGCTAAGCTTCGGTTAAGTTTTAAAACAGATGGCTCCGTGCTTTGCAAAAGCTAAGAGTTTTATTCCGGCGGAAACAGTAGCCCGACAAACGCTTTGGTGCTCATTTTCCAGCGAATATTTTCCTCGGCGCTTAACTTTGTGGCTCGATTTTTTCAAAATGGCTCAACGCTGTTAATATTCATAGCCATTCGTTTTAATTAAGAACTCTGGCTTTAATCAAAAGTGTTGAATTTTTATCGTGTTTTGTTTCGGAATTTTAATGATTTAATCAATACATTTATTTTAAATTAGTATTCATCATCAATAGTTAAGTCTTTATTTTACACTGAAATCTTTTTTCTCTATCTTTTAAAATTTCAAATATACTTTATTGTTACTAAGGAGATTTTTGATACAATATCAAAGTTTTTTGTTGGTTGTTTACCATTAAGCGTTTGTCTATCGTGCTTGCTATATTTGAAAACCAATGTTATCGAAACGAGTACGAACCATATTACTTTTCAATTTTACAAATTCACAAATACATTTTTATCGGAAAATAATATTTATAGCAAATAAAAATTTGATACTGATTTTTTTTAAAACATTTATTTTCATACGAATTATGCCATTATAATAAGGTGAAAATAAACTGGTTCTGACCATAGCGTGAATCCGAAATAGCTTTAACTTTAAACAACAATTTATTTTAATCTTTACCCTTTTCATCTTTAAGCACTAAGAATAAATTGAATTGATTGAAATGGTATTTATTTGGTAGAACAATATTGTACTAAGGTAAAAATATCAACGTATTTAGTAATACAGTTTCTTAATTGTAGAACTAAATACGTTGATATGTTTACCCCATTATAATAAATTCAATTATTAAATCCATTAAAACATATTGCAAATTTTTTTAAAAGCATAAGCGTATTGCTTTTATAATATGAACATACTTATGTACGTATTACGTACATAAGAAAAGACAAATTTACAAGTTTATATTATAATCTTAAATGATGACAATTCCTTGATCATACGAAGAATAAAGTCATACATTTGAAATGTTTTGTTACGAAATATCGTTTAATGGTTGTTTGACACCAGTTTTCTTTCAATTGCTTAATTATCTTTAACAAATAAAATCTTTGAAAGGATTCGACTACCTATTTATATTTGAAAAAAACTATATAGAAGTTCATGATAATTTTTTTTTAATTTGTACATATCGACTCATAATCGAAAAAAGATCGTAAACGACACAATTAGGATAATTGCGTCTGAAAACAATAATTGTCAATATCGCCTAGGGCGTCGGTGACAAAAATTTTAGAACGTTATCTCATTAGCGTGCCATTTTTATAAAGGTCTGTGCATTTTAGCGTTTTGGCTTATTATCGTTCGTCCCACGTGAACCGCTGTTTCAGAAAGGTTGACCTAGAACTTAAAGTAGTCAGTATAATATCAGGATAGGCATAGACCACATATTACTATTTACTAACCCCATTTAAAGAGTTCCGTTATCAAACTTAGTACGAGAGTAATTTAAAAAACCTTCTCCTATAAAATTTAAAAATTGTCGGTTACGATTTTCTACCTATTATCGGTCGATATGAACACTTAAACACAAATGGACAATTTAGTTAAATTAAGAAAATTTTAAATTTTAAAAAACTATTTGTTGTCCTTTGCAAAGTATTATTCTTTCAAATCATAATTTATTTTTTATACACTTTTCTATTAATTTTTAATTTGATTTATTTTTTTGTTTTTAAAAAAGAATTGTATGCATTTTCAATCAAAAATAAGCAAAATGATTTATTCTGAAAAATTGGTAGGTGAAGTCATCGATACTCAATGTGTACGTCGTATTTATATAAATCATAAAATAATCAATACTTTTCATGATTAAAGTAAAAAAATGTGTGATATATGTTTGTAACAAAATAATTTACAATAGCAACAACAAACTTAACATGAAATTTTGTTCATGTGTATTTATTATAACACAAAAAAATATTCCATAAAACATCACTCACAGGAACGAGCTAGGATCTTTCCTCCAAGAAATAATATATTTCATATATACCCACGCGGTTAGTTAGACCCTACTTCGTGTCAACATAAACAATTGGTCCAAAGAGAACAAATATTTTTTTCTTTGTATCACTTCTTGCAGTTAACTTTAATAGACTAAATTAAATTAGGATTTTTTTTGCTGTATCTGAATAAAATATTAAATATTTATTTTAATTTGAATAGTATAAAAACATTATGACACCAAAATGGAAGGTATAATGAAGCTGTGGGTAATTCTAATTTTATTTTACATTAAAGGTGACAGTATTGCGATACTTAATCGTCAAAATGATTAAAAATTTATATTTGATCGTGCACTCATGATGTTAAGTAAAATACTTATTTAACCATATCTCAAGCTGTTACCAGTGGACATATAATAGAACATTTCTATATAAGTCTACGAAACTGATCTAAGTCTACAGAACTATTCGTTAACAAATAGCTCTCGTTAAGTAACATTTCGCAACAGTTCGTGGGATTGGACAGCTTGCCAGGACAGGATATCTTCAAAAACTGAAATCGTAAACAAAACTATTCGTATTTGGACCCGAAGATACCGCAGGATAACATTGACTCCTCAACTAGAATCTAGCCCACAAAGTAGGAAGGCAAAAGAACGTAACCCACAGTTCATACCTTTTTTAATAGCCAAAATGTTCTCTAAAAAGAATCTTTGCTTAAAATATCCAATAAGTTTCTAAATTTGGGTTTTAAGTTTAAAAAAAAGGACCTTAGAAAATTGCTACCAGGAAAAAAAGCCTTTAAAAAGTTATTTCTTAAAGAACTTATTAAATCAATGTTCGATTTAGTAAATAAAATATCAGTTTTTTAGTATTCGTGCACAAGATAAATATGTTTACATTGGCCTAAAATTATCATTTGTTTTATGTTCTTCCTGTAAAATTTAGCCGTTTGCCTTACTTAAGTCGAATTATATTTAAGTAAATATTATTGGCATATTGAATAGTATATTCAAATCAAATCAAATCAAATCTATCTCTGCCGAAGTGGTAACAAACAAAACATATTTAATAACCAGTATAGTCTTTGTCAAATGTAAAGGTTGTGTTTCAAAATAGATACAATATCTAAAATATGGGTTTTAAAGAAAATTCATATACTTGTTCATTGCTAAACGTTTTGTTCAAAAGCTAATAACGAATTGTTTTACATTACATATGACTGGACGTACACTGTGGTCTAGTTAGTAAGAGCTTGGATCACCGTCCTGGCGAATCTGCGTTCAATATCCAGTAGGGTCAATGTAATTTTATTTGTATTCAATTTAAATCAAAGACATAAGTGTTTGTGATGTCAATTATTTTGGAAGTGGTCTCGATTGACTGACGAAAAATCCTCAAAGAGTTTATTATCTCGTATGACCTTTCTTTCAACTTCAAAATAAATGGCGCAATGGCATTTGCTGTATAGCCAATATTTAATATATATATACTGTATATATAAAAATCACAATCTGTTTTACTTTTTTACTAGGTATAATGGTCATTTTTTAATTTTTAATTATTACATAATCAATCAAATCACTTTCAATACTGAAAAGTACATTCATATTGCATAATATTATGACAACTGTACAAATTTGTCGACGAGTTGTCATGTATAGATGACGTAAAAGCTTTGCCGTGACTCTTAATGCTGATGTAGTGCCTACTCTTGCTAAGTATCCAAGTTCCAACTGACATTGTTTATTTTTCACTCAGTCACACCTTGTTCTAATTTTCTTCAATGTATCCCGAATATTATATTTTAATCACCAACCTTGATGTTTTTAATTTTTTACGGCTTTTCTTCATAAATAGATTTCAAATGTAAAATCATTTTCAATTTTGTTTTCTGTAAATGTAGGTATCTAGTCAGCAGAAAAAAATACAAACTAATAATAATAGATTCTAGCTAATTCACTAAGCAAAAATGTTATCAGAAAGCAATAATTCTTGTTCAATTATTTTTTATAAATACGTATTATGATCGATGTACGGTGTCGGTGAGTACTAGGGCTTGTCGGTTTTCAAAAACTGGTTTTTTTGGCAAAATTTGTGACATTCGAAAACCGGTTTTTCAACTTCGTAACCGGTTGTGCCGAATTTTCCATAAACGAGTCTATAAACAAAAGGACAGAAAATTTGGATCTTTTATTTGATGTCTTAAAGACCATATGCCCCACATCATTACCCAGTGAAAGGATATTTTCGATATCAGGAAATTTTGTTACAAAACGATCAGTGGACGCTTTATGTTTTCTTAATCATATTTTCTTGTAAGAGTAACAACAAATAATTTCTTGGTGTGCATTATTATGTATATAAATAAGCAACATAAAAATTGAACACTTTCTCGCTATTTTAATTGAATTATCCATTTTTTGTAAAACTTCGAAAACCGGATAAAACCGGTTTTCGAACAATATTGACATTTGACAACCGGTTTTTTCAAAAATCGGGTTTTGTATAAGCCCTAGAGAGTACATAGTCGCCCGCTGTGGTCTGGTTAGTAAAAGATTACTAGGGTCTAAGTTCAATTCCTGGTAAGGTCAATATAAAATTTAATTTGAAACCTTAGAGCTGTGATGTAAATTTACTTCGATTGTCTTACAACAAATTCTCATCGAGTATTTCTTGTATGATCTTTATACTTTTAAATGTTTGGCACATTGGCATTAACTGTAATGCCAAATTTTATTTATAAATTAAAAATAAGTTTTAAAAAATGCCAAATAATTAAAGAAATCGTATTTCGCCATGTAACTATTATACAATATCATTATTTATATAGAAGCAATCATAAAATTATATCAATATCTGTTATTTTAACCAGTATTTTTTAACTTTTTGTGATAATTTTTGCTACCGATACGGATCGAAGATATCCCTGATAAAGATTAACAGAGATACATGCTTAAAATACATTATATATTGTAATGAACATTTACTTTTTAGCTTTTTCAGATTATTTTGTATCATGAATTTATTAGAGATAAAAAAAAATCACCGCAAATACGCTTGCATAACTAAGCACGACAAGAAAATCTTAGCAAATTAATGTTCTTTGTATTAATTATTAATTTTCGAAAGGTCAATTTTCTTTGAGTTTTAGATATAATAATCCATATTTAAGATTAATGAAAAAATTCTTTGACATATATTTTATAATTTACAGTACAGAAAATAGGTAAAAATACTATTTCTAAATCTTCGTAAATTCTAACATAGTTTAATGAAGATATTTTAACTGAATTACATTACTTAAAATGAATCTTTTATAGTTTTCTGTCAAACCTCAGTGAAATGGAATTATAATGTATAAAATATAGTACATAGCCATTCTTGTTTTATTATTATTGAATCATCGTACCGTTTGGAATAAATTATTTAATTTGAGTACACGTGCGTGTTATAAATTATATTAAGCAATGCTATTCGAACAAAATGTAGGCTAGGGTATGTTTTATTTAGAGCTAACGAGCTACCGAGACCTTAGTTGCGTGCATAATCACATATGATAATTATTTATTCAACAAAGCAGTTATTCGCCATTGCTTGGCATATGAACAAATTTTAGTTTGCAATGCAACAAGTTGGCCGAAAAATATATCACTTCAAAAACTAATTAAATACTGTTTGGGATTTCATAGCTTGTTGATTATTATCAAAGCTACCTTTATTTTTCATAAATTATAAATGTATGCAAAGCTTCATCAAATTTTACCACACATTTAAAATTGTATTATCCAACTTGTATAAGAAAATATAATAAAAAAATATAACTATCAAAAAAATATAAAGTAAAAATAACATGACCAATTGAACTGATATTGGTAATAAATTTGAATCGTTCAAATTATGTACATTCACACAAGTTTTTTCACTAACGATCCGGCTTTCGCCTTTCGGCATTTTCAGGCGTTCTAGTGCACGGATGAACTTGATAAAATCCTAAATAATTTTACAATATTCAAATAATAAATAAATGTATCACTAAGGTTAAAGCTATTGATGGCGAAATGGATTAACATTGGATGACTTGATTTTAAATAGTCTATGTAGGTTTTTGAAAATAATGTGATTATCATTAAAACGTTATAACATAAGAATGTCTATAGATTTGAATGCTGAATAATTTCAAGAATTATATGTATTTTGTTTGCTGGAAAATTGATAATTGTTTTATTCAATTTTATTTTATTTACTTACATATAGGATACGAACGTGGAGAATTTGGCAAATTTACCTGCTCATTTCAAATTTGTAAACTACTTAACTGTGCCCTACTGAACTGAACCCCTGAAGATTCCAAAGGGCAAAACCCGGGTCGTTACAAAACTTGTGGGAACGTACATAATTTGAACGATTCAAATTTAATATTGAAACTCCACCAAGCATCTTCAGTTGAAATCTTAAATGATGTTGGTAGACTCTGCATTTGAATGAATGTAAAAATATTCGTATTTTTTAAAAAATGATATTTTAATAAATAAATCAACCACCCAGTGAACTCAAATAGTCATGCTTTTTCAACACTGTTTTATTTAATGACTGTTATTGTAAACATCTTCCTTTGGTCAAAATACTTGTATCCAGTTAGACCTTGAGCTCACGCCCAAGTCACGGCATCATAAAATTGCCCAGTCGAATTGACCTAACATAAGATTACATTTGTTCAAAAAGCCTGAAAGAATATACATACAAGTATACAACATATCGTTGTAAAAATAAATCATAACCAGAAAACAACACATGCAATTAATACAGTATTATAATATAAACATTATTTCCCTTTAATATAAATACTCATTCTTTCTGCTATGAGTATTTTAATGGTTAACTTTTCCGGTTCTAAGCTCAAGAAATGCGACCCAATACCCACATTTTCTTAAATATCTATTTTAATATGGGTGATACAATGTTTATAATTAAGGTATTCTTATATCATAGTTTTTTGGACCTTTTGTAGTTTAT
The DNA here is from genome assembly GCA_031772345.1 of Himalopsyche anomala. Taxonomy (NCBI): domain Eukaryota; kingdom Metazoa; phylum Arthropoda; class Insecta; order Trichoptera; family Rhyacophilidae; genus Himalopsyche; species Himalopsyche anomala. The sequence goes on from CM062834.1 coordinate 7,085,657, forward strand.
ATAAATACGCGATAACGAGATAAGCGCCCACGATATGCGATCGTTCGTAAGATAGCTGGGCTAAACGCGTCAGTTGCAAATTCATATTTGTGCTGGGATGACGTCTTTTTTACGCGCAACTTAAAATATGATTATTTATTAAAAAACCACGGATTTTTATAAAAAAAAAATGTATGAGGAATGATGCAGAGAGATATTTTAAAGCCTTTAGACTATTTTTTTTTTTTTTGAAATTCATAAGAGTAAGGCCAATAATGAGGAAACCACTGGGGTCCCTAAACGACCCCCATCGGACGAGAAGTATTTTTCTAGTCTTCGAGCCGCGAGAGTTAAAAGGCCAAATATCAAATATGGATTTATAAAACAAAGCGCATTCACTTTATTTATAAAAATCATTTAAAAATACTCACGGTGAGAGAGAGAACATTGCGCTGATCATTATAAAAACCGTATTTTGTTATTATAAATATAATCCATCCATAATGAACATTTAACACCCTCAAAGGCATTGGCGGATTATCCCATAAGCGCAAGAGGCGCGGGCTTGGGGCCTCTAAATTTTAGGGGCCTCAAAAATAGCATAAATTATATAAATCTTTATATTTTAATTTCAGTTTTCAATATTCATTATTATTCTACGAAGAGTTTTGCAACACTTTTATGTTATTCGAAAAACAGAGCCTCCAAAATTTATTGCGCCTAGGGCCTCTAAAGTGCTTAATCCGCCACTAGTCAAAGGGAGTACTTTCCTTATAATATATTATTAAATTATTAACTCGATGGTTGCCACATACGAGATATCTCGTGAATTTTTTCGTGCTCAACAGGCCAAATACGAGTTATCTCGTCAATAACTAATTAAATTAATAGTCGCAAATTATAGCCGGCCTGCTAGGTAATTACTATTAATTATTTACGGCAACGAAAAAGTTAAAGAAGTGTATGAAATATATTATTCGCTAAGTTGTGCGAAATAAAAAGTCATTTTTTTAAACGCCGTTCCTAAATTTAAGCTTGAATTCGTATCAAAAGTAAAATGTTTTTTTCCAACCAACAATGCGAAAAAGGGTCTTAAGATAATGGTGGGAAACCTTTTACTCCGTGAGAGCCATTGTATTTTCTTCCTCCGTCGGAATACTTTTATTATTGTTGCAACAGATGTTCACTTTATCAATGCGCTTTAACCAGATCACGTAGACGGCGCTGGTGGATGTCGTTTTCCCAATCGTTCTTGTAACTAGCGAAGCGAAGTATTTAAGGGAAGAAACTTTTTTCATATTACCACTACGTGTCGGTTTTCTTAATACTTTTATTCGAGGATTTTCTTAATGTCTTTGCTTTGATTCCAGATGCATCAAACGATAGATAACGAATAGCTAGCTCTTTCGTGTTATGCTCACTTTTGTATTTGACGTTTATTTCAAGTCATTAATTAGTATAATTATAAAGTGATAAATTTTTTTTAATATCAGTGATAATTTAGAAAAAAAAACTTTTTTTTGCAGAGTTTAGGCACATGTGGCAGAAATTATAAATTTGTTATTTAATCAGTATTTAAAATAACAAACGAATGTAATCTTAGAAATCAATTCATAATATGTAGGCAAAACCGTTTATTATTTATTTTTGCTAGTAATTATAATATGAGTATACGTAACACATGATTTTAAACTATTAAGCGTACAAAAATATGTGTAAATAGATTCGACAAAACTCGCACTGTTCACTGAAAACATTTTAGTATTCATCTATGTAAAAAACAATATTTTTTAAGAATAAAAAAAAAGATTCTCTTTATCGTTTACTTTGCCATATGAATCAAAATATAATAGTTCATAGCAATTGGTAAACTTTATTTTTTACCTTTACTCACAAAAGGAATACTTTTTCAATTCGTATGAAATACGAATGATTACTAGCAACCTTTTCATTTCTAAGATATTTCGAATAACTTAAACTATCTTATATGATGAGAAAAAACATATAGTTTTTTAAAATAATATTTTTATGCTGACTGGTAATATCTTAAGCGCTGTGCAAATATTATATTTTTGGATCATATAAAAAGTTTTTTATCTAAAGAAAAAAATATGAGCAAAAACTAGACAAAATACTAATATATTTACGTTAATTCCAATAAGAATTTATTATTATTTTTTACGTTTGGTCGTAATTAACTAAAAACTTTGTGTACTTTCGTAAAAAAACATACCGTTAATAATATGCGTTTACAGCTTGTATAGATATTTTTTTGTTTTTTGATTTGTTTATTGTATATATGTATTTTTTATTACCTTGGATCACTGTGAGCTAATCACGAAAATATTTGAATATTTACTATAGGAAATCATAACACTAAATCAGTTTCAAAACTGATGTCAAAGTCAGTCCATCGAATAACAGTTGGTGTTGCATTTTGAAATTTGGAATGATTTTTTTAATTAAACTTTAATTGCTATGCTACGAAATAACGCTTTATTATATATATGAATCAAAAATATATTCGCTTTTTTTTGATTTATTAGCTGTTAGTAACCCCCATAATGTATTTAAAATTACACATTGTTTGATGGATTCGACGGTAATTTTTTTTAATTTAATTTTTATTAAAAAGTTAATTGAATAATGTTTAAATAACAAAATTATCTATAGTTCTTCTTTAAGTACGTCTTTAAGCAATGTGAGGTTGTTTCTGCTCTACCATCCAATCCTGGACTCTTAATATGATCTCTGGATTTCGGAATTCAAAATTTTTCAATACCGGATCCCGATTCGAAAAATCTAAAAAAAAAGTGCGTAATTAGCAGATTCCAGAATTGTTGTCAACTCAAAGTGACGCTTCAGCTTAGCTTCAAGCATGAGTCCTATTTTTTTATTTCCGTCCCCTGAAAATGTTACAGATTGACGGATTCCAAAATAATTGAAAAGTGTGAGAGCTTTTATTTATTTATTGGCTCTACTTAGAGATTTTTAACGTGCCGTAAATCCCGAAATCCCGATTTATCCGATTCCGGATTATTACTAACACAATTAGAGTAAGACTACGGGATCTCTGATCAATGGATTGGAGAGTCCGGTTGTAGGGGGTGAAATTCACAGTGAAAACCGCTCCTGATTATTTACTAATATTATTAAATATATTTTAAAATTGTGCTTTATTGTTGAAAACGCGTTGAAAATATTTTCTTTATCAATCATAAACATGTACTGTTTTCTTATCATACATTCTTAAATTGCTTAGCATCTCAATAAAATACAACTTTAATAATTCTTTGCCGGTGTTTACTGTGATATAAATAAATTTAGCATTACAGCAAAGACAAATAACATTACCCTACCGTCAATTGAAAAATGATTTGGTAAATAAACAAAAAAGAGGATAAAATAGAAACATAAAACACAGGAATTTTGAAATTTACATTATAAATAATTTGTAGTTATGTCACGATTTGTTAAAATTATGGGCTTAGGCAATCAGTAACGAGGCTATATAGGTTTGCTACGTGTTGTTTAACAAAGGCTAATTTATCAATAGAAGGCTTACAAAGATTTATTAAAATTTTCGTTGATAAACGTTTGGCATTATTTCAAATTGAGAGATTCGTTTTATATTTCTATTATCCGGTATTTAAATAATGAGATATTATTCTAAGTACGCTAAAGAGATAGATTATATTAAACATTTAGTTACATAGTTTTATTTTTATCTTTAAGAAAGCACGATTTGATATTATAAAATAAAATGTACAACTTAAGCACTTGAGTCTTGAACCGTATGAAGTGATTATCATTAAAATATATAATTATCAATAAGGTAATTTACAAGTAATTTCAAGTAGGAAAAATGTTCAACTAGCTAAAAACTACGTAAAAAATGAAAAACAAACGTAAATTTCTCAGTCGAATAATTTTTATCACGTTGTAGAGAAAATAAATTAGTGATTTTACTGGTATTTTGTATCTTATTTAAATTTACAACTAGTAAAAGTTACTGATTTGTTTAGCTGCGCAAGAGTACAATTTAGTAGAAAACTATGTTGCCAACATTCCTGCATCATAATAGGTAATATTATAGAAAACTTTTATCAACTATTTCTGCTCCCAATGAAGAGCAAGTGAATTTTCAAAGGAGCATAACAGAGGTTCTAGAAGAACTGGTAATTATTAAGTCATCTAATCTATATTTTTTAGAATAATTTTGTGTAAAAGAATAAACATAAGTCTGGAGTTATAGTCAACTAATTGCTCTCAACATTTCCGTATTTAGAATCGATAGGTAGGATGTAATATAGATACAATAGAAATCTATGATCTCGAACACAGGTCCATTTAACGTCGATAACATATATTTCGATATAATTTCACACAATCGACCTGGGTTTCATCTATCGGTATCTTCAGGCACTTAAGTGCGCGGATGAATGAATAGTGCAAATGAGTATTTTATTTTGTTAATATAGTATCTTTCCAATATTGACAGTGAACACCCTAAAATTCATTTTAAATGTATTTATTAAGTACATGGGTAATTGGCATCACCTGTAACGCCATACACTGTCTTATTTAAAACAATTAACAAAAAAATAGTAATACTTATGAAAAAAAATGTTATACTTCAAGATAAGTTAATTTAAATAATTACATTCTGTGATCAGGACCAGTTCCTTTCAGTGATAAAGCTTTTTTTAATAGTTGAATTAACTTGATATTTTTTTTTCAAATATGCTAAAAATCGTGTGCTTAGCTGACTGAATATTCTTTTACTAAGAATCGATATTTATTTCTATAAAAGTGACATATTGAAAATGACAAAATCAAAACTTTTTTTTAGCTTCATATATCGCCATATCGCTTTTGAGCGCCATATAAATCATGTCAGAACCTTCCTTCAATAGAACCACCGAAACTGACCTTCTCTCTCTTACCACTCTTTGTCTATATTTATTATTATAATTATATAGGTCAAATTTTGATTAAGGCTTTACAAATTCGTTGACGCTATTCAAGGTAAAAGGTTAGCCTATTCGCATTATGCGTCTCCAAATTTCTTACGAAGTCCTACTATTAATTACAGTCAGTAAATTCTACAACAGATTAATCCTAAACTAGTGATTAAGTCTTGTACGTAGTAAACTTATTCGTATATTTATCGACTAGGGATTTGCTCAAGCTTGTGGCAATATACGAAGTTCTCCGAAGTCAGAAACTTCTTAACAAATATTCTTGGAAAATATTTGTGGCATAAATCGTTATGATCTTGCTTGCGCATTTTGAATCGATATAATGATGTATTTATTTTGAAACCTTTGAATTACCTTCGTTTTTAAATTAATTTTTCATGAATATTTTCTGGAACTTAAATTTAATTGCATTCTTGAAAAGAGTCTCGCGCATAACAAAATACCGGACGAAAATCAATTAAGTGGAACCTCTCATAACGAGTCTAATTCTACATAATCTTACTTGTTATGTGAAACACTCGTTAAGCGAAACAATTTTTCAAACAGCTCTTGACTGTACTTTTCACAAGCTCATCAATATCTTTGTTATCTACCTCCAGTCCCATGGTATTGGCCAAAGATACAATCTCGTTGACTGTTGACTTCAAAGGTACTGTTTCAAGCCCCGCAAAATCACATTCAACAACGCTCTTTGGCAAACCTTTTTCCAAGCTGAAGTGAGGGCTCTCTTTGTAACCCCTTCCGACGCCTTGTCAATCATCCTGAGGCAAGCAACGATGTGAGAGTGATTTTCTAAAACTCTGCGTGACTCGTTAAGGGAGCATTTTTTTCACAATCGATTTTACTCGTTATGACAATTACTTGTTATTAGAGATGCTCGTTATAAGGGGTTCCACTGTATATTTAATTATATACACTCATCCCTCGATTTACGCGGTACCCATTTTACGTGGTTTCACTTTTACGCGGTCAGAAAAAACACATAAACGCGTATGTTCATAGCAGCCTTAAGTTCCAAGCAGTCCTGTAGAAAATCAGTAAATTATGAGCGGTCCGTGAAATGTATGGGGGTTATACGTAGTATATATATTAATTGATTAAAATCCCATTTGTTGATTAAAATCCCAAATCACGTTGATTTTTTTAATGAACTATCCAACCACATATTCTATATTGAAATATTGTAAAAAAAATAATTTAAATAAAATGATTTGCCTTCTTTGTTGCAAATTTTACAATTGGGCAGTAACTTAGAAAATAAGTTTTTGGCCACCGATACTGTTATTGAACGTGCTGTTAAATTTCAGCAAAACATTAAGAATTGCGCGCAATACAGTGAAATTAACAAAGATTAAAAAAAAAAAAAACACAAAAATAAGTAACATACTATTTGATAAGACGAGAAGAAAAGCCTGCTGCTGGATTTGAATCCGATGATAGCAGCGATTTCGAGTCAACCAAAAAGAGAAAATTGGTTGAATCAGAATATAGTAGTGAGGAGGCGGAATAATAAAATTACAATTATATATTTATTCTTCTAACTATGAAAATGTTATAAATTTATGTAGAGCTATTAAATCTATTTCTTAATAAAATTCTTTTTTTTATACAGATAATGTGTATATACAATGTCTCGTTTTGCGCGGTTTTTTGGAACTTATCCTCCTACTTTATAGTCTCGATTTACGCGGATTTTTATTTTCTGGAACCTATCTTCCGTTTTTGTATGAACTCGAAGTCTCGATTTACGCGGTTTCAGTTTACAATATACCTCTTGGAACATATCTACCGCGTAAATACACCTGTAAATGTTTAAATCAAATTACTCTGTATTTATATTCATACATTGTGAATATATTTCTCAATTTTGTTCTTTTATTCCCTTCGTGAATAATTTGCGGTGAATTCAATTTTGAAAATTGGCACTTCAGGCTTTACAGAAGTCACAAAAAACGTTTTTTGATGATTTTGGGCCAAAGGCAAATTACGAAATATATACAACTTTGAAGTGCACAGAGACTGATAAACTAATTCTTATTGACTTAATATAATATATTTTTTTTTCACAAAATACCTATTTTATGTCTTTTTTCATGATCGCAATTTTCGAAGGGCCTTATTTTTTCAAACATAAAAGATAAATTAAGATACTAATTCGGCATTTTCAGCTAACATCCTTTTGATAGAATCTAGTTGTATAAATTGTGATTATTGAAAAAAAGCTGTATTGAAAAAAATGTGGGTTACGTCCTTTTTCCTTTCACATCGATATGTTATATGCTAAAATAACTTTTGGTTTCATTCCATAAATATTCTTATTGCGTAACCAACTATTTTCACACTTATTTAATTTAATAAATATTTTTATTTAAGAATATGGATTTTAAAGAGATTAAGATTTATCTGCTTGGAAGCACAATTTAATATCTTTAAGAAAAAAATGTAAACAAATCGTTTGGTGAGTAAAAACCAAAAGCACATTGGCAATAATATGAGTTTTTGAATTTCTGAAGCGAATATTAAATCATGCTAAATTACATTTCTTAAAGGCAATATTAGAAAAAAATACCGTTCCAGCGCCACCGTCGATTTATATAACAAATTTTCTAGCTTAACGAAAATCCAATATTTCATTTTGTTTTTTTGCGCCCGCAATATTTGACCCGAGAAGGAAAAAAACGTTTGTAAGTTGGAATGATACAATATATGGGCGTTGCACATATTGCGATAGCACTTACCCGGTCGCAGGCGAACCCGCATGGATACAAAAAAGATGTACAAAGTTCCCAGAGCCGAAAATAGTCACTGTTGGTGGCCAGACCAAAGGTCAAAAATAACACAACACATAATTTATTAATGAGCAATTTTTAGGTTACGTTATGCATTACACGTTTATTGTTGCTATTACTCGCAAACATTTTTAGGATATTTTCAAAAACAATCTTTATTTTTAGGGCTAGCCTTTTTTAACATTGTATATACAAGAAAACATCAATATTTTAAATTTAAAAAAAAATAATAATTATTATTTGTTGAAATTAGAAAAAATTCTTCACTCAGAAGTCAATAAATACAACAAAACTTAGAAATCAGAGTTGATTTTTTTTATTAGTAAAAACCAAATATAAATACAACAGAAAACCTATTAGCCAAATTCAATAAAAGGCAAAAAGTTTAAGATACTCCCATCATCTACTGTTTCCAATCCCGGAATCCTGGATCCCGTCTAATTCTGTGATGCCGAAATTCCGGTATCGCGACCGTACCAATCCCGGGACTTCGGGATTGAGAAAACGAAATACGGACATGTTTAGCAAATCCGTAAAATCATAGGATTTTTGATTTTAATATAAATCCTTGGAAGAGCTAAAAAACAAAAAAAAAAACGAAAAACGCTGAGCAAGATTTCATGTTGAGTGTTCAATCCCGGGATCACAAAAAAGGTCCGGAATTGAATACCTTATCATCATCATACATGTAGATACTTCCACGTCAAGGATTGGTATTTTCTCATATATGTATATATAATATAATGTTAGAAAGTTATATTTATTATTATATATCGCAAACTCATTCGGTTGACCATGCCATTCTGAAGGTTACGTATGTAAGTACCCTTGTTAAGTAATGTAAATAATTTAAAAGAAAATCAACCAATTTTACTCAATAACTCGAAACCATCTGTTGCAATAATCTTTGTGTTTTTGATTTTTTCCAAAAAGATGAAATAAAAATATTAATTTTTATTTCATGAATTAACAACATTTTTTTTTGTTTTTATAGCAAAAAGATATTGTTAAAAATTTGAATCGTGAGACTGTCTTTTGTATTCTTATATTTAGAACAGGGGTTCTCGGCCGGAGGTAAACTCTTCTTGGGAGTTATTTCAAAGTCTCAAAGAGGGTTGGGAATTGTTGGACTGCTAAATTCTTATTTGTGAACTGAAATATTATTGAAAACTATACTGAATTTTTTGTCCATTGAAACATGCTTTAGAGTTTAGTTACTTTAGTTAGTTATTAATTAGGTAGTAAAAAATCATCTCAATGAATTTATAATATATGTATGTAATACATACTTAGTAGGTACTTACTATCTTGGGTACACCTTCTATACTATATTGGGTAGGTGGGAACTGTCAGTTGACAATGCTCGCAATGAGCGAAACCGGGCCTGACCTATTAAATAAAGTGGAATGAAGTACAAATGAATATCGCGTTTTTATTAATTTTTATTATTGTCGGCACTAACGACATTGCCGTTATTTATTGTTACTTGTTTCGTAGCTTCACATTTCAATATTTTTTTTTTTTTTTTGCTTTGTTTTCTAACCTTAATGAATGATACTAAAGACCAATGGCAGTGATTGTTTTGCGTGATTTATTTACTGTTCATAAATTTTAATTGTGTATTTTAAATCGAAACCTTAGACTAAATGGCGAAACAATTGATGCTCTGGTACTTCGGACATATTTAAAAATAATATTTAAATTACTTCTATTTATTACAATAAAATTATTCAAAATTAAGAATGTATATACACGACAATTTGAGAACTCTCAACTCTTGCAGTCTGAAGTGGGTAGGTACTTTTTTAAGCTATCGAAATCAATTATTTTAAGTTATATTTCGTATTTTTACATAATCTATGCATATTAAGTTCGTTTTTTAATTATAGCGCATATTTTTTTACGAATAATTAAAAAATCCACCCCTTCACCTGTTTATAGCGAATAGCAGAGATTAAGAGAGCCTCTTGGTAACGTATTGGCAAACCAAAGCTGGTTATATAATATAGAATAAATTGTTTAATTTATTTTTCACCAATATTATTAATTTGTATTTCTTAAAATAATGTACTGATCCCGGGATCGATAAATTCTAATCCCGAAATCCCGGGATCAACATCGTGGCTCGGGATTGGTTTCCCTAGCCGTTTCATGAATAAAATAACAAACTTTCAATTAATTGATTTCGTAATTCAATAAAAAATGTTACATAAACCAAATAATGGCGTTATAAAAATAGAAAAGGCTTCTATTTTCTTTTATTTATTATATGCTGTTTTATTTCTTTTTAAATATAACGTCAAATTAAAATAAATTCATAAATTCTGCTGATTAGTTAAAAATCGGTAGGTATATCTTGTTATGATGTAATATTTTTTGTGGATTTTGTCTATGCGGTGATTTTTTTTTTTATTCTCACTGAGCACTTTTTATTTGTCAGTCCAATTATCACGATATCGCAGGAAGTGCGTGTTTAAATCAAATTGCTGATGCTTTGTGAACACAGTAACGTAATATGCATGTAGTTGTTTTCACGTAGTGAAAATACAGTGCCTTACTTTATTATGTGCGACAGTGTTGGCATCCCATCCTGGACCTTTTTTTGATCCCGACATTTCAAATATATTTTTAAATAATGTTGAAAATAAAGTCAATGATTTTTTTTTTTTTGACTTCAAAAGCTTTTGAATTTATAGATTTCACAATTATTAAACAAGGCGAGAGCTTTTTTTATCTCCATTCTTTCAAATGATTACGACTAGGATTCCAACTCGGGATATCGCTATCCGAGATCCGGATAGATCCGGCCCTTTGTTAACTATTCGATATCCGGATTTTGGCCGGAAATTTCCGGATAGTATTCGTTATAATTTTTAAATAAATTTTTTTACAATATCGACGGAAAGATGTTATTGAATATTGGTGGTATTACCAACATGGGAGAAAACCATTACTTAAGTGTAGTGTGTTTTATTGCTTCCCAAACTCGGGTAATATACTATCTTATCTAGTTTCTTAATACTACTTAAAGATTCGACGAATCGGATCGACTCGAGGCAAAATAAAACCTTTATGCCGAAATTTCATTTCCCATTGAAGAAATGCCGCTGCAGTAATCTAATGCAGCTGCCACATTTTCAATATTTTAGTATGATAGCAAATGTCTCTATCTACGGTATTACATAAAGTCGGAAAGGATTTAGTCAGGATCAGTTGATCAAATTTTGTTTGAAAAAAAGATTAAATTTGGAAGTTCATTAGTGAAGAATGTTTTACATGCGAATTAAAAAGTGAATGAACGAAACGCGACATAAAATAATTATCACACTCGTGTATATCTACAAGTGGAAATGTTCCCAGTTCTAATGAATATTTTCGATACTCAATTAAATATGAGGCCATTTCTTTAGCCAAAGTATTTTTAGAGAGTCACCCAAATTTGTTATCTAGTGATGTGGAAATCTCCCATGGACTCCGATGTTAGAAATAACAACCTATCCTTTTTTGATTCGCCATTGCAACTTGAAATACGTCATTTTATTTGATCTCTCGCGGAACTGACGACAATTCAAATGACAATAAAATAATTCTGAAAAAAGATTTTAAATATTTAGACTCAATTTAAAAAAAAAGGACGGAAAAGTTGGACGTGTTGTTTAAAACATGTAACATTAAAACCACATCAAACAGAAATGGAACGTGTATTTTCAACAGCAGGACAAATTAAAAACTAAAATTAAGATCAAATTTGAAATATGATACATTTAATGCTCTCTTATTTTTAAAAATATGAATTGTTAAAATCTGATTAATTGGACATATTACAAATAAACTCGTTTTTTAATGTCATTATTTTAGTACATAAAATTTATTAATGTAGTAATGTTTCAAATTACTGAAACTATCGGATATCCGGATCTATCGGATAGTTTCTAGTTTTACTATTCGATATCGGATAGTTGATAATGACGAATAGTTGGAATCTCTTAATACGACTGACAGTGACTCCAGCGCAAAATATATATTTTTAACGGATTTAGCGGATTTTTTTCTTGTTATCCTCAATTTCATCTCTAGATTACGGAATCACAAAACTGGACGAGATTCCCCGGTGTATTTTAGTTCTTTAAGAGAACTGGGTGTATTCCTAATAAAATCCATTTAGAAAATAAATTACGTTTAGATTTTATGGCTTATTCAATAAATAGGTTTGTAATTTACTTTTCACGCCAGTAAATTTTCTGACTTAAAAATGCAACAAAATTACCCCCGTTGAGGTCAACGAGCTTACAGCTAGTATTTATAAACACATTAAGAATAAAATCACTCGCTTAATGTTGAGAAATGTATTTAATAGGCTTTTTTACCATGTCCGCTCCCAATGTGGAGCATATGAACTCCTAATGGAGCTTATCTCAACAGAAGTGTTTCTACGAGAACTGCTTGTTACTCAGTTGCTCAACATCTCTTTTTCCAAAGAGAGTAGGGAATATAAGGAAAGAGCTAGGACAGGACTAGTGGTTAGCTAATCGCTCTCAATACGCCTCGTTCATAGGATAGTATGAGCGGGAGGGGGGGTTCAATAGGCTAGTTCAATTTTATTTTTTAGAAACTTCATAAAGACTGTTTGATTTTTGCTTTGTTTTTTTAATATATAAACGAATTTGTTTATTTACTAGAGTTTTGATTATTATTAATTAAATGTCATAGATCCTTTTTCGTAGCTTAAGCGATTTTTAACGTAAAACCATTATTTTTAACGAAAGCATAAAGTTGAAATATTAAATACTTCCGCGTTCTTTGTTACTAACGAATCGCGAGACGATCGCGAAAGGTTAAATCTGGATCCTTCATGAAAAAATATAGGGAAGCATTTAAAATCTTAACGGCTTAAATGTTGTTTTGGAGTTCCAGAATTTTCCCTCAGTTGATAATATTAATCAGTTTTAACCAACGTTCACTCTTAATTAAGATTAAAACTTCAAAATCAGCACAGAAAAATAATGTTACGCTGTAAAAATAAGAGAGTAGGAATAGAAGGATAGGGCTAGGACAGGACTAGTGGTTAGCTAATCGCCGCTTGTGTGGTCAACGTCGTTGGCTTCGGTTACGGAGGTCCCGGGTTCGAATCCCGGTACGGACAGTTTTATAAATTGATTTTTCAATCGATTTATGAATTTCTGTTCGAAGGCATGGATGTATTTGATTCTTGAATTCCCCTCCCAACCATCCTATCCTATGAACGGAGCGTATCGAGAGCGATTAGCTAACCACTAGTCCTGCCCTAGCCCTATCCTTCTATTCCTACTCTCTTTGGAAAAAGAGAGGTTGAGCAACTGAGTAACAAGCAGTTCTCGTAGAAACACATCTGTTGAGATAAACTCCATTAGGAGTTCATATGCTCCACATTGGGAGCGGACATTGTAAACAAAAGCCTATTGAATACATTTCTCAACATTTAGCGAGTGATTTTCTTCTTAATGTGTTTATAAATACTAGCTGTAAGCTCGTTGACCTCAACGGGGGGAATTTTGTTTAGCTAAAAGATAAACTCCATTAGGAGTCCATATGCTCAACATTGGGAGCGGACATGGTTAAAAAAAAATCTTTACCAACGAAGTTTTAGAAAAAAAAAGCATTTTTATATATTATATTTAGTAAGTAAAGATTTTACACGTGTTCTATTTTTCCGTAATTATACATTTACTAAAACAATGAATGTTCACTATCATTAAAATTAGCTGATTCCAGCATGCCCATTAATATTGTCGCAATGAATTTGATGTTTTAGTATCCCACTTTATTTTAATTACAACTTGACAGATTTGGGTAAAATAATTAGTGCCACTGGGGAGTCTTGGGCTGTTTCTCAGATCTACAATTAATATAATAGGATATGGCAAGTATTTGTTCCTTTTACCCCCATTCATGTTTTCATGCTCCATTTTAATCGAACACATTAAGTTAGATGAGCAATTGAAGCATATCCTATGCTAGATTAACAATTTTACAATTATAATCAAAAAACCAATTTCATGAAAATATTTTGATTCATCCTTATTTAATTAATTTCGTTTTTAACAAGCAAGCAAAAGTCGAAAACACAAATTAAAAAAAGTAAATATTGAATAAGCTAAAATGCAATTGACAATTAATAATTCATCGACGATATGTATTTTCGTAATTTTAAAGTGCTGTAAAAATCTTTAAATCAGTTTTGGCTTTTTAAGTATTATCAGTTTTAAGCATTTTTAGGCATATAAATAATGACTTCATAATAAATTTCAACAAATCCAATTCTTGAAGCACGGTTTCGTATGAAGAAAACGTATTTTTTTATAATCAAATCCAATATTATCTACGGATTCGGTTTCTATGTTGTGAATTTGAATTTTCTTTTCAAAATATCAGTTGATAGATCCTTTATTGTGGAGCTTTAAAATATAACCATTACTCTTTAGTCACAAAAACTTTTGTATCAAATCTCAATGAAAATAAGTTTTATTTATTTCTGATCTGATTTTATCAATGTGCATATTTTCTTAAATTCAAATAATGTTAAATAACCATGAAATAATTTACAGAATCAGTTTTAGTTTATTTTTCTGACGTTAGATATTATGTTGGTTTATTATTTCTTTAAATATCTAACTATCGGCTTGATTTGAATAGTTATCATTTGTTGATTTTTATGTATTATGTAGTGTTTTTTTTTTCTTTTTTTCATCATAAGTGCATGGCTGTAATGCTGTAATGTACTATACTTTTGATTTTAAAACAATAAATGAATGAAATAATAATTTCTGCTTTTATTCAAAAATTTATTTAGATCTTCACCATTTTATGGTATACCTTTAGTAATTGATTGGCTTAATTTAAAAAGAATTTATCAAACTATAAAAAAGAAAAAAAATATTTACCGAGCACTTTTCAGCGATCATTTATTCAGGTTGGATATCTTTTGAGTTGCCTTTATTTAAATGTTTTTCTGATCCAAAAAAAAATCGTTTACATAACTCTTATGGTCTCCAAAAGTTACGTTACTTTTATTATTTTCACGTTACTTCTACATCTTTTGCCGTATCCCATTTGTCTACGGTGTCTCTATTTGCTAATGGATCGTAGAAACTGAGGAAAAGGCATGGAGATTGTCTGAAATTCTCGGAACTTAATTCCACTTTCATTGTACTTATAATAAGCATTATTTATCGCATCACATGATACTGTGTTTCATAATTCTACATAATTGATGTTGCTGTAATGCTTTTATGGAGTAACAAACAAATATTTGACTTAATTTATTCCAAGCGTAATTAATTGAAAAACTATCAATACGTAAAGCTTTTATAAAAACAAAATGACAAAGCAATAAATTTCACAAGCAATAACGAATAGATATTTACTCCAGTGATTTTAAAAGGGTCCTGATTACCCCTTTTAATACATTTATTGTTCAAAAAAAGGTTTAAGAACATTTTCAAGTTTTTTGGTGTAAATTATCCTAAGTCTAAAATAAAATCATGAAATGACTGCGACCGAATTCATTAATATTTTTTCAATACATGTACCGTTATCATCTCTTGTTAGTAAAAACAAATCGTTAGTATTTCATATATCCATTGCATAAGAAAAATAATAATTAATAAACATTGTATAAAAAAAACGCGATTTTTACTAGTACGTATATTCAAAAAGAGCTGAGTACATACAAATATTTAACTTTAATAAATTTATTTTTTTATTGAAGGGCAAATAAAAATCTCGAGTCCCGGGAAGTCCCGGGACTTTGAAAACCCTGAGACTTAAGAATCCTTAATCAGAAATGAAGTTGCTCAAAAAACTCCCAGTTGAACATTATAACTTAATCCAACTTGGAACAAATGCTAAGCATTGTGCTTTATTTATATAAATATGAAATCTTTCCAAGAATTGAAAGTTAACACTATTCAAACGTTTTTCATTTATGATTGTTAAGCATGTGAACTTTTGATGTAGCATTTAAACTGGTTCTGAAATAAGCGAAACACGTGTCACATATTATAATACTACAAGTGGAATAACAAGTATTTTAAAATATATTTTCTTTATAAAATGAACATCCAAAAAAATAGCACCCAATCCATCGAAAATATAAACAGAACTTGTTTGGCGTGTATTATTCGTAATTTAACGGTTCAACGTTTGTTTCCGAAGTGGATAGATAAAATAGTTCATTAAAGCAATGATTACTAAACTCATCCTTCTGTGACCTGTTTTTGAAAGATAGGATGAGTGAGGGGGAATTTGAGGCATCATAACCGTATCATCATCCGTACCTTCGGACAGATATTCATAAATCGGTTAAAAATCAATCATTAAAAACTGTCCGTACTGGGATTCAAAACAGATCTTAAAATATCGCACAGTAGCGAACGCGATTAGGTAACCACTACTCCTGCTCTAACCCCATCATTCTTTCTCTAGTCTCGTTGAAAAACTTGGTAACAAACAGTTCTCATAAAAAAAAATTCTGTTGATAAAACTCCATTAAGACTTCATATGCTTTACATTAAGGCAGACATGGATAAAAAATAGAATTTTTCTTTTTTTAATTTCATGCATGATGAAAGAGAAAATTTCAAATCACTCTTAATAAAATGCTTAGTCACAGCATACGAATTTTCAACATCAGAAAAAAAAATCGTATATTTTTTTCAAATTAACTAAATTTTCGAAAGAATTCAAGCCATTCTTGTATTTCTTTTTTTTTCAAATTATTAACGCTACCAAGGCATTTTCTGTAATACGATTTTTTGTGTTCACCTTTTTTAATTATACTTTGGCATTTTATTCAAATAAATATATAGATTAAAAACTCGGGCAAACAGAAAGAGGAATTCGGATGAATTAGCGCCATCTTTTTATTTGTCTCCTTCTTACTGTTCTCAAATTAAAAAGAAACCCTTAGCTTCGTGGATCTCCAATCTTTACTTACAGTAACCACGTTGTGAATTTTAGCCAATTCAAATACAATTATTGCCTTTCGTCGTTTTGAACTTTCATAAAGGCGAAGTATTTTGATGTATCAGATGACTAATCATACTTGAACGATTGCGCACCAAATTGCTGTTTTTTGCATATGTAAAATTTACTATTACTATATGTCAACCCTTTCATATACATATTCATAAAACTAATATTAAGAATAGTTTCTATTTCATATGTGATATGTACTATATTTATTGACTATCATTGTTAATCTTTTAACTGCCAGCAGGTGTATGTATGGCGGTACCTCGCACGCCACGAGTTTAATTGCAATTATATATATTTTTTAATTTATCGTTTTTTCAAGTAGTAAAAACGAAAACTAGTTGTGAGTATAGGACGATATTCCCAATAGATGTCGTAGTGTGTTCGACACAGTTGTATGTTTAACATAATTGATTTACGTTAGTAAAATCCCTTTCAAAGCATGCGTCCAAAGACGTCATTTTATGTATGATTGGCGTACCGTTCACGGAAATGTTCGCGTCTTAAGACGCTTGTGGCAGCCATCCGGTTAATACAGTTTTTATTTCGTTCTCTTATACAAAATGATAATCATGGCTTTTTTGTTAACAAAATTCTGGACATTGATCCAAAATGGTTTCTGATTGTTGTAAATTAAATACGATTGTACTCATAAAAATCGTAGTACTTCTTCGCTTAAACCTGTTAAAAAGTTCACTATGGTCGATTTCCCATTTCTACAGGCAACGCATACACTTTTCCTAATTCGTACCTCATAATATTTTTTACGCGTAGAATATTTTCTCTGAAACTTTTTTCATTCTGTTTTTCATATATCTCACTAAGTTGGAGAGACTTAAACCATTTTCACCTTTTCATTTTTCTCCATTCTCAAAGAATTAAGCATTAAAACGGAGTATGTGTATATTATACGTGGTATTTTTTCTTGTTATTTTGACTTACACTATACACTATAAAAGGGTTTTTGTTATGATGTTGCCTCTAATATTTTGGATACATTGGATTATACTAATGCGTTAAAAAGACTCACGATGCTTGTAATATATGTTAGTTATAATAAATAATAAAAAAGAGAGGTTGAGCAACTGAGTAACAAGCAGTTCTCGTAGAAACATTTCTGTTGAGATAAACTCCATTAGGAGTCCATATGCTCCATATTGGGAGCGGACATGGTGAAAAAAAAAATCATATGTATACATTATTGGATCTATTGCACAGTGGTCAAAGTCGTTGGTTTCCATGCCAAACCTCACGAGTCCGAATCCCAGTCCGAACAGTATTTTTTCGATTTCTGCTCGAATGTATGTTTTCGATGTCTAACAATTTCCTTTCACCCTTCCAATCGTAAAATAATGAGGTGTAGCAAGAGCGATTAGCTTACCACTAGTACTGCCCTAACACTATTCTGTATATCACTACTCTCTTCGAAAAGAAGAGATGTTGGTCAACTGGGTAATAAGCAGCTCTATTGAGACACCTCAATTAGAAGGGTATATGCTCCACGTTGTGAGCAAACATAGAAAATAAATAATCTTATCTTATACATATAAAAAAATGAATGTTCGTTTGTTTGTTTGCCGTACTCTACAGACTGCCAAGCTGCTGATCCGATTGCCATAAAATTTCAACAAACTTTTGCTTGCACTTCTGGGAAGTTCTAGGCATATTAAAATTAACTTACAGTAGGGGGCGCATGTGTCGCACCATAGATAATCGGCAGCAAACGTCAAACAGACAGAAAAAGAAAACATGCACTTCAATAAACACAATTAAAACACAAACACTTCCTTTCTTTGTGTGGCATTGCAACGCTTGCCGGGTACCGGCTAGAGTAATAAATAAATAAGTATAAGCAGTGGATGAAACTAAAAGTAATAATAAAATTGTTTCAATTATTTATTTATTAATTATAGTCTCGGAAGAATAATCGTGGCTGATTTCTTTTTTGGCTTCAAACGCCATGGTGACAAAACAGATAATGACCGGATACCGGTGTTACCCTTATTCGTAAACGTTACATGGAATAATTATTCAGATTTATTATTGACACATTGATTGAATTTTTTTCATAAGCTTCTTTTGTGTTCACTATGAGATTTCACTTCTTCTATTATTTCAACAACTTATCGCTCTTTGAATAAATAAATAAGTATAATTTGATAAATAGATATCAAAAAAGACATTTTTTCAAACTATCAAGATAACTGTTATAATTCTCATAATTAAATTTTTACTTCATTATTTCGACCATAGATTCTCGCATAGAAGTTCAGCATAAATAAAAAAATTCACAGTAATTTATACCGAGTTTGTGTTGGCTGGTGGGCTTTACTTAAATAAAATCAGACTGTTCTGTGAAAAGATTTTTTTGTTCCGGGCAGTATGATCATTAGTGAAAAAAAGCTGTTTGCTTTTGTGTCTGTCTACGTGGCAAAAGCACATGTTTTCACATTGTAAATGAGGCCAGATTTTCTTTTCCCTCACACTTATTACAGAGGTAAACTTTTCCGTTTTTATATCCTGCAACCGTCGAATACCCGAATATTATGTTGCGCTTTGATGCTGATGAAGACTTTGTTTTAATGGTGTTAGTAAATAGAAATGCCCAACATTAAAACAACAAAAAAAATCTAGCCGTCAAAATAGTTTTAAAATCTCTTCTTCTCTAAAATTAGAAACCTTCAATCAAATATGACTTTAAGTATTCTTCCAAACCATGGATCAATAGTGTTTGATTTGCCAACATGTATCACATATAAATTTTTCTAATTTTACTCAACAAAGACAATGCTATTACAGTGAAACCCCGATCTACCGTTCTCGCATGGTTCGTTTTCTCGCATGAACCGTTTATTTTTCATAGTCCCGGTCAAACAACCATAAGAACAATGTAAAAGAATCCCGCATTAATCGTTCCCCGATTTACCGTTTTCCTCGATATATCGTTTAAATATTTTCGTCCCGTCATGAATATTATACCAATTGACCGTTTTCGTTGAATATTTTTCATAAATAGTTTTGTCTCGCATTTCGTTTTTTTTCAGTGGAACCCCGATCTACCGTTCTCGTTATCTTCGTTTTTTTGCATGGATCGTTTATTTTTTACTCGACCAAGACCCCGTCATAACAATATTTAATAATTCCACATTTATCATCCCCCGATTTACTGATTTCTTCGATCTATCATCTTAATATTATCGTCCCGTCCCAATTAATTTCCCGATTGACTGTTTTTGGGGAATATTTTTTTTCGCTCAAATAGTTTTACATCGCATTTAGTTACATGAATACATTAGTTTTTTGAAAATTAAACATTTTTTTGGTGTTATTTGAAGATTTCCCGCATTATCGGTTTCTCGCATTATTCGTTCATTTATCACGGTCCCTTGAAAAACGTAGAATCGAGGTTTCACTGTAAATATTTCAATTTTTTTTTTAATTTTTATTTTCGCACATTTTTTTTTATTTTTGTTAAATTTTATCCGTATTTTTTATAGAAATACTAAGCAGGGAACGGCTTTCTGTTGTATAACTTGAATTTACTTTTTTATTACCAAAAATTCTGTTGAGATTATTAAATTATTTTTTAGATTATTAAATTCAAATCTGAATATAAACAATTATATTTTTTTTTAAATTAAGATTAAACTGAAAAACTAATTCTAATCTTTTTTTTTCTTATTATATTTATAGTATCAAAATATTGTACAGTGAATTAAGGTAAATCTTGGCGTCATATTTATTATTTATAAAAGTATATCATCTGATAAAAATCTGAGGCAATAAACTACGGTGTGTAGAATTTCCTTCTCATACAAGACTTTCACATATTGCACCGATATATTATTAGATTTTCGCAAGTCAATGACCAATTTGTCGCCGTATTCCATCTATGAAGACCAAAAAAAACTTATTGACGAGCTTATTTTCTGCGGACTCTTTTACGCGATATAACAACACACTTTTTCATTTTCTTTAGATAGCTTCTTTTTGCGTAAATTTTTCTTCGCGAAAAAGGGTTTCTTGTGGAGAAAAAGAAAATGTTAGATTTTATTGTATTTGGTTCTTTTAGATAGCATTTGAGCATCAAAATTTGTGAACATAAGGCACTGAACGAACTATTATATTATAATCATTTATAAAAAGAATACTTTTTGCAAATATTTCTTGTCCTTTTCGCTCTTTGCGAGGGATAAATTTAATCGGTCTTGAAGTGACAATTCTTCTTCTGGAACAGATAATAATGGTTAGTCATTATCTTGTGAAAAATCAGAATTATTCTGGCTGCTTCCCATTTCTGTATATTCTGGATAACATTTATTTTGCTGTTTTTTTTTTAAGTTAACTTTTTAGAATGACCTCTTTCTTCTTAGTTTGGATTTTTATAAAGTGATAATATTTCATCATTTCTCTTTTTATAATTTTCATTTTTAATTTCCATCAGTAAATCAGCACTATTGCTTTCTTTCTAACGTTTTAAATAAAATAAAACAATGCTCCTTCCGCATTCATTTTACAGTTAGTCTAACAGGCCTTAATGTAGCCAATAATGTGTCATCAATTTTAACATATTCATCATTCCACATATCGATATTTAGATCCTTCAGTGCTTTAGATTGCTCTGCTTACTATTAGAAAACGTTCAATCATTGTTTCCATGGTACTCTATCTGGTGGGGTAATTCAATATCATAAATTACTAATTTTCTTCATCTTCCTTTATATTTTCTTGCAATACACTATTTTTCACGATAAACTGTAGTAGAAATAATTTTACAATGTTTAGAATTCCTTGTATTGTTTCATTAATAGTTTTATAGACATCTATAATTTTTGGCGTTTTGATATTAAAATTTTGTTCAAGTGCAGTCATGGCAAAAAACATACTAGAATTTTGTACTATTAACTGTTTATTTTTCTCATTACTCGAGAATATCTTCCCTTTTTCTCGAGAAATGAAAAATCCAGATTTCTTTTGCGTGTTAATTTTTTTCGAGAAGAAGCACTAGTATTGTTTACGGAAAAAAAATTGCCACGTTGGAAACTTGCGTGGCTCAAAAATATTCATTTGTTTCTTTCGTAGCAGATGGTTCAAGAAAAAATACATTAAAACATAAAAGAAAATCGCATGGTCATCTTTTGAGCTCGCTGATTTTATTCACCCCCTGTGAATACACATTCTCCATTCTACCTAAGAAACCCTTCTCCTCACCTCCTCCCACCGTTCAGCGATCTTTCTGTTTGACTTTCATAACACTTGTGGTCTTTTTACGACAATTCTCGCATCGGGTCAACCGCAAGGCAACTGAGGGGGCCATTCATTTATTTGT
The DNA here is from genome assembly GCA_031772345.1 of Himalopsyche anomala. NCBI lineage: Eukaryota > Metazoa > Arthropoda > Insecta > Trichoptera > Rhyacophilidae > Himalopsyche > Himalopsyche anomala. The sequence goes on from CM062834.1 coordinate 7,107,748, forward strand.
AATCCTCTAACAATGGGGTGTATTTTACTAGCTATCATTGACGGCATTTTAGATTTTAAATTGAATTTACATTTATGCTTTACAATAATTGTATAACATGTTCTAAGCATTGCAAACAAAGCAAATATAGTATTTTATTTCATAAAATTATAAATGTTTGAAAATAAATTGATCTCTTATAAATAAGAACAGACGTAATACTCTATTCTGAAATTTTACTCGAGAAAAACTTTTGCAGAAGATATTAAACAAAAGATGTCACCCGTGAAAGATTGAAGCTTTTTGGTGTTCTATCTAGTTGGTATGTCATTTGATTCGATTTGAGTTTTAATGTAATTTAAGATTTCGACTGAAGGTGATTGGTGGAATTTCAATATTAAATTTGAATCGTTCAAATTATGTACATTCACACAGATTTTGTTGCTAACGACCCGGGTTTCGCCTTTCGGCATCTTCAGGCGTTCAAGTGCACTGAGTTCAAGTTCATCCGTCGTCAAGGCAACGAACGGCGATACAAAATTTACTACATAAGAAACATTAATAAAAACACAATAATCCTTTGTACTTCATTCCACTTTATTTAATATGTCAGGACCGGTTTCGCTCATTACGAGCATCGTCAACTGATAAGAAATATAATTTAACAGTGCTAATAAATTATATAGTGCTAATAAATTATATTTCTTATCAGTTGACGATGCTCGTAATGAGCGAAACCGGTCCTGACATATTAAATAAAGTGGAATGAAGTACAAAGGATTATTGTGTTTTTATTAATATAATGCCTTTCCACCAAGTATTGACAGTGAACACCCTAAAAGTGAACATAAGAAACAATTAAAACTTTCAAGGGAACTTATTTACCCTAACGTTATACAAGAGAACCGCTTCTTTAAATCAATTAACTACCTAGGAAGAATTAGCGAAAAAATCCACAATGAAATTAAACATTCGGTTAACGTAGCATTTAAGGTTAATAATAATTTAAGAATGCAGCTTGAAAACAGTAAAGATAAAATCAACAACCTCGACAGAAGCGGAATATATAAAATGTCCTGTGGATCGTTTAATGCGATGTACAAAGCACAGACAGGTAGAAGCATATCAACACGTGCTTAAGAGCATATAAGATCTTTTAACAACACAAAATCAGACTCACAATTTGCAAACATTTTTTTGACCGAGTCTCATTAAATGAGCTTAAGTTTAGCGCCAACCGTTTCGCATCTTTGTCATAAGGGTCAAAAACTATTTTTTTTAGAACAACTTGAAATTACCAGGTATAAACAAAACATCTAAATGAACAAACCATTATTAATCCATCACCGTTGTTAAAACCCCTAATGTAATTAATAATAAATATCAATATAATTTATCCTAATTTACCTTGAAAAATCCCATATTGCTTATTGTTTTTCGAAACACTAAAGCCATAGTTAATAAATTTAATTTAATATAATTAATAATAAATATCAGTTTAAATTATCCTAATTAATGTTTTTAAAAACCTCAGACTGCTGATCGTTCTTTGAAACACTAGAATCAGATTTAATAAGTGCAATATTGTAATTATAATTTGAATTAGTATGTTAGAGTGAATAATATAAGTCGCCCGCTTTGGTCTAGTTGGTAAGAGCTTGCTCTACCGATCAGCTGGGTCCGGGTTCGATTCCCGGTAAGGTCAATGTCAAAATTGGATTTTTTCACTCATGTGACTTTCAAAAATTCTCTTCGAGTATATCTCGTATGATCTTTCAACTTAAAAAATATTTGACGCATTGGCGTAAGCTGTAATGTCAATTATTTTTTATTAAAGTTATACTTAAAAAAATAAAAAATAAACATGATGCATTGTGTATCTCTTCGGAGACAGTATATATAGCTGAACAAAATTTACGTTTAAGCATAGTTCCGACGATGGCGAAAGCCGAAATAGCTATCAGCGTATATATATATATTTTATAAAAAACTGTATAACTAAAATACGTTGATATTTTTACCTTATTATAATGGAGTTCTGCCAATTAAATGCCAAATCAATAAATATTTTATTTTTTTTTACAATTTATATTCATTTTATAATTTGTTTTAGGCAGTTTTGTAGTAAGGCACATCTTTTTAGAAACAGTAAACATAGAACAATAATATACGAAAAAAGACTAAACGTATGAAATAAAAATCACACAATCATGATCAGAGAATGGAACAAATCGTGAAAAGTTATGGAAATGAATGTTTGTTTGTTCGTATTTTATGCGTTGCCATAACGCTCATCCGATTACAATAAAAGTTTGACAACTTTTTGCTTGCACTTCCAGGAAGGTTATAGGTCTTATATATAAATACCAATATTTGTATGTTTGCCATACAGTTCATTTTGACAGCGTATGCTTCCACTTGCGCGAAGATTATAGTACAATTAAATTACAGTAGGTGGCGCGTGTATCGTACTATATACAAACGGCAGCAACCGTCAACTTTAGTGAGCTATTTTGCGGGCGCCCACAAAGGCTTGTAAATCAGCGATGGGCTGCCAATACGTTAATTTGTTTGTTTTTCCCATATACGTTCCCATACCGCTCATCCGATTGCAATCAAATTTTGGAGAGTTTTTGTGCGGACGTCCACGAAGGTTTGAGAATTAGCAGTGGGCTGCAAATACGTTAATTTGTTTGTCTGTCCTGTATGCTGTTTTTGAGTGGCATTGCAACGCATGCCGGGTACTCGCTTGTATAATATAATATTATATACTATAAAAGGAAAACAGGGTAAGAACACATTAATTATTTTACAACAGATACATCGCTAAATGAGTTTGAAACGATATTTTAAGGATTTTATACAAAAACATAAGCATCCTGTACAGAGAGAAGCCCGCAAATTCAAACACATCCGTGATTCCAGACTTCCTTCAGTCCGCAGTAAGCCCGAATAACTTTTTAACCCATCAAACCAGGATGGTGTCCATTCATAAAATCAAAAATGTACCGATTTCATTCAAATAAATTGATTTCTTTTAAAAAATAGACCAAGTTTTAGATAGTTTTACTTTTTATGTCATTTTTTAAATCAAAAAAACTGTTAAAAATAAAGTTTTAATAAGGTAGAAAAAAAAAATTCAATAATATAGCCGAAGTGAGTTATAATTTTATAAAAGAAAATGGACAGCCACTGGTTTCAAAATTATTGACCCAAAATATCAACAGATATGTTTTTCAAAACTAAATTCAGTTTTAAGATATGTGTATTTATTTGTTCATCTGCGGCTCATTCTGCTGTATATTGGATACGAATCAGTCGCTATTCAAAATCGATTTTAGGAATTCGTGTCTGAAGGGTTAAAGGGTGTGCGGTACGATCACTACGGCCGGATGTAATTCGTCCGGTATTTCTGTTTCAACTTTGAAATAATAACGGATACGACGATGTTGCCGCTCAAACATTACATTTTTTTTTATTGAAGAAAAATTATATTCAATGTTTCAACCCTCATATTTTATTTTGATAATTCTATATGCATTTCAAAAAACTTAATTTTATTTTAATTTAAAAAGTAGTAGGTACTGTTTCTGTAAATTATATTTTTGACTAAAACTATGGCTTTGTTTAAAATTAGGTATTTTAAAAAAATACATTTATGAACGCGAAATATAACACTATTCTCTCTCACTATCTTATTTTTATTATATATTTAAAACACATTTTTTACAATATGAATATCACAATGTTTTAATTAATATACAAGATATAATACATAAAATTAAGATGTTTTTGTAGTGACGTCTGTTAGTAAAAAGTTGAAATTCCTAACCCTTTGAGTAGTGAGTTATTTTCTATTAAATAAGGTTTTTAGCATTAAAATAGTTAAATTTAAACATTGAGGCTAATCATTTTATTGCGAAATACGTATATTTCAAACGGTTTTGGCATGTATTTGACAAATAGTACGAAGATGATCGCTAGAATTTGCAATACTAATGTTTTGCAGGTTGAAGTAATCACAAGTTACAGAAAGGGTACTTTTTCGTGAGTGAGTTGTGAAAGTTCTCTAAAAACACACTTGATAAAAGAATTATGACAGAAGTAGCGACCCAAAATATGGTTTTTAGGGACATCATAGAAGAGTAAGGCTTTACATTGCTAGGTTTAGGTTATGATTATATTCATTTTTAATATTATCAGTTTTCTTTGTCGATTCTTTCTGAAAATTAATTAGAATCGGCAGATTTTCAAAAACAATATTATTTGTAAATTAACCATAAATCTATTTAAAAGATTCCAGTCGAATATATTCCTTAAAACATATTCTATTTAGAAGATAATTGAGTTTATAATTTCTGATTTTTTCGATAAGTAAGTATGCATGTAAATCACGACAGTAAATTTTCGATTTTTGATAAAACAAAAAAAATCCTCCCGTTGGGGGCAAGCCCTCACAGCCAATGCGTTATTAATTGTATTATACTATAGTATCTTTGACCATTATGATCAAGTGACAAGAACTGGGCCCTAGCAATTAGATGGTTACCAGTGCAAGATTCTGAAAAGTCATAATCATTTGTTTTTATACATAAAGAGCTCTTTGGAAAAGTTCATTGTGTCTTTTATTCTCAAGTGACTTAAAAGTTCAAATTATCTGGTGAATTCATTTTTGCTATGCCAAGAATCTTGACATTTCCTATAGAAAAAAATACAAAAATTATTACAGGTAAAAGCAGAGCTTTTCGTTGAAATCGTATCGATTCTAATGGCATGTAGCCATATAATTAACAACATTCTTTGTTCGAATTTACGATGTATGTGTGAGGGCAGATAAGCAAAGCGACAAAAGTGAGATCATTCGTATAATCGAAGACGAATCATGGCTGAATGACCATCGGACCTTTCTCATGGTCAGAAATGGCTTTAGGCATTATGTAGCTTATAAAGCAGTAGGATTTTTATAGAGATATTCTCTTTAACGGTAAATTGAGAGTAACCAAATGAAATTGCTTTTTCAGTGTGCTCAATGTACAAATAAGATCGAATGGAAATGTAATTAAATTTGAATACGTAAAATAGTCTACGTCACTAAAAATACGCTCTTAGGGCAGAAATTTTGGGAAATTGCAATAAACGCATTTTACATTATTCAAGCCTTTATTTTAGTATCGTGACTTTCGTTAAACTTTGGAGTATTATACAAAGCAACCTTAATTAAGATTACTTTATTGATTATAATACAATCAATAAAGGAACATGTGTATTATTTACATATAAGCATTAAATTTAAATTATAAATGGTAACAATTAACAAATAACATATTTGCTTGTGTGAAAAAAATTCTAGAGAATGTTCTGTAAAATTTTTACCACCAGAAAGTTTTACTTCAATTCAAACACTAAATCAAAAGCTATTTTTTGTTGATCAAACTTTGTTTTTTTTTTAATACATGCCGCCTCCAGTGTGGAGGATATGGAATCCTAATGGAGCTATAATAATATAAGTTTTTCTACAATAACTGCTTGTAACCCAGTTGCTCAATCGTTATTTTTAAGTGAGTAGGGAAAGAAAGGACATGATGGTGGTTGGTTTATTGCTCTCACTTTTCCTTGTTGTTTTAAGAATGGGTTGGCTTCTTTTTCAATCACATATATTCATGTCTTTGAACAAAAATTGATAAATTGGTAAATAAAAATGCTATCTGAACTGAGATTCGACCTCGTTGGATTCGTAACGGAAGCCAACGACGATGACCTCTCTTCCACGAACCCAACAAATTTGATTTTTTATGTTAAAGTACTCATTTATACTGTTTACCGCATTCCACAAAAAATGTAATTTTGTATGTGTTTCGTACAAGAATCCATTGACAAGGCAACTAAATTTGTTATAAAATTTAAGCTAATACTTTAATACAAGCTCAAAATAAAAAATATATAATACGTATACATATTACGAAAAAAATATTCATAAAAGCTCATATTTTTCACAGATAACAAAATTATGATGTATCGTCGTTCGTTTTAGACTGTAAAATTTTGGTTTTTAACCATTTTATTTTCTCCAACTTAAATCTCTTCCATCAAGTTTAAACCAAAAATAGTTCTAAACTTTGTTAGTTATATACTTACTTGGATGGTAAAAGCTTTAGTTATTAATGCTTTTAGCTCTTTACATTATTACTTAGCTTACAGTGAAACAATTGAATGCAATTAACAGATCAAAGCCAAAATAAAATTAGAGAATGAGCAAATAAAATTTCAATTAGAAAGAGTATAAAGTACACAAATTTGAATTGCTACTGATGACTGATGAGTTTTACATCAGAATAAATTAGTTTTTTATTATTATTTTAATTTAATTGAACTATCGTTATAATTAACTGCTAAGAAAATAAAAAAAACTTTAGAAATTAACGATGAAACTGAAATGTTTTCATAAAACAATGTTATTATCTTCCAACTATTCAATTTAAAGATACATCCTATTTATTGTATATGATTTTAATATCATCAATTTAACCTTCTAAAGATATTTCGAAGCATATTTTAACATTTCAGAACAAAATAACAAAAACTGTTTACGTATCACTTGAAATGACTATTGGCAGGACAGATCCGACTTACGAGCATTTTTTTCCTAAAAACGAAAAAAAAAACATCTAAGCCTTGGATGAATTCGATGAATCGTAAACTTTGCCGGATAGAACGGATTATAGCGTGATATATACCAAAAAATGTTTACATATGTTGGTCATAACAAGATTTTAAAAAAGAAAAACATTTACATAAGGAAATTATTTATTTTATGGATTACTTTCACTAGTTTACATTTAAATGAATTATCTGGATTAATATTTATTTCATATTAGATTATTTTGTTGCCTGCTGTGGCACAGTTAGTTCGTTAGAGCTTGCTCTACCAATCACGTATGTCTGTGTTTGATTCCCGGTCAGATCACAGTGAATTTGAGAATTATTCAATTCAAATTTGTGATCGAAGACTGGGTGTTTGTGATGTCAATTCACATTATTTCCTCTTCTCCCATCCTTATAATCCTTCAATAGCAATTAGTTAACCACTATTCCTGTTCCAGCCTTATCCTTCTTTCCCTACTACACACTTGACATGGATAAAAAATAAAAATAAACAACATTTAATTGGTAGTAAGGCATCATATTTATATTTTACCGATTCTTGGTCAAAAGAATTTGTTTAATCCTATGAATACAACGAATTTTATTTTTTTATTAGTATGCCTCTTCACTTAAAATTGAGAATTACGCCATCCATGTTATAATGACTAATATGTGTAGTTCATTAAGAAGATGATTATGTTAAATATTCAACATAAATTTGCATTCACTTTTAAACAAAAACTACCTTGATATTCGACATTGCTAATAAAACACTTTATTTGCACAAAAAAAATATCTCCTTTTATTTTACACAGCAAAAAAAAACTAAATATTGCAATTGTTATATCGCTGCACAAATTTGGTGAAAATTAGCAACTTAACAAGCAATCTTGTTTTTGGTCTATTCACCGAACGTACGACGCACATGATAATCAACCGGCTTCAATTCTTGAAATGGCAAACCAAATTGAACACAAATCAGTCGATCAGTCGATCAGCGAATTGTCAAATTGGCTATCGCTGAAAAAAGTTTTGCTTAAAGTGATCATCATGACCGTTTGTCGATAATATTTATTAAATTAGGGTCTTTTTGCAGACTCACATGTTTTACATTCAGTCGAATTATATTTTTTCTCATTCAAAAGGAAATTATCGCCATTTTTTTAATAAACTTTCCCGTCACAGTATCTTAACATGACAAAAAAAAACTTTCGTATTACCAGTTAATTTTTGCGTTTATTTTTACCTACATAGATGAATACAATAATATTTTTATTGATAATTGATTTCGAAATCGACTAGTCTTTTTTTATAGAAATCCGTATCTCTTAATGCGCACATTTTTTTACTCGAAATGTTAAATTTCACATCATTCAAACCAAATCAAAACCCCGTCATTAAGAATACGCTTCATTTCTAGATGAATCCAAACATCGGATAAGAAATCAGCTTATAGAGAAAACAGACCCTTATCATGGAATCTTTTATAACGGTCGTCCAAAAAGAAATAAAATATGCTATCAAATTTGGGTTTTTCCCCTTCATCAAAATAATTGCAAGATTACAATTCGATAGAGTGAACTGATTACATTCGTACATCTTTATTCCTTTTGATTTTACTTCGGAAACTCTTCCATTATGGAAAGCTAAATGGTTTTCTTTAGTCAAATTCACTTCCATAATAACTTCAAGTGAAAGAATCCAGCGATAAATTCATTGATACTGATTTTTCATCTTACTATAATTGTGAGATTTGTTTAATATTATTTTTGAAACAAAAAAATTCCACTGTCATTATCTATTACTTTTGAAAAATAAATGCATAACAGATGACTAGATTCAAAAATATCTAGTATTAATTAATATTGCAATGCCAGGGATATTTGTTTTTACCCCAAATGCCCTTGAGACTAGGGTCTTCAATCCCGGGATCCCGTCCAATTTTATGATCCGAAAATCCCGGGATTGTTATAGTACTGATCCCGAATTTCAGGATTCAGGATAGTAAGTGAAAAATTCGTTAAATCATTTTTCCGAAATTGAACTAGAGCTACTGGCAGTCGAAACGTTTTGAAAGGATGAAGTTTAAAAAAAAGTTCTCACATATTTTATAGTAGTGCAGTCCGTGAATCCCAATGCCTTTTTATATCTGCCGACGAGTGAAATTTTTGGAAATGAGCTAGTGATCTTTAAAAAAGAGTTCTCACATTTTTCTGAACAAGTAATTGTGAAAACTGTAAATTCCCATGCTTTTTAAAACGACATTTTTTTAATCAGTCATCTACTAAAAAAAGACGTTTCGTTTCTCAATTTCTGATATTTCCCAGTGATCTATCTCAGGATTCTAAAAATCCACATCCCTAAATAATTGTGAATCCTGAAATTCTTTAAGAATCTCAAACAATTGTGATTCGATTTTATGGTAAATGATCAATACGTAAATTCCGGGATCACAAAAAGAGTCTGGGATCGAATGCCTTACTTGAGACTAACTTGACGATTTCTTCTTGAAATAATTAATATTTTATATTAATAATGCAAAGAAAATACGCAAAATTACTGCTGCTAGGCCATAGTTTTCGGCATAGTTGTCGTCTTTTATCCAATGTAATTAATCCATTAAAAATGTTATCCATTGTCCATTTTTAACGATCAGAGTTTCTCAAAATTTCATTTAATTACGAGTTCATTACCGTGTTAATTTGTTTTTATTTTTGCTCATTTACCATTCATTGACACACCAAAGACATTGGCTCCGTATTGCTACCGAGTGATAGTATTATATTAATGTGTAACATGTTTTGCACGTCAGTTATCAATTGACAAAAACAATAATAAAATTTGCTATAAATTTATAGGAAATGTTATTGAAATGAACTGCCCATTTTAATATATGGAATTTGCTCATCTTGTTATGTGCCATCCATCAAACCACATGCCTTGCAGTTAGCCAAAAGTAACATTATTTTATTTATAATATGGCTTTACGCACATGTTTTAAGTCGTTAAAAGTGATTAACGTCCCATAACAAACTCCGTTCAACTTTACGATCGCGATGAAAAAAGTGTATTTTTGCTGTTGTTTACAAGTTTTATATATCCTGGTATTTTTATGTGGCTTACGTTACATATTTACTATCTAGATTTTTCAAATAAACATAATCTGAATTCAACACCTTAAGAAAACATACTATTTAAAAGTTTATGGTTTTGCTTTATTACGAGGTACTCGTTTTATATGCATGTGATCTTATATAAATACAGATAGATGTCTTTCAAATAAATGTTCAAATAACAGAAATATACCCACCTTACAACTATATTTTTTACGTGTATATAGATAGATACACATTAGGTTCTCACTTCACAAATCTCCTCAAAGTATTTTACAGTATCTCATTGACCAACCATTTTTATGCGAGTTATGATGCAGTAATATTTAATGCTCCTGTACCGATAAATATACCTTCAATAAATACCGATCAATTTGAAAACTAACCGGTAATTACCGAAAATTATTCTATCGTGAATTAAGGACAGATACGAGTATATAACAAAAAAAATATAGTAAACAACAAATTATTGCAAATATACATTCGGTATGTGGAATTTGTTGTTCATCTATAGAAACATTGAAACACCTATTGTAATCGTAACTAGTCATACTAGTGGCATCCATTACCAAAACGACCATACTCTTCAACTAATAATTCCGGCAATATATGTAAACTAAAAATATTTTAATATTCGGTTATATTTTTTTCATTATTTGTGTATTGTTATTCTTGTTTAATTGAAAGATTATTTATTTTCTGTTTTATATCTTACAAATTGAATGATCTGGAGACCAACTACTATTAAAGTATTTCATCATAACGGTCGTTTTTATTTTCTTACTGATGAAAGAATTAATTTCTTTTATGATAGCATATTTTCAATCTTAAAATTGTTTAGTTCGACTTTATACAAAGTTTACCTAAAGCATGTCTTAAATTTTTGTATTAATTACATCAATTAGTTGATGGATAATTTCCCACTAAATTAACCAAGCTCGACGTGGCATATACCAATAGTATATGTAAATAAATGATTACTTAATCACTCTTTTCCAAATCTTAGCAACAAAATAAAAGTATGACATTATTTATCTCAGAAGTATTTTTAATTATTTCAGTTTCAATCTAGGTTCCAGATTTTAGTAAAACGTCGTCCTAGACCAATAGTCTACCATTTTTTATTTTACTGGTATACAACAATGGGAGGATTTTTTACCGTTTATCGCTAATTGAAATTTGACGATAAATTGCAAGCCCTGCTTTTATCACGACATACAAGAAAGGCCGCACCTATCTAGGTGGACAAGCATACACGTTTCTTGCGTACGAGTCGTAGCTTTAAGGTAAAAGAAAACGGTCAAACTGGGTTATTTCGATGGTTAATTCTAAGTGCTGAGAAAATCGGTTACGTTATTGTTTTCCATTCGAAAACATGGCAAAGGAAACCCTTAAAACAAACTCAAGAAAAGGCACTAGAAAAATGAATATTTAAAACTGTGCCAAGTTTCACATCGGCTCTTGGACATCTTAGATTATTTATATACAAAGGTTAAATCAATTAATTTTCATTTGTATTGAAACCTCGCCACGCTTCGATCCATGGTCTAGTCTATGAGTTACAAGTTACAATACCTGTATTGCCAAAACCAAGTTTTCCGATTATTACCAAATTTTTCATTACTAAAAAACCAATTTCAAAAACAGTATTTTAGGATAACATTTTATGATTCGATAATTCAGTGCCTTTTCATCCAACAATTTCTAAATCTGAGAGATTTTTATAAAGCCAAACTTACTTATAAAGAGATCCGATCTTGTTTGTCAGAATTTAACATTAATTATTTTTCTTTTTTGAATAAAACCATATTTTGTATTAAAATAAGTTTCTTATTCTGAATCAATTAGGACTATATGAATATCCTTTTTAATATACCGACTGTTTATAATTTACAAAAAGACGTCACCCACACAGAACTAATTCCACAGGAGGCATAAAAGTGATTATTTGATGAGTTTTGGCCAAAGTCAAAATATTAAATACAAATAACCTTGAAGGGCACGAATACTAATAAACTGGTGTTTTATTTACATATTCTTATATCAATTCAATAAATTGTTTAATCTTTGTGTAAGACCTTCACAGACTCTTCTCTATGCAAACTTAAAAGATAAATTTAATTACCAATTTGGCAATCGCAATTCAAATCCTTTTGATATACCGTATACTAAGTGGTTTTTTTATTTATTATTAATGTATCTGTTTAGTACAGTGAATGATTGGTTGACAATAATGATATCCTTCTTAGTTAAGATTGTGCCCATTCTCTATCTCGATTTTTTTCTCTTGCTTAATTTTTATGGCTGGCGAATTTTTTTGACACTCCACTACATATGTGCAGGTCACATCGTGCAAAAAAAAAATACAAACGTACTGCAAGGTCATCGTTATTCAAAATATTCAATGTCCAATAATACTATATACAATACTTTGTAGATTTTTGATACTGTAATTTGCTTCAGAAATAATGTTTTTTAATATGTTAAAATTTAACTTAAAGGACATTCGGAGCAACCTTATAAATACAGAATATTCATTTTCCGTTATCATCTCAAAATTGGTAATTTATTGATATAATAACACAACTGCATTCATTATATTAAAAATAACAACAATAAACAAATAAAAATAAAACATAATGAAGATATCACACTATAAAACAATTTCTTCCCATTTTCTTTCTTGTGTAAATATTTTATTCTATGTTTCTCATTTCTGTTTTACTTCCATTTTAAAATCAAAATTATATTATGCTTGTCTTAATAACTCTTTCTGACAAAAGAAAGACGTGTAGATATTATCATTTATTTTTAACATGAAACAACAACAATTTCATTTTTAATCTTTGAATAAGTGACAACTTAGCTTAGTTATCTTATTTGGTATTCAAATTTTATTTGTATACCTATAACATAACAGTTGACATTTAAATTTAAACGTTCATCTCTTTGTATATTAACAGGGAACTAAAACCTTCTATAAATAATATATATATCAGTATTTATTTAGTCGGGTTCTATGGCGCAGCGGTTAGCGTTGTTGGCTTCAGTGCCGGACCTCACAGGTTCGAGTCCTAGTACGAACAACTTTTTTTCGATTGATTTATCGATTTCTGTTTGAAGGCATGGGTGTTTGTGATATTTAAAAATTACCACCCATCCCACCCTTCCGATCCTTCAATAAATGGGTGCAGCGAGAGTGATTAGTGAATCACTAGTCTTGTCCTAGCATTGTCCTTCTATCCTTTCTACACTTTTTGGAAAAGAGAGGTTGAGCGACTGAGTAACGAACAGTTCTCGTAAAAAAACTTTTGTTGAGATGCCTCTGTTAGGAAGCCATATGCTCCACATTGGAAGAGGACATAGATTAAAAAATTCAATAATAAAGATTTTTAAATTCATTTATTGTATATTAAAATCTCTTTTTTCGTGTCTGAAAAGAAAGTGTGGTATGTTTAAAGTTTTCAGGAGATAACATTGAATTAAAATATAATATTCTATGAAATAGTACGTTATATCACGCACACATAATTATGTATACATACAGGTAAACTAAATCTTTTAAGGCAGATTTCTAACTAAGTCTTGAAATCGAAATAGCTGCCAACGGTAACTTTGAAAAATAATACTTTATACGGCTACTTTTTTACATTCAAATTCTACTAAGTAAATTTTTATTCAAATTTACTGGCCGCCCCCCCCCCCCCCCCCCCCCCCCCCCCCCCCCCCCCCCCCCCCCCCCCCCCCCCCCCCCCCCCCCCCCCCCCCCCCCCCCCCACCCCCCCCCCCCCCCCCCCCCCCCCCCCCCCCCCCCCCCCCCCCCCCCCCCCCCCCCCCCCCCCCCCCCCCCCCCCCCCACCCCCCCCCCCCCCCCCCCCCCCCCCCCCCCCCCCCCCCCCCCCCCCCCCCCCCCCCCCCCCCCCCCCCCCCCCCCCCCCACCCCCCCCCCCCCCCCCCCCCCCCCCCCCCCCCCCCCCCCCCCCCCCCCCCCCCCCCCCCCCCCCCCCCCCCCCCCCCCCCCCCCCCCCCCCCCCCCCCCCCCCCCCCCCCCACCCCCCCCCCCCCCCCCCCCCCCCCCCCCCCCCCCCCCCCCCCCCCCCCCCCCCCCCCCCCCCCCCCCCCCCCCCCCCCCCCCCCCCCCCCCCCCCCCCCCCCCCCCCCCCCCCCCCCCCCCCCCCCCCCCCCCCCCCCCCCCCCCCCCCCCCCCCCCCCCCCCCCCCCCCCCCCCCCCCCCCCCCCCCCCCACCCCCCCCCCCCCCCCCCCCCCCCCCCCCCCCCCCCCCCCCCCCCCCCCCCCCCCCCCCCCCCCCCCCCCCCCCCCCCCCCCCCCCCCCCCCCCCCCCCCCCCCCCCCCCCCCCCCCCCCCACCCCCCCCCCCCCCCCCCCCCCCCCCCCCCCCCCCCCCCCACCCCCCCCCCCCCCCCCCCCCCCCCCCCCCCCCCCCCCCCCCCCCCCCCCCCCCCCCCCCCCCCCCCCCCCCCACCCCCCCCCCCCCCCCCCCCCCCCCCCCCCCCCCCCCCCCCCCCCCCCCCCCCCCCCCCCCCCCCCCCCCCCCCCCCCCCCCCCCCCCCCCCCCCCCCCCCCCCCCCCCCCCCCCCCCCCCCCCCCCCCCCCCCCCCCCCCCCCCCACCCCCCCCCCCCCCCCCCCCCCCCCCCCCCCCCCCCCCCCCCCCCCCCCCCCCCCCCCCCCCCCCCCCCCCCCCCCCCCCCCCCCCCCCCCCCCCCCCACCCCCCCCCCCCCCCCCCCCCCCCCCCCCCCCCCCCCCCCCCCCCACCCCCCCCCCCCCCCCCCCCCCACCCCCCCCCCCCCCCCCCCCCCCCCCCCCCCCCCCCCACCCCCCCCCCCCCCCCCCCCCCCCCCCCCCCCCCCCCCCCCCCCCCCCCCCCCCCCCCCCCCCCCCCCCCCCCCCCCCACCCCCCCCCCCCCCCCCCCCCCCCCCCCCCCCCCCCCCCCCCCCCCCCCCCCCCCCCCCCCCCCCCCCCCCCCCCCCCCCCCCCCCCCCCCCCCCCCCCCCCCCCCCCCCCCCCCCCCCCCCCCCCCCCCCCCCCCCCCCCCCCCCCCCCCCCCCCCCCCCCCCCCCCCCCCCCCCCCCCCCCCCCCCCCCCCCCCCCCCCCCCCCCCCCCCCCCCCCCCCCCCACCCCCCCCCCCCCCCCCCCCCCCCCCCCCCCCCCCCCCCCCCCCCCCCCCCCCCCCCCCCCCCCCCCCCCCCCCCCCCCCCCCCCCCCCCCCCCCCCCCCCCCCCCCCCCCCCCCCCCCCCCCACCCCCCCCCCCCCCCCCCCCCCCCCCCCCCCCCCCCCCCCCCCCCCCCCCCCCCCCCCCCCCCCCCCCCCCCCCCCCCCCCCCCCCACCCCCCCCCCCCCCCCCCCCCCCCCCCCCCCCCCCCCCCCCCCCCCCCCCCCCCCCCCCCACCCCCCCCCCCCCCCCCCCCCCCCCCCCCCCCCCCCCCCCCCCCCCCCCCCCCCCCCCCCCCCCCCCCCCCCCCCCCCCCCCCCCCCCCCCCCCCCCCCCCCCCCCCCCCCCCCCCCCCCCCCCACCCCCCCCCCCCCCCCCCCCCCCCCCCCCCCCCCCCCCCCCCCCCCCCCCCCCCCCCCCCCCCCCCACCCCCCCCCCCCCCCCCCCCCCCCCCCCCCCCCCCCCCCCCCCCCCCCCCCACCCCCCCCCCCCCCCCCCCCCCCCCCCCCCCCCCCCCCCCCCCCCCCCCCCCCCCCACCCCCCCCCCCCCCCCCCCCCCCCCCCCCCCCCCCCCCCCCCCCCCCCCCCCCCCCCCCCCCCCCCCCCCCCCCCCCCCCCCCCACCCCCCCCCCCCCCCCCCCCCCCCCCCCCCCCCCCCCCCCCCCCCCCCCCCCCCCCCCCCCCCCCCCCCCCCCCCCCCCCCCCCCCCCCCCCCCCCCCCCCCCCCCCCCCCCCCCCCCCCCCCCCCCCCCCCCCCCCCCCCCCCCCCCCCCCCCCCCCCCCCCCCCCCCCCCCCCCCCCCCCCCCCCCCCCCCCCCCCCCCCCCCCCCCCCCCCCCCCCCCCCCCCCCCCCCCCCCCCCCCCCCCCCCCCCCCCCCCCCCCCCCCCCCCCCCCCCCCCCCCCCCCCCCCCCCCCCCCCCCCCCCCCCCCCCCCCCCCCCCCCCCCCCCCCCCCCCCCCCCCCCCCCCCACCCCCCCCCCCCCCCCCCCCCCCCCCCCCCCCCCCCCCCCCCCCCCCCCCCCCCCCCCCCCCCCCCCCCCCCCCCCCCCCCCCCCCCCCCCCCCCACCCCCCCCCCCCCCCCCCCCCCCCCCCCCCCCCCCCCCCCCCCCCCCCCCCCCCCCCCCCCCCCCCCCCCCCCCCCCCCCCCCCCCCCCCCCCCCCCCCCCCCCCCCCCCCCCCCCCCCCCCCCCCCCCCCCCCCCCCCCCCCCCCCCCCCCCCCCCCCCCCCCCCCCCCCCCCCCCCCCCCCCCCCCCCCCCCCCCCCCCCCCCCCCCCCCCCCCACCCCCCCCCCCCCCCCCCCCCCCCCCCCCCCCCCCCCCCCCCCCCCCCCCCCCCCCCCCCCCCCCCCCCCCCCCCCCCCCCCCCCACCCCCCCCCCCCCCCCCCCCCCCCCCCCCCCCCCCCCCCCCCCCCCCCCCCCACCCCCCCCCCCCCCCCCCCCCCCCCCCCCCCCCCCCCCCCCCCCCCCCCCCCCCCCCCCCCCCCCCCCCCCCCCCCCCCCCCCCCCCCCCCCCCCCCCCCCCCCCCCCCCCCCCCCCCCCCCCCCCCCCCACCCCCCCCCCCCCCCCCCCCCCCCCCCCCCCCCCCCCCCCCCCCCCCCCCCCCCCCCCCCCCCCCCCCCCCCCCCCCCCCCCCCCCCCCCCCCCCCCCCCCCCCCCCCCCCCCCCCCCCACCCCCCCCCCCCCCCCCCCCCCCCCCCCCCCCCCCCCCCCCCCCCCCCCCCCCCCCCCCCCCCCCCCCCCCCCCCCCCCCCCCCCCCCCCCCCCCCCCCCCCCCCCCCCCCCCCCCCCCCCCCCCCCCCCCCCCCCCCCCCCCCCCCCCCCCCCCCCCCCCCCCCCCCCCCACCCCCCCCCCCCCCCCCCCCCCCCCCCCCCCCCCCCCCCCCCCCCCCCCCCCCCCCCCCCCCCCCCCCCCCCCCCCCCCCCCCCCCCCCCCCCCCCACCCCCCCCCCCCCCCCCCCCCCCCCCCCCCCCCCCCCCCACCCCCCCCCCCCCCCCCCCCCCCCCCCCCCCCCCCCCCCCCCCCCCCCCCCCCCCCCCCCCCCCCCCCCCCCCCCCCCCCCCCCCCCCCCCCCCCCCCCCCCCCCCCCCCCCCCCCCCCCCCCCCCCCCCCCCCCCCCCCCCCCCCCCCCCCCCCCCCCCCCCCCCCCCCCCCCCCCACCCCCCCCCCCCCCCCCCCCCCCCCCCCCCCCCCCCCCCCCCCCCCCCCCCCCCCCCCCCCCCCCCCCCCCCCCCCCCCCCCCCCCCCCCCCCCCCCCCCCCCCCCCCCCCCCCCCCACCCCCCCCCCCCCCCCCCCCCCCCCCCCCCCCCCCCCCCCCCCCCCCCCCCCCCACCCCCCCCCCCCCCCCCCCCCCCCCCCCCCCCCCCCCCCCCCCCCCCCCCCCCCCCCCCCCCCCCCCCCCCCACCCCCCCCCCCCCCCCCCCCCCCCCCCCCCCCCCCCCCCCCCCCCCCCCCCCCCCCCCCCCCCCCCCCCCCCCCCCCCCCCCCCCCCCCCCCCCCCCCCCCCCCCCCCCCCCCCCCCCCCCCCCCCCCCCCCCCCCCCCCCCCCCCCCCCCCCCCCCCCCCCCCCCCCCCCCCCCCCCCCCCCCCCCCCCCCCCCCCCCCCCCCCCCCCCCCCCCCCCCCCCCCCCCCCCCCCCCCCCCCCCCCCCCCCCCCCCCCACCCCCCCCCCCCCCCCCCCCCCCCCCCCCCCCCCCCCCCCCCCCCCCCCCCCCCCCCCCCCCCCCCCCCCCCCCCCCCCCCCCCCCCCCCCCCCCCCCCCCCCCCCCCCCCCCCCCCCCCCACCCCCCCCCCCCCCCCCCCCCCCCCCCCCCCCCCCCCCCCCCCCCCCCCCCCCCCCCCCCCCCCCCCCCCCCCCCCCCCCCCCACCCCCCCCCCCCCCCCCCCCCCCCCCCCCCCCCCCCCCCCCCCCCCCCCCCCCCCCCCCCCCCCCCCCCCCCCCCCCCCCCCCCCCCCCCCCCCCCCCCCCCCCCCCCCCCCCCCCCCCCCCCCCCCCCCCCCCCCACCCCCCCCCCCCCCCCCCCCCCCCCCCCCCCCCCCCCCCCCCCCCCCCCCCCCCCCCCCCCCCCCCCCCCCCCCCCCCCCCCCCCCCCCCCCCCCCCCCCCCCCCCCCCCCCCCCCCCCCCCCCCCCCCCCCCCCCCCCCCCCCCCCCCCCCCCCCCCCCCACCCCCCCCCCCCCCCCCCCCCCCCCCCCCCCCCCCCCCCCCCCCCCCCCCCCCCCCCCCCCCCCCCCCCCCCCCCCCCCCCCCCCCCCCCCCCCCCCCCCCCCCCCCCCCCCCCCCCCCCCACCCCCCCCCCCCCCCCCCCCCCCCCCCCCCCCCCCCCCCCCCCCCCCCCCCCCCCCCCCCCCCCCCCCCCCCCCCCCCCCCCCCCCCCCCCCCCCCCCCCCCCCCCCCCCCCCCCCCCCCCCCCCCCCCCCCCCCCCCCCCCCCCCCCCCCCCCCCCCCCCCCCCCCCCCCCCCCCCCCCCCCCCCCCCCCCCCCCCCCCCCCCCCCCCCCCCCCCCCCCCCCCCCCCCCCCCCCCCCCCCCCCCCCCCCCCCCCCCACCCCCCCCCCCCCCCCCCCCCCCCCCCCCCCCCCCCCCCCCCCCCCCCCCCCCCCCCCCCCCCCCCCCCCCCCCCCCCCCCCCCCCCCCCCCCCCCCCCCCCCCCCCCCCCCCCCCCCCCCCCCCCCCCCCCCCCCCCCCCCCCCCCCACCCCCCCCCCCCCCCCCCCCCCCCCCCCCCCCCCCCCCCCCCCCCCCCCCCCCCCCCCCCCCCCCCCCCCCCCCCCCCCCCCCCCCCCCCCCCCCCCCCCCCCCCCCCCCCCCCCCCCCCCCCCCCCCCCCCCCCCCCCCCCCCCCCCCCCCCCCCCCCCCCCCCCCCCCCCCCCCCCCCCCCCCCCACCCCCCCCCCCCCCCCCCCCCCCCCCCCCCCCCCCCCCCCCCCCCCCCCCCCCCCCCCCCACCCCCCCCCCCCCCCCCCCCCCCCCCCCCCCCCCCCCCCCCCCCCCCCCCCCCCCCCCCCCCCCCCCCCCCCCCCCCCCCCCCCCCCCCCCCCCCCCCCCCCCCCCCCCCCCCCCCCCCCCCCCCCCCCCCCCCACCCCCCCCCCCCCCCCCCCCCCCCCCCCCCCCCCCCCCCCCCCCCCCCCCCCCCCCCCCCACCCCCCCCCCCCCCCCCCCCCCCCCCCCCCCCCCCCCCCCCCCACCCCCCCCCCCCCCCCCCCCCCCCCCCCCCCCCCCCCCCCCCCCCCCCCCCCCCCCCCCCCCCCCCCCCCCCCCCCCCC